>OZ038503.1:65997642-66105142 GCA_964036315.1 Acanthosepion esculentum | reverse complement strand
CGCGGGGAGCCCATACAGATGCGTGAAAAAAAAAAGCGGCCCAATCACTATCACGTTGGCGACCCCACCTCTCTTAGTGCAATGAGGGAGGTGCTGCCGTGTGGTTGGAATCTCCGGAACTGGGCTTCTTCCTATCTAAAATGAGGAGAACTGTATACTCTACTTCCGATAAAAAGCGAACTCCTGTGCCAGGGAAATATCGTTTAATAGTATATATTTACCCGGCCTCCCCACTAAAGCAGGATATAAAACAATGTCATTTTTATGAGCTGAGAGCCACACACATACCTATGCATATCGGCCAAGGATTGCCTAGTCCCCGTGAATACTGTCACGCTGGCATCGATATTACACCGACCCCACATCTCTTAGTGCAATGAGGGATGTGCTGCAGAAGAGTTGGGATCCCGGGACCAGGCGCTTTCTCCCATCTAAAATGAGGAGAAATGTTTGCTCCACTTTCGACTAAAACAGAACTCCTGCGACAGGGTAGTATCGTTTAATAATAGCATCTACCACATCTGTCCTCTGAGACATGATGTGACACAAGGCCGAGTTTAATGTGGGGCACCCGAGTGCGTGCACCCTGGCCAGGGCCAAAAGTTGCGAGCCAAGCCCCCGCAACCGTCGGTTGCGCTAGCATCGGTATGACTGCCAATCTCCCTCTCGAGTGCAATGAGGTAGGTACTGCTGCGGGCAGCTGTTCCCCGGGACCGGACACCTCTCGGTATTTTTTCCAGCTGCGTCTCTGTCCACGTACAGAGACAACTAAGTTGCATTCTGCTCGAAAACAAAGATGCGATTGAGGGATGATCACCTTTTAAGAAGCTGAAATAAAGTAAATACATTTTTACAATTTTAATCGAATTCTATAATTTGGGTCAGGCAACGTTAGTTATGATCTTATTTCCTGCAGCGTTCATACTAACATTGTTTTCATCTGACGTTTTCCATTACTACAAATTAATTGAGCGTACCCGAAAAATATTTTTACAGAATTATCTAAACAAGTCAAAATAATGTGTTTAATTAGATTTTCTTAATATTGCACTGAATTATTTAAACATTGTGAAAAATAGTAATTTTGCTAAATTAATTTTTATTGTTAACACAAGCATTTTAAAATTAAATTATTCAGATATTTTTCTTGTAGTCATCTCTATGTAACGAGAAGGAAATTCAAGTATACTGATAAAAGGAACTTTAGAAAATAAATGTTTGTTGAAGATGTTGTATATGCAGATATTTTTATTGTTAAAATTTAAATGCAACGTCAATCGTCGTCTTCCGTCTTCTCATTTTTTTTCAGTAACCTCTGGCGTCTTAGTGGCATTATCACCTTGCGTTGGGCGAAATGATAAAAATAAATTCTGTTACAACTTTTCTCTGTTCCTAGGGCGATTATTCAGTCAATTACTTAATTTGAATTATGTTTGCATCTAACGACAGAAATAGTATGGATGTTATCTCCCACAATCATGTGTCAATGTGCCAAAAGCTTTCTTTCTTTCTTTCTTTCTTTCTAGCTATCCATCTCTCTCTCTCTCTATCTATCTATCTATCTTTCTATAGGTCTATCTCTGTCAATTCGTTTCTTTCTTTCTATCTACCCATCTATCTCTGTCTATTCGTTTCTATCTATCTATCCGTTTCTTTCTTTCTATCTATCTATGTCTGTCTATTTGTTTCTTTCTATGTCTGTCTATTCGTATCTATCTATCTATCTATCTATCTATCTATCGTAATTAAAAATCTCCAAAAATAAGAATTTTCACTTGGGTAACTGGTTCCCGACGAAACAAAGGAAGACATAAGAAGATTGTTCTGCGCCGTACTTCTAAATGGGTAAATCTGGCTGGCCTTGAGAAACAGTTTTAAAAATATTAAAACAAAGAACGCCTAACAACTAATTCATCCACAACAGCAGGCTCCTTCGTTACCTGGTTATTTGTAGCAGGTTTAAATTCGAGCACTCAGTCACGAAAAAAAAAATCAATTCCTGAGCAGACGTTTCAATTTTGAAATATTCATTGAAAAATGAAAAATTTGGAAAATTTGCCGAATTTGGTCAGTCACAAGCACAAAAAATTGACAAAATTCAAATATTTTCCCAAAATTGACATCTTCTTTCTCGTTATTTTCCTGAAACGTAAGGTTGGTTTGTTGGTTGGTTAGCGAATATAACAGCATATTAGCCCCTGTTCGGTTATTTAACGTCGAAATCTAGATAGTGTTCATAAAAGATTCTATTGGCAGTCATAGTTCATATTTAATATAAATCCGTAAACATAGGTGGATTTTATACTAGCGATAGAGCAGTGAGAGGCTCGCCCCATCCCGCCTGTGATAGGTTGGAGGGTGGAAAATAATTCGTCACCCACAAGGACTCGGAAAGGCTTATGATCTCTGTCGAGACTGGAAAGTGAGGACTGGGCAGCTTCTGTCCAAATATAGAAACAGTACTCCATTTTTGGCTTGACCCGGCTCTTGTAAAGGTAGAGGATAGCAGGAAGAGTCAGGTACTTACTGGAAAGGTACAGAGAGCCGACCATTTTTCCTGCATCCTTAGCAGTGAATTGTATGTACGAGTTCCACTTCAGGTCGAGTGTTAATCTTTCAAGGCACGGTGCTTCCCCAAGAGGACCTCCGTCCATCCTGATTGATGGTAGTTCGGGGTCAGATCGGCGATGATTGAATGTAACTAGCTTGGTCTTCGAGGCATTGAATGTAACCAGACAGTTTTTACCCCACTGGGTAGTTTGTGCAAGACCAGAAAAGAGATCAGTCGCCAATCGCTGACCATCGATAGTTTTAGAGGTGCGCCCGTATATAGTCGTATCATTGGCATAGATATTTACAAATGATCTGAGCATAATCTTCGACAGATCATTTATGTAGATCAAAAAGAGGGTTGGTCATAGGAGTGACCCCTGGGACACTCCTGCGTTGACTTTTAAGGCTCTGGAGGACTGGCCATTGATCTGGCCTTCAGAGACCTACCTGTTCTGAAGAATTTTATGACCGGGGAGGCTTTTCCAGTGATTCGATAACTGAAGAGCTTGTGTTGTATGCCTTTGTGTCACACCTTGTCGAAGACCTTTGAGACATCTAGTGTTATGGTCCTTGAGCTGTGTTTGTCGTCAAGTACTTCACTGCTTCTGTGAGTGATGGTAGATGGCAATGGATTGGGCTGATAATGTAATCGTCGAACCGAATCTGCAATATTCACTTTCGCACAAACGCTCCTGGGAAAATCCTGAATCAGTAGCCTCTTCGCATATCTCTGGGTTAAAAAGGCAGAACATACTGGATTCTCTAACTGTTGTGACTAAGTAAATGGTTAAGAAATAAAAAAAAAACAAGTGTTGCAGATATATCATATATTAAACAGTAAGTACAGCAGAAGAGTATTACACGACTAGTGAGTCGGTGTCGGTTGACCCAGCGTTCAATCTATTCGACTGTTCCCCCAAGGCCTTCTCTCCTACTAATCTTATAGTAGGCGGAAGTGTCCAACATAGACTCTTTAGAGGGAGGACACCACAACACCCCCTCTTTTCAGCCTGAATCCGTGTGGAGTCTTTTTTTATTACCACACAATACTTTTTATTCAACCGCCCCCCAAATCAGAAACAACCACTTTGAAAAAGCTATATACAGGAATTATGTTCACAATTTCTTTTTAGTTTTGCGACAAACATTTTACGTGTTAATAACAGTCTCTTTTTATTAAAATAATGAAAAATTGGTTAGTTTAATGGTAAATTATAATTTCCTATAATCTAATGCATGTTGTGCTTTTCTGGTAATTCAAAGTTCATAAGTGAAGAAATATGTTTTTTTTTACTCATTCTTTTCTTTTTTCTGTAGAAAGGTATGCAATGAAAGATGTTCAATATCTTTTTCTTTTGGGGTTAATTTCTAAAGGATCCGTAAATTTTCTTTTTTCTTTTGGGCCTTTTGAGCTCTGGCACTGATTGCGGTATTGGAACCTCAAACGTGTCAAAGACGACGTCCATAGTCCATCTTCTATGGGAACCCTGTCGACTACGCTTTCATACCATTTTCTAGTTTGTCTGTCTATTGTTCCTATCTCCCAGTGAGCTTTATTATTCCCAAATACACGAAAAAATATCTTTTCACCAATCTTACAGCGCTTTTTTTAAAAATCCAGACCATTTAACATCGTGTTCATGACCTGTTGAAAAATGGAAGGGGCGACCTTAACCCCGAACAGAAGTTTTAAAAAATTGTATAAACCCTTGTGGGTGTTTATGAAAAGGAGTTTCGAGCATTCCTCATCCACGGGTATTTGTAGATATGCGTCGCTTAAGTCAATCTTAGAAAAATATTTTCCTCCGCTGAGCTTAGCGAATATCTCCTCTGGACTTGGAACGGGATAATGGTAATCCTTTAGGGTGCTGTTCAGCCCCGTAGAGAAGTCAGTACATACACGAATTTCTTTGCTCTTTTTAAAAAAATATAAACTGCGGGAGATGCCCATTCACTATAAAACCCCCCTTGCCAGAACTCCCATTTCCTCAAGTCGATTCAACTTCTCGTCAATTTGATTTAACGAGGCAAATGGAACGTTACGTGTTTTTTTAAAAACTGGTTTACGTCTGGTTTTAACTCAAACTTAGCAGACATTTTTGTGCATTTTCCTAGTCCTCCACTGAAAACGACGGGAATTTTTTTTAACTTCAACTTTTCTGCTTCGTTACTCAAATTTTCGACTTTTTGATATAATGAGTTAAGAGGCATATCCCAAAGTTGAAACTGTTCTAACCAATCAGTCCCGAACAAATTACCCGTATTCTTCATAATATAAGCTTTTAGTTTTAAAATTTTACCTTTGAATGACACGTTCGTTATAAGTTCGCCCATAAACTCAATATGGTCGCCAGTTACACTTTTAGCTATTCGGTTCGTTCTTAACAAAGTCGTTTTACCCAGTTTTTTTCATGTTTGATAATTAATTATGGATAAGTCTGAACTCAAATCAAATTGTAGCCTTATATTTTTGTTAAATATTTGCACTTCAATATATTTCCTGATGTTACGATATTCTGGTTCATCAGACTTGGTAATTTTTACAAAATCTTTTAGTTTTGTTCTTAATCTTGCAGTGGGAACTTTTGTATCCCACTTTATCGCAATTAAAACATTTCTTTATCTTTAAAAGGACAATCTCTATACCAATGTAATTGACCACACCCGAAACATGATCTTGACGGCAAAGTAACGGTAAAGTAATCATTTTTTGGTTGACCCTTTTTAATTTTTCTTTGGCGTATTTTTTTTAATGTGAACCGCGGCACTCTGTTCGATGTTTTTCGAATCTGACGCTCACAAAACGTTGGCAATCTTCGGTAACTTGCTGTAAAGTAACGTCAGGCTCTTTTCCAAGCTTGTTGAGCACCCAACGATGTATTTCGGCATCTTTCGATGAAATCAAACCCTGGACGAAAATCAGGCATTTAAAACTAATGGCCTTTAACTCTGCCAATTTGAAGTCATCGCAGTGTTTATTGACTGCACTCGCGAAAGTAGTATAATCTTCGTCTTCTTTGCGGGTGAGATTCATACATTTCCAACGCTTGTGGAACAGTGATGTTTTTGGACTGAAGTGTTCTGTTAATGATTGAACCGCCTCTTTAAATTTCAAGTCGCTGGTTTTCTTAGGCAAAATATAGTTAACAAACTTATTTCTTGATATTTCTGTTCCAACAGTAGTTGTTGTCCCTGTTGGTGTTTCATCAACTCTAGCATTGCACTTTTAAATTCGTCCATTTTACTGTGTAAAATTAAGAAATGAGAGGGTTTTTTTCTCTTTACCATCTTAACCAACAATAAGTCTGTTTGACTTGTACGATTCTTTTACTGAAAAATTTAAAAACGAGAGAGGGGGTAAATTTTTACTTTACTCTATTAGCGAAAACAATAAGTCTATTTGACTTGTACAGTTCTTCCATTGACTTGTTGGAATGGGAAAAATCACAAGGTTCAATAACCTTCTTCCCAAACACTAAATTGAACTCCTATTATTTTGAAGAGTTTCTTTTTTGTTTCACTGCCAGTGTTGTAATTAACACTGGACACCCTTTTATCCTAGAGTTTGATTAGAATTCCTTTCTTCACCACTGTTGTAGACAAAAAAAATTTTATGATTTAATGTGAAGTCCGTTTCTTCGAATCCTTCGTCGCCAAGACGTTGTGACCAAGTAAATGGTTAAGAAATAACAATAACCAGGATTGCAGATATATCATATATTAAACAGTAAGTACAGCAGAAGAGTATTACACGACTAGTGAGTGTGTGTCGGTTTTCCAGCGTTCAATCTATTCGACTGTTCCCCAAGGCCTTCTCTCCTACTAATCTTATAGTAGGCGGAAGAGTCCAACATATACTCTTTAGAGGCAGGACAGCACAACACTAACCTTGGTTGACAAACAGTCTAAAAGAAGAAAAACAATGAATTCTAAAGTATGGGAAATGCAACAGGAAACCACTCCATCATCTTTCCCAAGAGGTCATGATAATTCAAAGATAATAAGAGGAATCTGTGCAGATCATTCTCGCTTACTCCTTGAAGATTATAATAAACTCTTCTTGTTCAGTGAAGCAAAGTACAGGGTGCAGCATAAATGCTGTTACAAAATTTCAAATGAATTCTACTTCTAAATTTCGTGACATTATTGTTTATGGTTTGATACTCGCCTAAGAACGTATACTATTCGTTTTTTCAAAGTATTTTAGCCTTACTGGCAACAACGTTTGTTGAAATTAAAAGAGAGGATATAATTGGGCAACATGAAAACAGACTGTGACTCAACTTGAGATCATTAAAGATGGTAAACAACTTGGAATCAATAGAATGTTTATCAAAAGGACACTTGATCGATACAATGAAACTTCCTCCATCAAAGATAGACAGAGACCAGGACATCCAGAACGACAAAACTCATTAAACAGGTGTGTGAAAAAAATCAGGCTTAATCCAAGAAGGTCATCGAGAGAATTGTCTAAGCACGTAAGAATATTGGAGAGGACTATGCTATGGTATAGGGATGTTGTCCTACAAGATAACCAAGAGACAGTTTCTTTTAGCAGCCACAACGAAAAAGAGGCTTCAAAGAAGTAAACGAAATGATGCTGGATTGTTGTGACATCCATCCTC
Source organism: Acanthosepion esculentum (assembly GCA_964036315.1). Lineage (NCBI taxonomy): Eukaryota > Metazoa > Mollusca > Cephalopoda > Sepiida > Sepiidae > Acanthosepion > Acanthosepion esculentum. The sequence goes on along the minus strand of OZ038503.1, from coordinate 66,097,961 downwards.
TTATATAGAATTGAATGCACCACAGATGAGGAGAAAACTGGATGCAACAGAAATGTGGTTCTACAGAAGGATACTGAAAATTTACAGGGTGCGGTATAAATGTTGTTACAAAATTTCAAATGAATTCTACTTCTAGATTTTTGAGGAAGCTTATGCTTAACATCAGGAAGAGGCAGCTGAAATTTCTGGGACACGTAATGAGAAAAGAGGGCTTGGAGAATCTAATACTGACATGGCGGATAGAGGGAAAGAGGGACAAGGAAAGCAACACATGTCATAATTAGCGGGCTTAAGTCGATGGCAGAACAGGGTCTGGGAGAAGGAGCAAAAGGACAAAACATATTGAGAACTACAAGGGATGGGAGAAGTGGAGAGTCATGTTCACCTACGTCCTGAAGGGACACGGCACATAAAAGAAGACTCGCCCAACAACGTACTATTTGTTTTATCGAAGTATTTTAGCTTTTACTGGCAACAATGTCTATAGAAATTAAAAGAGAGTATATAATTGAGCAACGCGAAAACGAACTCATCTGTTGTAACGAATTTATTTTTTTTATACACAAAATGTTTTTTTTTTTCTATCCTCTGCCAACCGCAAGGATGGAGAAAGCATTACCTAGCACCATCGCCACTGCGACACGCTGCAACAGCCACTCCGTTTCGCGAGGTTCGTCCCTTAATCGAGACGCCATCCAGCCAATCCTCCGAAAGACCGCCATCGATCGAGGGCCAATAACCCCAGAAGTCTCCACTGCCACAGGAGTAAAAAAAAAAAAATCTATCAGTAAGAGAAGAATATTTAACTAATTTTTTTTTATCTCTGCGTCCGAGCGACAGACCCCGGATCAACCGCAGATTAAATGATACCAATTTCATCAATTAATCTTTTTTACTATTATTATTAATCGTTTTACTATTCATTTGCGACAGACCCTTCTAAGACATTGTCGTAATAGTAAAAACCGCCATCCTTTTCTCGCGAGACCGTGACTCATTTTCTCTAAAGGTTTCATTAAATAAAGGAAATAACCTGTAGATCTTGTTTCTGTTTAAAAACTGATTCCTGTTTCTTACTGCGCGACTTGAGTTTTATTTTGACGGAGACTCGTTAACCACGTCGATGAGTCAATTCAGTGATTTAACGCCTCAACATAATAACAAATCTCCAAAGTAACTACTCTCGACACTTAGCATTACCAACCACCTGGAAGAGTAAGGGTCTGGCCGACAACGGTGTCGCAAGGTGACACCAGTTAATCTCCGTCAGAGTCATATATCAGGAGATTCATTGGGTTTGGGGTTTGTAAACCATTAAAACAATATTCAAAAGTTTTGAAAATAATTCCACTCTACACAGAACTAAACTTATAGTGCAAGATTAATATAACCAACAACTGCGGTTAAAGCAGAGATGAAAAGTACGAAACCCACCGCTCCTGCCGTAGCGACAGTTTTCGTGATTAAAAAAACAGAAGTTGAATGCTAGGAAGCAAGTTTTTACAAACATATAGGATATAAACCACAAGTTTATGTACAGTGGGCTATGATAAGTTTTTAGCCACCCTTAATTACAGCCATTTTGGCATATGTAATAACGTATCTTCTTTTTTTTCAGGCAATACCGTGTTAGCATCAAGCTACTCTCATCTATGAACGATAGTTGACTTATATTTTGCAATGTAAGTTCGCGGAAGTAAGGAAATTCATGAATTTCAACGAGGGAAAATAATAGGATGGCATCAATGTGGCAAGTCAAAACGAGAAATTGCTAGGTTTTTCCAGGTTAATCATCAAACGGTTAATAATAATGTCAATAAATTTAATGAAGAAGGCTATTGTCGTGTGTAACAACGTTCAAGAAGGCCAAGCATCGTGTCTGAGCGAACGAAAGGGCGCTGAAGAGGGAAGTCATCAGAAACCGTCATCAGAGCGTCAAAGATGTCGTCAACAGCATGGAAATGTCTCCACATGCGGTGAGAAAAACTCTGAAAGAGTTAGGCTATCAAATAAGAGTTGCAAGAAAAAAAAAGCCCTTGATTTCAGAGGTTAAGAGGAACAGGCGTATGGACTGGGCGAGAGAATTCGAGAGCAAAGATTATGAAATTTGACAGTCTGTAATTTGGACAGATGAAAATAAATTCTGCCAATATTTGAATTCAAGATAGGTTTATGTTTGGAGAAATCAGAATGAGACTTCGAACACTGAATGTCTGCAGGCGACCATGAAACATGGAGGGATTGGAATAATGGTGTTGGGCGCTGTCTGGTTTGGGGGGAAATCTGAGACGATTCTTGTTGATGAGTGGTTTAATGGTCCAAAATACTGTCAAATATTAGAGAAAGGACTACTCCCACTATTTGAATCCAATCAGATTGACAAGAATGGCTACATTTTTCAAGAAGACGGAGAGCCATGTCATACGAGCAAAGTAGCAAAGGTCTGGAAGTAATCGCCAGGAATCAAGTCACTGTCATGGGTTGCCTTAAGCCCTCATATGAATCCAATAGAGCCCGTTTTGGAGCCCCTTGACCGAAGTCTTCGAGAGTGTGCAACCAAAATCACGTCAGTGGCAACCCTTAAAGGAACAGCAAAGGAGTAGCAAAATATGGATCAGACGATTGTTGATAAGTTGATGAAATCCATGAAAAATCGAATACAAGCACTGAAACTAGCAAATGGAGGACCTACTCTATACCAATACTGTTTATTTATGTTGAGTAGTTAATTAATTTAATAATTTTATAAGTTTATTTATGTTGAGTAGTTAATTAATTTAATAATTAAATTTTGCAATTTATTTCTCCTGGCTAAAAACTTTTCTTTGACCAATGTAGCTCAAAACCCTTTAGATAGGTCACTCGCTGCTTTCCTCTATAACTTTTGACTTCAGTTTGTCTTGCGAGTATTACATTCTCCAAGCTCTCTTTCCTCATTATGTGCACCAGAAATATCAACGAAACACAAACTTTTCGCCCAAACACTTCTTTTTTCTGTGTGATCATGGCTCTCCACTACTTCCTATTTTTTGTAGCGCTTAGCAATATCTTTTCTTTTTTATTATCTCTTCTTCACCCTTTTCTGTTATCGATTTATTCAAACTTGTAAGTAGGTTACTCACATTTTCCTTCTGTCGCTCTTACTTTCGACATGTCCTCCTGAGTGTCAAATTTTCCAAGCCTTCTTTCCACTCTGTGTCCTATAAATTTCGACTGTTCTTTTCTGATTCTGAGTATAGGCGTTCTTATAAATTCATCGTTATTCGTGTGTTCAGTCCTTGGTCGGACCATCCTTCTGTAGAACCACATCTCCATTATCGCATGTTTCCTCTTTATCTGTGAGGAAATAGTCCAGCATTCACTGCTATGTAGGAGGACTGATATTACGTAGCAGTTCAGAGCTCTTTTCATTGTTTCTGTTGAAAATTTCCTGTTTCTTAATACTTTCATTAGTTTTGAAAGGCATTTTTTTCACAGTTTCAATGCGCCATTGGATTGAAGAACTATTTCTTGAAATCGTATCTAAGTCCCTAAATACAGAATTTTTAGCTCGGCTTGCTCTCAGTAACAGTGATCCTTTTTTAGCCAGTTCACTCCAAGCAAGGCAATGATCCCACTAAGCTCAACCGGAAGAATAAAGAAGAGTTTAGTGATGAGTAAGGACAATAAAAGAACAGGTTTCAGGAAGACAGAAGATGGCGAGTTGCGTTACATTTAAATTTTTGAAGATCGTAGGTGGCAAGGAAGGAAGAAATTGGAAGAGAGTTCTACAATTGAAAAGTACGAGAAAATAAAGCATTATAATAAAACTTACGGTTATATCTATATATTTCAACAATAAAACGACGAGACCTAATTACCAATCTAGTGATGCGCTCACATTCACGCGGTCGAAGTACAAAGGAGGAAAGCTCATTAGAACAACTGCCATGAAAATACTTATAGAAAAGACAGAGGGAAGCCACGTGACGGCGGTGGGAAAGTGACTGAAGTCGAGATGCCATGTGAAGACCGATAATATGACAGACACTCTTTGGATTTTGACGGGAATCTCGAGATACATAGCTAGAGCTTCCAGACCAGACATGGCAACAATATTCAATACATGAACGAATGGCAGATTTATAAATGTACAAGATGAATTCTGACACATTTATAATTCTACCGTTCGTGATTTAGCAGATTTCTTTGCATACACTCATTGCTTACACACGCACACATGCACATGCATACACTCATGCAACACTCAACAGAAATCAAGGGGACAGTTCTAATATTCGCTACACGGCGATTCATCGGCATGCCACACGATTTAACCTTGATATCACTTCATACAACTTTGATATTACTTGATACAACTTTGATATGATCTTAATCAGTTATGCGCCATACGTGATACACGCTTAAGTGATCATGTATCTTTCGATACATGACTGACGAGGCAGATTTTTCCCGCAGTAGGTTGGCATTTCTTTCTGCGGTAGACCAGTTGCCATCCAAGGTTATAGAACCAGGTCTGTCCTGCTATTTATCCATAGCTGGGGAGAGACGAAGAGGATTCATACCTTTCCCAATGGTATTAGCACGCAAGTATATGTAATGGATTCGACTAGAATTCGAACTCGGCTCTCTGATTCCATTTTAATATAACATTGATATAACATTGATATTACTTGATACAATTTTGATATGATTTTAATATAACATTGATACTACTTGTTATCAGTTTGATATAACCTTAATATTACTAGATATAACATTTATATTACTTGATATAACCCTTATATTACTTGTTATAACCTTAATATTGATTGATATCACCATGATATTACTTTATATAACTTTAATATAAACTTGATAATTAATATAACTATATAACACTGATATTACTCTAACCATTTTTCGATATTATGAATATGATTCTTCTTTCTTCTAAATCATAACAAATCCTTATTTTTTATGAGTGACCCAGTTTATTAAAGTACTGTATTTCTCGGAATATAAGACGCACCGGTGTATATGATGCATTCTTATTTTGAAGACAAAATTTGGGAGAAAATCTTTAAAAAAAAAAAAAAATTCAATCTGATATTTTAAAAATGAAAAAAAAAAAAAAGAACAATTAAACATAGAATGAGAAATCGACAGTTGAGATTTCTTGGGTGCATGATGAAAGAGAAATTGGAAAATGTGATACTAACCAGACAGGTTGAAGGCAAGAGAGACATAGGAAAGCAGCGAGTAACCTACATAACGAAACTATGTAAATGATTTTCAGAAAAGAGTTTAGAGGTGATAGCCAAAAATACAAAACTTAGAAGAAGAAGAAAAAGAAGAAGAAGAAATAATAATAATAATAATAATTATTATTATTATTATTATTATTATTATTATTATTATTATTATTATTACTACTACTACTACTACTACTACTACAACTACAACAACAACAACAGCAGCCCACAGCCCACACTTTACGAAGGGCTTTATCTAAGTAATTTTTTCTTTTGCAGTGGAAAGTGTCATGATGCCATTTCTAACCTTAGGTCCCTGGGCGGGACCTGGGAAGAAATGTGTAAACGCCAGATATCAAAGAAAATAATAAGAATAATAATAATAATAATAATAATAATAATAATAATAATAATAATGTTTTATACCAGTGGTTATTAACCTTGTTTCATCCTTACATTCACCGGACCTTTCGTAATTGGGAAAAAATGAAATGATTTCTTTAAAACATAGGTATATATTTTATTGCTATGTTCAAAGAACAAACCCAACAAAACATGACTTTCACACAAAAACAAAAAACATAATGAATATTTATTGCAAATCAACGTTGCCTTTCAGAGACAAGTTTTAAAAAATGCACGGCTTCATCTTGGCAAGTACCATTCTCATATCATTTTCGCTATAAAGTCTGTTCTTTTTCTTCGTTTTTATGTCTACCATTCTCGAAAAGGATTGCTCGCAAAGATACGCTGTAACAAACGGTATGAATATATCAAGGGTTTTCTTAGCAATAAGGGGGTACGCTATGATTTAGTGACGTAAAGCGTTGAGAGCTTTGTTGTTCTGAAGAGGTTATGTTGAAACTTGAATTTGCTGAAGTTCAATGATTTCATCGAGGTATTTATCATTGACAAGTCTTGACCTCCTCCGAACCTCTGAGAACGACTCATCGAACCCCTGGGGTTCGAGTGAACCCTGGTTATGAATCACTGTTCCAAACGCAAAAGAACATCAAAATAAGAAAATACTCTAAAATGTTTTATTATTTAGCTTGGTTCAAAACTCACAGAATTCTCATTCCTTTTACTATAGCTTGAAAAGGAATCAAAACTTTAAAACAAGTTTTTTTTTTCTTTTTCTTTACTTGAGCCTAGAATTAACCGTTACTTTTTTCACATATCACCATAAACTGTGCCTCTTACTCTGTAGCCCACTACCCCGAGTGGCTCTTTGGCCTTGTACAGGGTAATCATCACTATATAAAAAATCGCTCATGCTGATGAAGTCAATGAACATCATTATTGTCTTGAAATGGCTAAGAAAATATTTCGCCAATATGGCATTATACAAAAAATGCCAGTCCCAATTAATATAAAAGAATCCAGTATAATATATTTTTTTAAAATTTAGTTGCATTAAACGTAATGACATTAAACTTCTTTATCCCTTACAGTGGTTGAGCATTTGTATTAAGAGACTATCGCCATATTTAGTTTGTAGAATCATTGACCAAGATATATTCTTTTGTAATATACATTTGTGTCAACATTAAAAAAAAAAAAGAAGATAAAATCCCACCCACGAGGAAAATATCCATTGGAGCCTTTATTTAATTCCAGAATCTCTAACTTGTTCATCAAGTACAGCATTTTACAGAACATGTCGACTGGCACATCATTTCAGTTTGTCACAACCAACCGTTATAATTTCCCACGTCATTTCAAACCGGAAGTTCTTTCATGACGCAAAGAATTCTATTGACGTAAACTTGAAAAATGTCCAATTAAAAAAATAAATCAGCCATAATAAGCTTAAATTCGCTATTTAAATTTCCAGAACCGAAGGAAAATGTTAAAGTTTAAAATTAGATTCATCAGGCGATAAAAAAGAGTTAAATGAAAGAAAAGAAAATACACACAGTGTATAAATTGCTTTCAGATCGACATGTTGAACTTTCTGCATCTATTTTGTTCAGCCATATAACTGGAATTAAAGTCTATTACTGCCTATTTTTATTTCCAAGGACGATTTTATGAGATGATTTCAAATTTTACTACAGATTATATTCAAAAATATTTTATGAAAGAAAAAAACAAAATTAAAAAAATATCTTTGGATAAAATAAGTAAAAAAATATAAATTATTTGGATAATCGAACATCCATTCACTTTTAATTGTTGTCCGTTCTTCATCACAGATTCGAAATCGATTCATTTCTTAGAATGAAAAACGTGAAAAAATATGATTCCATTATTATTAATTTTGACGTGTACTTACGGCAGAATGGATAGCGGCTCGGATTAAGGAATCGGAGAACTGAGTTCGAATGCCAGTCGAATCCATTTCATTTGTTACTTACGTGAGAATACCCAACTCGCAATTAGCCATGTTACACTCGCTCCCCAAGTTGAGGGTTACTCTAACTCTGAATTCAAAACCCAAGGAGGGTCGTTTGCTCTCTCTACCCCCAGCTATAGGTAAATAGCAGGACAGACTAGGTCCTTGGTTGGCAACCAGTTTAGAAGAAAAAAAACTGAATTTAAATCAGCCTGGAGATGGTTGGGCTTCGTCAGGCTATCGTATCCAGGAAATACGATTGCTGTTGCTGCTGCAGTGCGTGTGGTGCTCCTGTGACCATAATGGGTCACGGATCAAGTGATTGATTGATTTATTTTTAAAAATATCAATATTGGTTGACAGTGATTCGCATGTAGTTTGTTTTCTTCATTGACTTCAGTGGGTCCCCATTATTGCCCTAATGGTTAGTTTTTCTCGGTCTACAGACATGCTTTTATGGAATTTAAAGGTTGCGTGTTTGTGTTTATTGTGGATGTCTGTTAATTTCACAAGTAAACAATTAAGAAGTAGCATGCAAAAACTTGGGTTTCTTCGAACCGTTTATTCTCTTTTCTTATATGAATTGTAGCGAAACAAGGTTCTCAAGGTATCTGGGATATGCCCGTTTTCTTTTTCCGATCCAGAAGTTAGGGTAAGTAAGTGTAAGAAATCGTTATAATGGCCGCGCTCTAGTCAGCTTAGCGCAGAGTAGGAACGACCAAAGGAAAAGTTTGTAATTACTTCGTTGTTGGCGAGTTTAAGCATGGTTATAATGGTCGAGCTCAAGCCAGCTTTGCGCTGAGTTAGAACAACCAAAGGAGAAGTTGATTTACTTCATAGGTGGAGGTTTTGGAAGACGTTGGAAAGTGGAGAGAGAATTCAGTCGTCAGTGGACCGGGAAAACGAACGTGCACCAGCGGAGACGCCCTTTTATTCCACTTTGCGCTACATCTTGAAGCGAGACGGAGAAAGGATAACGAGGAAAGAAATGTTTCTCTTTTTATAGACTTAAACAGCGAAAGACCGAAGATAACGATTGATATTGCATTAAAATATTTAAAGATCAAAGTTGACTGGAAAGCCAGAAGCCAGAAGAGAATTCCACGAGCGAGAAGTACGAGAGAAGAAATGAATTATAGAGTAAAGCTGAAAAAAATCAATGCTTAATATTGATACTTCCCCATCTTAGAAATTTGAATGGAACATATATGTGCATGTTGTCAGAAGTTAATGTAAATATCACAAACGTCAGTAAAATTTGAAACTGAAAAATTAATAATTTAAAAGTAGAATTGAACGACGTAGAAATATCGTAAACATAGAAAAACTTGAAACAGAAAAGTGGCGCAGAGATCACAATTCCTGGTTTGCAGACCAATGGAAGCAAGACATATTCTCAGACGAGTTCAATTTTTCTCTTTTCACAACTTCAGGGCGAGTTGATGTGTGGAGGCAGCCCAAAGAAACTTACAGCCCTGACTGCCTTCTTCCAACAGTGAAGCATGGAGGTGGATCAGTGATAGTTTGTGCAGCCATATCATTGAAATGTCTCGATCCAATAGTTGTCCTGCATAGAAGAATTAACAGCAAAGATTATCTGAACATTTTGGGAGATCATGTTCATCCAATGACCCAGACTTTAGCCCTGATAGTGACTGCATCCTCCAAGACGATAATGCTCCAATACATACCGCTCGAGTGGTTACAAATTGGTATGAAGAGCATGAAAGTGAGCTAGAACACATGGAGTGGCCTCCCCAATCTCCAGACAGCAATATTATTGAAAATTTGTGGTGCATTTTGGAGCGACAAGTTAGGAGCCGCTATCCTCCACCGTCGTGTCTTAAAGAGCTGGAGCAGGTATTAATGGAAGAATGGCTGAAAATTCCTCTGGATGAAGTCAGAAAGTGTATGATTCCATTCCTAGATGTATTAAAGCTGTATGTGAGGCTAAAGGAGGACCAACTCCATATTAAATAAATTTTCTTTGAATTTAACAAGTGTTTCAATTATTTTGTCCAACCCCTGTATATATATATATATATATATATATATATATATATATATATATCCGAATACAAGGTTGGTATAGATGGAATAAACATCCAGTAACCAAAAACACTATTTTAAAAAAAAGTGATCAATACAGAGTTGAGTTCAGAAATTATAACATAAGTATGTTATAACATCACTACAAAAGGGTCATTTTGTTTTAACACTTCTGGTGTCTTGTCAAGTGATGGTGTTGCAAGCAAAAAAAAAGTTTTTTTTTTTCAATTGCAACACCATGACAGAAGTGTTGAAACAAAATGGCTATTTTTGTAGTGATGCTATAACTATCTTATACCTAACTAATCGGATTCACGACCCATTACTCGTTACTTCCTAGGCTGATTCACCATAAAAACTCATCCGTCGTCAATCAATCCTCTATACATCATAATACCACATCCTCGGGGGGGGGGGGGGTAAAACATCCCAACGAGATAAATATTATTTACAATATATATAAAAATCGGATGAATGATCATGAAAGGGGAGGGGTGAACCCCAAAACAAACTAAATATCAAAACAAAGCAAAAAAAAAACAAAACATAACTGATGTTAGTAGGATCCCTCCAACCCTTCTAAAAAGAGAAGCCGCTGTATTCTGCCCTTGGACAAAATCAAGACGCTCTCTCGCTAAGGGAGAGGGAAAAGAGAAAATATAGACGGGCATGGAGAATCAGTAAATCTGACCCAGTCGAGATGAAAGGAGGCCAAAACAAACTGAGGAGGTTGGGAATCTCAACTTGGATCCTAACCAAATATGTAGCCGAGAGCAGGCCAGGAACAAGACTTACTCACATTAACTAGGCACAAAAAAGTTTGTCTACCCTAACCAGGAAACCACTCCCATGTGATATAGGTTGACCTAAAAGAGTAAATCAAGGCTAGCCCCGTTGTCCAAATCACCATTCAGGCCGTTGCCAGCAGCGTTAGAAACACCATTCATTTCACCCCATAATACGGAGGCGACACATTGTCACACGTATATGCACGATCAATGAGCACGAGCTTTTTGGGATCGATACGAGCCGTCAGCTCGCCGACATGGTCGCATAAGAGGCGGACCTGAGGACAATGGTAGAAGGCGTGCGAAGCCGTTTCTTCCAGGCCAAGGTCACATCGTTCAGTCTAGCAAATCCGCCAAGCCCCATATGAAGGCCTTGTCATTGAGAGGCAGCCTATTCCGAGCCAGTCGCCAGGTAAGCGAAAACTCACAGTTACTGAGATAATCCGCCGCTGGGGCCCAAGACTAGAAGGAGCGAAAATCCTCCTCCGACAAGTCGAGGCGCTCACGTAGAGGATCATTCGTGGCCCTATCCACTAGATAACGATAGAAGACCCTCCTAGGCTGAGAAAGGTCACTGGATCGAGGAATGACCTTCAAGGCGTATCGACACTCGCGAAGGAAACTCGATAGAACCCGCAGCTTACGACGGCGCTCAGCCCACGAGATGGGGGGATTGATGGTAAGGCAAGGGAAGGCGTTCCTTACGATCCCCGCCATAATCGAATCTCCTGTCAACGTGCGGCGTAGAAAAGCCAGCCTCTTGTCGAGCTTGTGACTCGCCAAGTGTGGCATTTCCAGTCCCCCATGACACGGACGTTGTGTACAGACTTTTCTGTCGACCTGATGCTTGCGTCCCCTCCACAAAATAGAGGATAGCGAGCACTATAGCGGCTTCTTATGATCTTTACAGAGAGGAAGTGCAGCCAAGCGATAAAGAACAAGAGGAAATACGTAAGTGGTACACGCCTCCGCCCTGCCCTTCACGGACAACCTCCGTCGACGCCAAGTCTCTCCGGCCGCGTCCACCTTTGTTCGTACTGCTGCCCAGTTTTTCTAAAAAAACAAAACAAAAAAAAACAATAAATAAACACGAAAATAAATACGAGGGTAAAAATACAAAAAATGAAAGAAACAAAAAGAAAAGAAAGAGAAAAATGCACAAATAAATAAAAGAAAAGGAAGAAACTGAGAAATTCAAAAAAAGTTTTAGAAAATAAAGACAAAAACTAAACAGTTCACTTAACTCGCAGTACAACACTCAAGCTGGTCCAAAAACAAATAAACTATTGTTCCTCTTTGCAGCTTCTATCCGTTTGATATAATAATATTTAATCCGATATTTCTACATTCTTAAAAATCCGTTGAAATCAGCAGAGCCTTGAAAAACACGCCTTCTCTCTTTGAATTCCAAACATATAAATTAAATGTTACCTCAAACATTTGTTTGAATTATTTTTTCGTTTTTTTTTACCAAATAAAAAAATAATATACCAAGAATAAAATCTCATAAAACGCTGTCACAAGTTCTCACACGCAAATATTCTTCCTTTCACATACTCTAGTATTCCTCTTTCATATTTTTGTTCAATAAAAGAGTGTAAAACATTTCTTTTAATTATGAGTTTAAATACAAAAGCATATATTTTTTTTTTATTGTCAACAGTTTCCTTCTTTCTTTTATGAGAAATTTAATCTGCTTGAGTCCGTATCGTCTGCTTTTCTGAGAGAAAAACAAAAGTTGTGTTGGGCTCTTGCTTAAACGTTTGAATTTCAAAAATATTTTTGGACCATCCTGATTTGTGGGAAAATAACTGCGTTTGGAACTAATTAAAAGGTTTCCCTCCAAATTCCGGGAAGCAAATTTGGAGCCTATCTGGGTGAATAATATAAAAAAAGAGAAATGAATTCGCGGAGTCGACAAACAAGTGCTGCAGGAACAAAAGTCGGGAAAAAAAAACAACACAAAAAATTTGACGACCAGTATTTGAAAAGTCGCTCCCACATCAAGGAAAATTCTTCGGCTAGTCTGATTGTTCTGTTCTTCGCTGTTACCATGAACTTTGCTTCGAACATTGTACCTATACTTTGAAAAGTAATTTTCCCCCTTTTTTCATTTATTTTTATGTTGTTTATCTTTTCTGGAGGATTTATGCAGTTAATGATTTTTATTGTAAAAGAGGCATATTTTATTTGCATGATTATTTGTACATAAATGTTATCGGCTATCATTTCGCACACAAAGCACTTAATTTGTGTAATTCTCTCAACTTTGTATGTTAATAAATTTATGGTCTCCATTTTTAAAACTTGGCTCGTGTCATGTCTTTGTTGTGTGCCCTTGGCCTTATAAATTAAACGTTACCTCAAACATTTGTTTGAACTATATTTTTTCATAGGTTTTTACCAAATAAAAAAAACTTTTACTTTCTTTGCCACCAATTACTGCTGATAAGTAAGAAATGAAGTTAAAAATTCAACTGTTTACTTTCTTCGCGAACATAATATACTCAATGCAAAACAAAAACCTCATTTACTTCTACACACATCCTCATATGCACCCAGCAAATAATAACGGTTGGAAAACTGTTAGTACAGTAATGGGTTTGGTCCTTGCTTAACACTTGTGCCTTTGTGGTATACTAATTTAAGATTAAACATGTTGTGTCGAATGTCTTTGACATTCAACACAACATGTATTTATATGATACCAACACCGGGGATTACAAAGAATATCTTGTTAAACGACAAATTGATTTTGCCAAAAATAATATTAACCTCCTAAATACTGCTTCTAATCGTATACAAAATGACATTATACAACTTACCAGCAAGGAACAATTTCAGGAAATAACATTACGGCTTAAACCAGTCATTGAAAAGGATATAACTCCCCAGAAGATTTCCATCAATAGGAAACTTAATAATCTATACAAAGGAACCATTCTACTACCCAATGGAATTGACAAATTTATTACTATGTTGTCTTTGACATTCAACACAACATGTTTAAAAGAAAAGTTGTTGCCAAATTACACATATTTTAAGATTAGTAAACGTCTAAAGGATCTATATGGGCAGCAAACCGTCTGCATACAGGTAGAAAATGAGTTCAGTAGATATACAAAAATAGAAAGGTGTGTAAGAGAAAGATGTGTCTTCTCACCAGATTTATTCAACCTATACGGCGAGGCAATTCTGAGAGAATTAGAAGGATTCATTAATAGCGACCACAATCTTAACAATATAAGATATGTAGATGACACTGTACTGATAGCAGTCAAGGAAAGAAAACTAGAAAGGATCCTACAAAAAGTAGCGAAGGAAATCGCGAAGAAAGGACTAAATATAGACTGCAAGAAGACCGAATGCATGGATATCAGCAAAAGGAGGAGCCGAAAATGCAAATTACTGGTCGGGGATACTAAAAATCAAACAAGTAAAGAAATTTAAATATCTATGAAGTGTTCCAACAGAGGATGGAAAGTTCGACACTGAGATCCGAAGACTTATTGAGATGGCCAGTGATGTATTCCAAAAGCCAAGCATAGTATTAAGAGGCAAGAAAACTTTGTTAGAAATATAGAAAAGATTATTGAACTGTTATGTGATATATGTCCTCTTGTATGGCTGCGAACACTGGACAATATCCTGAAAGATGAAGAAGAAACTTGAAGCCACATAAAAGCTTATCGGTGATTTTTTTTCGCGATGAAAATAACTAATTAGAAACAAAGCAAACACAAGCAGAAAATGAATGAAAAAATCTCAAAAAACATCTAACGAAATGCGTCGATCAAAACGGTTGTCGATTCGTTTTGGTAGTCGGTCAGTAAAACATGAAGTGTAGTAGCACTCTTGTGAAAATGAGACCAAACACAGAGATCTCAATTTTGGGTCCGTAACGGAAGGTAGCGAAGGAAATCGCGAAGAAAGGACTAAATATAGACTGCAAGATGAGCGAATGCATGGTTATCAGCAAAAGGATTGAGTCCAAAATGCAAATTGCAAATCGGAGATACCAAAATCAAGCATGTACAGAAATTTAAATATCTGGGAAGTGTTCCAACAGCGGATGGAAAGTGTGCCACTGAGATCCGAAGACGTAATGTCCCTCTAAGAAACTGGGTAAATTTAAGAATATTACGTCTTCTACATTTTAGATTACTTGTCCCAAACGAATCTACAAATAGAAAGATTCGCTCTTGTTTTACTTCTAGAAGCCAATATGCTAACGATTCATGGAATATGTTATGGGCTTTTATAGTTGGTAGAAAAATGATCTTGAGTAAAAAGTCAACATTCTATACTAAGTGTTCCATGATGCAAGCCTTTCCCAAACAGTAACTATGATCCGGAAATTCTAAATTCATCATAAAAATTCAGAATACGGAATTAATAAGTTCTAAATTCTTCAAATAACTTAGTTTTGGAATCAGTTATAAAGAATTCAGTATAGGATATAAAGAAATTGGATAAATGATTAACTTTGTTATAAGAACGATTCTGAACAAGGCAAAAAGACAACACTCTTTACTTAAATGCTCCACGAAGTAAGGGTTTGTGGCCATATCACGTTGAAACATTGATTCCCGTACGATCCCCAAAGTTAAGCAACGTCGAGATGGGTTAATCTAGGTGGGTAACCTCTTGGGATTACCAGACGCCAAATTAGGGGCGGGTAAGTTACGCAGCAAGAAGAAAGGATAACAGATGGAGCAAAAAGTTGATTGACTGGTGCCCAATAGATGAATGCAATAGCAAAAGAACTAAAGGTTTACGGCCACATCTCGCTGAAAGATCGGTTCCCGTACGATCACCAAAGTTAAGCAACGTCGATTCTGGTCAGTACCTAGATGGGTGACCACTTGGGAATACCGGGTGCTGTGAGCTTCGAAATGCAGATGGTGTAATGGATAATGGCTTGGAATTGTTAATCGGAGAGCCGAGTTCCAATTTCAATTGGGTTCTTTATATTCACTTACGCTCAAATACACTTGAGAAAGTTATTAATCAACCTCTTCTCTCCCCAGCAATGGGTTAATTAGTAATCGTTATTATCCTCTTCTATCCAAAAAAGATCTTACAATCTAAAAAATATTTTCTGGCTTTAAATAACCGGCAAAAGGTTTGATAAGCCGTAGAAAATGAATCACTCAAATCAAACCATGAAATAGGACTTAGATAATCCGTTCCAAAACAGAAAAAATATCTGGAATTAGAATAAAAGTAATGATAGCACCTACTCTAATCCCCCATAAAATGCAAAACACAAATACCCCCCGGTGTATGATTCAATTATAACAAATTTAGTATATGTGATAAAGAAACCGGCCACATGATATGTTGTGCAAGTGCTATTTTTGTCCAACACCGAAATATTGACCCGAAGCCGAGGGTCATGTTCTTAAATAGCCTCGTCAGATGTAGACAATCATGTGGATGTCATGCATGACATCCAACCCGTTCAGAAATGTCTAAACTATCATCTGTATACAACCGTTTTCTTAGATCAACGATTAAAAATGGTTTCAAACGAATAAATCATCTAAATCTTCAAGATGATCCTTCATTAAATACTATAAACTGGTGCTACAGAATCACAAACGAACAGCTTTATCAAATAACAAATAATCACATCACTTGAACAATTCCAACAGCAACAAAAAATTGATAGCACGATTAATTATAAGAGAAAATTATGATATAACCAGACAGTTAATTTTTTGCATTAACAAAAAGCCAAAATGTTTTAAAAGAAACCCTCGTCAGTTTTAGAAAGAGCGATAACAGTTAGTGAACTTGAGAAGTCTATTTTCCTGAAAAACATTTAATAAAAGGATTTTTAAATTTCACCTGACAATAACACTAACTATTCGGTCAATGAACGACCAAGGTTTCCTGTGTGGAAACAAAAGACAAATATCATGGTTACTTTTACTTTTATTTGGCGTAAACAAACAATAAGCGTAAAGAAAATGGGATGATAAATAGTGTACTATATGACTAAAATTGAATCTTACCACTTTATAAGTTTCCGTAGCCTAATCGGTAATGCGTTGTCTTTGTCCGGTGGCCTTCTCAAAATATGTGACGCTGGTTCAAATCATCTTGCGATAAAAAGTCAAAAATGAAAACAAAAACTAGTAAAAAATAATGAAAATAAAACCTCATCTAAGAAATTCGGACGGCTAAATGAAAAATAAATGTTATGGGCAAGTCGGTTGTGTAATTCGAAAATAAATATAATTGAAAAGCCAAAGATGTGAAAGCATCTGGGTATAGAAAAAAGGCAAACGATGCGAATAGACAAAAGCTGACTTCATACAAATAAAAAGAAAATACATGTACTGACCGTGAGAAAATAGTGTTCTCATGTTGACGTGGGGTGAGCAATTACATATGTGTACACATGAATTCTTAAGCAGTTACCAGCTGGGTTTAACAGTGGTGGGGACAGAATGTCTTAGGGAGAGTGTATATCTGCGCATGCGATGGGGGTAGGTGTTGAGAAGATTGGTTGATTGAAGTCAAAGAAAGATTGTTTCTGTCAATGGTCTTGGCGAAGAATTAATGAGAAAAACCTCTGGGCTTTTCCCAAAGAAAGACATGCCTATGTGCGTTCACTAGGTTGGAATTTGAACGGGATTTGCTTTCTTACCAATTCTTCTTTCCTTCCGATTCTAAACTCGAATAGACCAAACTAGATATTTACTAAATTTAGCTGACTTTAGGACAACGCAGTTCTAAATATCTGATCTTGCACGTCGCCATTTTCACCCCAATATGCCTGGGTTCGGTAGAACCTCTATAACTAATTCTAATTTGTACACGATCAGTAAGATATTATTAATTAAACATTTGTAATAATGTTAATCTTTATCGGAAAAATACGATAAATATGTAAGAAGTTAACTTTTTAAAGATGTATATTTCTTTTGTAAACAAAATGATTTTTTATGCGCCATGTCCTTTCAGGACGTAGGCGATCCTGGCTCTCCACCTTCCTCTATCCCTTGCAGCTCTCAACAAGTTCCTTCCCTCTGCTATCTCCCCCAGACCACGTTCTGCCATCCACCTGCTCAAGCCCGCCAGGAATGTCACGCGCTGCTTCCCCTTAGCTCTCTTTCCGTTTAATCGCCCCGTGAGTATAAGTTTCTCCAGGTCCTCCTACCTCATTATGCGTCCCAGAAACTTCAGTTGCCTCTTTCTGGTGTTAACCATGAGCCTCCTCCTTGTCTGCATCCTCTCCAACACACGCTCGGTCCACGAAATCCTCAGCCTCCTCCTGTAGAACCACATCTCCGTCGCCTCGAGTCTCTTCTTCATCCTTTAGGCAATCGTCCAGCATTCACTGCCGTAAAGAAGAACAGATGTCACGTAGGCAGAATAGTGCAATTGCTTGCCGGTTCCTTTCGCACTGGGGGATGTTGAGGTTACCCCGTTCATCCTATTAGAAGTTAAAGGTAGCAGGTGGTTTGAATTCAGAGTCTTCCTTCTCCTAGACCAGTTGCCAACTAAAGCTATAAGTCTTAACTGATATTTTACCCATATTTGTGATAGGAGAAAGATATGGATTCATACCTTCCCCAAGGATATTAGCACATAACCAAAGGTAATGAACCTGGAATTCAAACTTGTCTCTCCGATTCTTCAACCCGAGCCTCTATCCATTACTCCAAAATACGCTAAAGGTTTGAGAAAATATTCATCATCAATCATTTCTTCAGTTAGCGCATTTTGCGCCGCCGCTGTGGTCACCACTCCGCTCCATCTCACAATTGTGCTTCATGGTGATATTCAAGGCAGAATAGTGCAATTGCTTGCCGGTTTCTTTTGTATCGGGGATGTTGAGGTTACTCCGTCCATCCTATCAGAAGTTAAAGAGGCAGACCTACAAAGTAGCAGGTGGTTTGAATTCAGAGTTTTCCTTCCCCTAGACTGGTTACCAACCAAGGCTATATACCGTTGTCTGTCCTACTGTTTTACTCATAGCTAAAGAGAAGAGATGAATTCATACCTTTCCCAAAAAGCACGTAAGTGAATGCGATGAACTCGACTGAAATTCGAACTCGCCTCTCCGATTCCTCAGCTCGAGCCACTATCCATTACTCCATTATGCTTTACAAAGAATAAATCTAAGAGTTGAACACGAACTCAAAGCTTTATTTTATTTTGTTTTCTAAATTTTTGAAGCTTTAACGTTTATTTGTATCATACTAACGTTATCTGGGCAGGATGTACTCCATGCCAACGAAATCAGACAGTTGACGTCCGCAGGGGGTCAGTAATATAGGTTTATAGGTATAGCGATATAGCCACGGATGTTCGTCTGGAGGCATCTAATGTCATCTAAGAAAAGGTGAAATGGATATGTGTGTTTACAGTACCCAATTAATTGTTGAATTTGCAGTTTCTATAAAGAAAGAAGCGTCTTCATATGGGTACGGGAGGGGGCATCTGGGAGGTGGCGGTAGCTAGAAAAAAGTTTGGGAACCATTGGACTAGAGTAATTGCATTGCTGAAAGGAGAGATTTGCCAATAGGAGCCGAACATTTTTTTTTACATTGCTCCACTAAGAAGACTACTGTTGTTCGGACTGTTGTCCTCATCTTTATTGTCATATTCACGACGTTTCGGACATTGTACGCTCCGGCCTTCTTCAGGTGATTGGAATTTTGAACTGAACCCTGGCAATAAAGATGAGGATAACAGTCCGAATAATGTAAATAATTACAATGCCTCATCACAGAAATAAAACAGACATTGAAGAAGACTACTGATTATTAAAATTGAAAATAGTCATTAAAATTAACATATTTTCTTGTGTATAATACGCGAAATTTTAAACGAAAATTAAAGGCAAAAGGGGGTCTTATTACACCAATTTTCTGAAATTCTTACTCAGCTTAAGAAGCCTCTTATTTGAAACAGCAAGATTTCAAGTACACTCAACCATACACAACCAAATCATATAATAATTATTAACGTGCATTTATTTATATATTTCCCATCCCATCTGTCGTGGGAAGGGGAGATAAATCAACGTAATTTAGTCAATTTATGAGCTATTATTTCCATTAGTCGTTTTAATAATCTATACAAATAAAATATTTATCTGTATTTAGACAAAATTTGTTCCCGAGTAAAATGAACCATTTAATTAATAATTTCCTGAATTCTTTATCTCTGCTTTGACTTTTGTTTCATTGCATCTCAATATTAAAAAAATGTCTAACAACTGCCGTCATTTTTGATAACACGTATACACTAGTAGATAATAAAACACAAAGTAGACAGGTGTTGATAAAAAGTATTTGATATGTCGACCATATTCTTTTTTGGCGACTCAGCGTAATTGAATCTCTTTTGTCTCAGTTTTGCTCACAAAATAAATATATTGTGTTTGCCATGTATATATAATAAAGTCCTAACAAATACAAAAGTAGCGTCCTGGGTATGACGATAAACTACATCCGCGTCCTGGGTATGACGATAAACTACGTCCAACCAAAAGACCGTCGATCCGATCAATCGGCTGGTCATGTCATGCCCCATCACATCTAACCCATCCCAAAACAACTACAACTTACAATTAACTTTCCCTCCCAAACCCTACACTAAATATACTAACACCTTACCCCTAAAATGTAATGGGAAACAATGATGTTGCCAGCTATACGTTTTTGAAACGATGATGTTGCCAGCTATACGTTTTTTGAAACAATGATGTTGCCAGCTATACGTTTTTTGAAACAATGATGTTGCCAGTTATACGTTTTTGAAACAATGATGTTGCCAGCTATACGTTTTTGAAACAATGATGTTGCCAGCTATACGTTTTTGAAACAATGATGTTGCCAGCTATACGTTTTTGAAACAGTTGCCAGCTATACGTTTTTGAAAAATGATGTTGCCAGGGATACATTTTTTTGAAACAATGATGTTGCCAGCTATACGTTTTTGAAACAATGATGTTGCCAACTATACGTTTTTGATATATCTAGTAAATACTGGATCTGGCATTAAATAACCCATAGTGGTTGATATGCCACAAAACCCCAAACAAACAAACAAACAAATACAAAAGTAAGATAGATTAATTAACACCTGAAAATGTATTATCTGGTATGTCTAGTTAGCACCTTTCCCCGAAAAATCGCATTGAAACAGAATTTTGAAGAAACACGCAATGGCTGAACATCAGGTTCTTTTCTATTCTTTAATATCGTGAGAAATGAAATATTTTACTGACATATATGTATTTAATGGATCATTTGGCACAACTTTTCAAAAGACAAAATTACATAGGATGGTTGCACTCAGTCAGTTAAGTGCCATATGCTAATCATGCTTGGATGATCATATCCCTTTCGATTCATGACTGACAAGGTAGGAGGGTTTCTCGCAGTAGGGTTCGTATTATACCCAAGGATGTCATTTATTCCCTGTTTCTAGATTCAGAAACAGGGGGTCGTACGACACTCAAGTCGTATTAAACACACGAAAATACGCTAATTTGATTTTTTTTTAAATTAAAAATACATTTTTTCATAAAAAATATTAACTGAATTGTCAGTTCTTTTCTTTTATTTTTCGCTCCTGATCCTGTTTTTTTTTAATGTTTTATCGATTACCAAAATACTTAGTTGTAACTTGATTTCTTTACTAACAGGATCTAAGCCTTTTATACAAGGTGTGAGAGCCACTCAAGGCAGAGGTTTACTGTTAAAATAGTTATAATAAATGGGATGCGGGCTATAAATGAAAGAGGAAGTAGTAGGAAATGAAAATGATGAGAATAAGGTGGAAAAATGACGATTGGAATAGTTTATGTTTGAAGGGGTTAAGATTTTAGGGCATCCACCCGGGAGCCTATTTCACATAGTAGCAGTTCTTCGGAAAATCTTGGACTAAACGTTCTTGCCATTATTTAGGTGATGTTCCAAGTGATCCCATTACTACAGGAATTACGTTAACAGCTATGTTACACACCTTCTCTCGGGCCTTCGCCAGATTCTGGTATTTTTCTATGGTTTAAGTTTATTTTGAGTTCAATTAGAACAGCAGAGTCAATAATCTGATACGTGCTCGTCGACTTATCTATGACAATCGGATCGTAGCGCTTCAATGGCATGATCTATCTGTCTAGAATTATTATTATTATTATTATTATTATTATTATTATTAATATTATTATTATTATTATTATTACTATTATTATTATTATTAATATTATTATTATTATTAATAATATTATTATTAATATTATTATTATTATTATTAATATTATTATTAATATTATTATTATTATTAATATTATTATTAATATTATTATTATTATTAATATTATTATTAACATTATTATTATTAATATTATTATTATTATTATTATTAATATTATTATTATTAATATTATTATTAATATTATTATTATTAATATTATTATTATTAATATTATTATTATTAATATTATTATTAACAAACAAAATGATTGACGTAACTCCTCCAATTTTTGGCAACACTTAGAGAAAAACGGGATTTAAGAAACGAAAAAGAAAAAGAAAGAAAAAGAAAAGAAAAAGAAAAAGAAAAGAAAAGTGTTTAACAATGTTTCGACAGTATATCTGTTTTCTTCAATTTATGTTTAAAAATTGCATACAAGTATAATATATATTTAAAAAAAAAAATCACGGTTGTAATGTTAATCAACGTGACAAAAAAGAACTAAACGCAGCCAGTGTGCAATGAATGTAATAGAAAAGTGAATAACATGATGATGAGGATCATATTCATTTTGAAATTTTCCATAAGTCGATTAATTAATAAGGGTAATTAATAAAGTAGTTCAGTGTAAAACTTATGGAACTCTCCTGTCACTTTGGTCATTCTCCTGGGGTGGGATGTTAGTAGTTTGCACGTGTAATTATCTTCATGTGTTTTAAGGCTTGAAATGTCCGTGGATTCTGGAATTTTTTTTAAGAATGTGTACATTAAGATGGTCGTCGAAATTACAGTCGTTTACGATAAAATTTTAAACATAACTTCACGAATACTGTTGAAATATTGTTAAATACTGTTAAACATTGTGTCTTTTCTTTTCTTAAATTGTGTTCTTTTATTATTATTATTATTATTATTATTATTATTATTATTATTATTATTATTATTATTATTATTATTATTATTATTATTATTATCAGAAATGGCACTATGACATTTTCCATTAAACATTTTTGTAAAAAAATAAAACAAAAGATCACATACATTTTACATAGATAAAACCCTTTCTAAAGTAAAACCTGTACTTGCGAGAACATTTTAAAAAATTTCTTTAAGGCATGGGTTATCAGAGATCGCTTTAATCGACCGGTGGGCTCAAACCACAACTGAAATTATTGATGTCTTCGTACCACATTTTTTAGATTTCTACTTCAAGAAACTTCTATTTTGATTTTTTTAAAAGATATTCAAAGATACTTTACAGTCAGAAGGGTCTGCTATGTGAATAAAAAGGCATATTCTGTTTTTGTAGTCTTTGATCATGATATCTTGGTGATTAGCTTTTATTGTTCTGTCTGTGTGTAGAGAAAAGTCTCATAAAATTGTTACAGGTCCTATGTTTGTCAGTGGGTCTGGGTGGTGTTCATACATTTCCTGCAGGTTTCTTTCATTAAAAGTTGCATATTTTCCAATGCAGATGATATTGGAACCCCTGTCATGCCGAGTTTTATATTCAGTGAGTGCTCATAAGAACTTCTGTCTCCCACTTAAGACTACTGGTTCTTTATTATTCACCCTCCTCCTCCTCCCCCTCCTCCTATCGGGTGACCAATGCACTAAAAGAGTCACTGGAGACATGGCAAAGCAGGTGTAGACAAAATATTTCTTTGATATTTCTTTGATTTGATTCTTTCGATCGCTCACCTCAGAGATATCAATTATTCATTAGAAAAATCGCACGTTTTTTTTCATGTGATCGAGCAACGTAACGTGCGTGATAAAGGATAATATTTTCACCATGGAAAGACCTTTTTTTTCAATTCACAATTGAGCGGTCAAATATTTCCCAATGCTATGATTTAGTTTCTTTTTTTAACATTTATTTATTCTTAAAGCCACTTCTCCGTGAACAATACAACAAGGAAAATTGTAAGCAACCGCAGAGTGTAGATGGAAATGTTTCTTCGGAAGACTTCAACATCCGGTACGTGCCCCAGCGTTGACGCCAAATCGAAATTCCTAAAATGTCTCGTTCGTGACAGGTGGTATAGAAAGCTTTCCCGCTGTCAGGCCGGTGGCTCCGTGAAGTCTTGAATAAAATATCGGATAAAAAATGGGGATTGGTTTGAACTGAAAAAAACGAAGCATAAATTCCTTTGCATAACTAATAGACACTTAACACGAGAATAAAAGAACTTGATTCTCAAAATAGTCTCACAGAAAAAAATCTTTCTCTCGTGTTGGGCTCACACTAAAAGTCTTGTTCCATACTTAGTCTTGTTTAGTAAGTATCTATTTAAGGTCGCTCACCGTGGAGTATTGTTTACAAGCTAGTCTCACAGACATGACTAACATGATAAATTCATTTCTCACGGAGGGCTCCACACTTGTGACCTTGTGTCTCTCTAAGCTTGAATGCTCGATATGCAGTAACGATTACAAAACTCGTCTCGCAGATATTCTTATTCTTTTATGCACAGGACATTGGCTATAACGGCTCTCCACAACTTCCTATCCTAAGTAACTCTAAGCAATGTTTGTCTCTTTACTATCTTTCCCAGTTCATGTTTTGTTATCCATTTACACAAGTTGTGTAAGTATGTTCCTGCTTTCCTTTAGCCGTTTTGCCTTCTGATGCGCTCTGTGTTGTCTCTGGATTCCTACACTATTAAATAAAACGGTATCAACGAAAAAGACCATTTCTCTTTGTTAGTCGTTTTATTAGGAGAGATTAGTGGCAGCTTGGATTCTAAGAGGCAGTAGAAAGAATAATGTCACAGGAAAGCATGCCGCACGTTGACTCAGCATCTCTCATCGAGTAGTATTAGCCGGGCGCTAACCTGTGTGTAGGAGGCGTATCGACGCTTCAGAATTCTTGCGACTCTCTCTTGAATTCGCGACGTTTAGGACTTATATTAAAAAAAACAGACAAAGGCAATCCATCACTGTCAGAATACCATACCCACGAGGCATTCCGGTCAAATGTTCACCATTCTTGACCTTTGCATTCTGTAACAATTCACTGTATCCTGTTAGTATTAAAATCACTAAACCTTCTTTCTTCATTACATGTCACAGAAATTTTGTCACCTTCTGATCCAAAAAACAAATTAAGCAACGTCGAGCCTAGATGGGTGACCGCTTAGGAATACCAGGTGCTGTAAGCTTAGATGTGCGGGTAGTGTAATAAATAATAGCTTGGGATTGTTAATCGGACAGCCGAGTTCCAATTTCAGTTGGGTTCGTTATATTCACTTACACACAAATAACCTTTGGAAAAGTATGAATCCACCCCTACTTCCCTATGTGTTAAAACTTGTGTCACTAAAATCATTATTATCTCAAAAATAAAAAATAAAATTGCGTACAAAATATTTAGATTTCGGCATTAAAAATAAATCATAGAGGTTGGTATTCTGTTAAAGAAATCAGCCAACCAAGAACCAAGAAAGACAGAAATGACACATCACGAATACTGTTTGGTTTCAGTGATAAAAAAAGAAAGAAATTATAGAATAATACTCTCATGTACTTCAGGAAAATCCAAAACCTTGTCAATTTAAAATCTTTTCATTTGTACCTTCTTACTTCTTTAAATAATTTATACTTTTGTTATTGCAATATTTTTTGTTAAAGGTCTTAAGCTCAAATATTTGATGATGCAATTTTTTGTAGAATTCGCTCTGAGCTTATTCAACCATTAACTTAAGAATTAAGATACATCAAAAAATAAAAATAGCAAAAGCCTGATATTTGCATGCATATTTCTAGTTGTAATTAATATCAGGCAGCATATTCTCAAACATGAACAGCAATCTAACAAAGTTCTGATATGTGAGAACAAGCCTAACTACAGAGATGGAATCTGCATACTGGATTTGGTCTCGAACACATGCTTTTAGCTCATTATCTGTATTTTTGTTGCCCAGCGTTATTTAATTTATATAAATTTAAATTATTAGTCATAAATACATATTTTATTTAATAAAAAAATGTGACTATTTTTTTCATATGCTCCTATGTTATGTGAGTTTGTAAAACAGTTGTACAGTGTCTGTCTATATTTCTGAGATGAGGTATTGTAATTATTTACATTGTTTGGACTGTTGTCCCCATCTTCATTGCCATATTCATGACATTTCAGCTCTTGTACACTCCAGCCTTCTTCAGTAAAACTTTTATCTCAAAAAATAAAATTGCGTACAAAATAAAGCCATATTATGTTGAAAAAACAGTTCCCATATATTCAATGAAGTTAAGCAACATTGAGTCTGGTCAGTATCTAGATAAGTGACCACCAGGGAATACAAGATGCTGTAAGCTTGAATGTGTGAGTGATGTAATTGATAAATTCTTGGAATTGTTTATTGGAGAGCAAAGATATTCAGTACTAATTTTTGTGTTTTTTGAAAAGTTGTTGTGGAGTTATTTCGCAGTGGAGGCTTGTATACAAATACAAGCCTCCACTGCGAAATAACTCCACAACAATACAAGCCTCCACTGCGAAATAACTCCACTAAAATCGGTCCTAGATAAGTTCGACGTACAAAACGTTAGGAACTTGATATAATAGGTATTACGCAGAGTAATCTTGTTGTGGTCGCTGACTACTTTCGTATTCGACTAACTGTCGACTACTGTCGTCCGACATCGACAGTATTTACTTTATTTATTTTAGGGATAGATGTGGCACAAGACCGGGATTAAAGTGGGGTATTTCCGAGCCCGTAGCCTCGGCGAAAAAATGCCCGTAGATCCCGTATAAACGGGATCGGGTTGGTCAACCTCCACGAACGAGGCTATGCCCTTCGGTGGAGCCTCGTCCGGGTTCCTCTCTGCTTAGAGGCAGAGAGGTTGACCGACCAGCCGAGTCGTCCGACATCGACTGACCCTCGTTCCTCTTACTACTCTTACTTATATTAGGTTGGAGAGTCTGATAACTACAGAATAGGTGTGTTTCACCATAACAAAACTACAAGGAGCATATGATTGTGAGAGCATTAAAATTGAAGTATAAACATTGAAAATAATATCCTGTGTTGGAGGACACATGGCACAGTGGATAAAGGCGTTGGTTAGATCCAGTGACAGGACCCAAAGAGTGTGAGTTCAATACCCGGTTAAGGCAGTGGAGAACTTTCAGAGGGAAATTAACAGGAGATAACTGATAACTGACATCCATTAAACATGGTACGAGGAACTAGAACAGTCTACCCCAGTGAGCGAAAATAAGGGGTTCAAGTCGACATTCCAACCAGCTGAAGAAGGCCGGAGCGTACAACGGCCGAAACGTTGTGATAAACATAGCGACAAAGATGAGGACAATAGTCCGAATAATGTAAATAACGTGAAAGCGCAATGTCCACCCACCAAATCATATTGGAAGGCTGAAAATGGAATGAAACAAAATGGCATTATACATACATTTCGAAAATAAAAACACGTTTTTCGTCCTTTGCTCTTTTTCGCTTTTATTAAACCTATAAAAGTGTCAGATCATTTTGCCGCACCCTGTATAAAACGCCGCCGACAATAAAAGGAAATAAATAAATGCAGCTTAATTTCCGTGACATTTGCTTGAATGTCAAAGGCATCGAGGTCTCTCTCAGTACATCCTGGATGACTCCATCAAGAATGAGGCGATCTTATAAACTCACGGAAAAACAATTCTTTTAACGTCGTTGCTTCAACAAAAATATCCGGTGAAACAAAATCACGATAGTTGTAAGCAGTGGGCACGTTTCAATGGTCGAATGAGTTTTTCTTGATTTGTCCTTGTTCTGTCTTCGCTAAATTGATTTTAAACGCGACATAAATTTTTAACATTGGAGTTTAACAACCCCAATCTCCACCCCCCAGAAAGATACTCCCGATTTGGTCATATGTCTTACTAATTTAGTAAATAACAAAATTCAGGATATTTACACTATTTACATTGTTCGGACTGTTGTCCTCATCTTTGTTGTCATATCCACAACGTTTCAGCCGTTGTACGCTTCGGCCTTCTTCAGGAAAATTTCGAATCGAACCCTTTATTTCGACCACCGGGGTAGATTGTTAAAGTTCCACGTGCCAGTGGATAAAAGCATTGATTGAAGTAATCCAATGACTTGTGAGTTCAATACCTGGCCAAAGAAGAGGTGAACAAAAAACTTGGACAGTTGAATTAATAAAGGTAAATAAATTGAACCGAGATACCCGGAAGAGGCATGGCATGTAGATCTAGAACGATCTACCTCGGTGAACGCAATAAATGGTTCGGTTCAAAATTCCAATCACCTGAAGAAGGCCGGCGTGTATAGTTACCTTATCTCAGAAATATAAAGAGAAAATCCAGGAAATCGAATATTGACCTTTATGGTAAACTTCGGGTTTGCCTTAAATCATTTCATCTTAGAGTGAAATGATTGAAAAATACTCTCCATACCCACAAGCGCCCTGGGTATGACGATAAACTACATCTGCGTCCTGGGTAAGACAATAAACTATGTCCATCAGCAAGGCCTTTGATCAGGAGATTTTGAGAAGCGTGGAACCTCTTCTTAATTGCTGGTGTTCCTAGGTCCACCACGACTCGGGGTGATAGCACCTGTTAGGGTCCCAGCTATGGATAAATAATTAACCCCCGAATTGGGGTCAAACACTATGTAGTATAAAAATAGGTTTTAATACCAGAAATGCTTTGTAAAAAAAAATTACCAGCAATATATTTTTGAAAAAAAAATTACCTGCTATACATTTTTGAAGAAAAAAAAATTACCAGCAATAAAAAAATTTGTCGGCATTAAATAACCCTAAAAAAAACCATACCCACAAACAATAAGATAATATAGCAGGGTGAACTGAGCTTTGTAGCCTTAGGTAACAGCTAGTTTAGAATGACAATCCTAAATTGAAAACAGTATAGAAGGAAACGTGAAACCATTGGCTACATTCTGAAAGGACGTCATTAAGAAGAAGGAAATTGAAATGTTTAAGTATTGTAACGGTTATCGGCGAAGAAAATGAAACCAGCGAACAGAGTTCAGTTTTTGCTCTTGTCTGTTGCATTCACTTTGCAATGGTATTGATCCATTTCTACTTCTACCAGTTATAGGCTAAAATAGTAGGGTAGACTAGGCTATCTAGATTTGGCTGACAGTTTAGTTAAAGAAACACCCTGAATTCCAAATCGCGGAGAAGGCAACAGAAAACTACTCCACTATATTTCCCCAAAATACATGGTATTTCACATCTAATAAGGAAAAGAGCTTAGTGAAGAATTATGATCGTCTATGACCTGAAGAAGAAGAACAAACAAGAAAAAATCCACCCAACCTGGATAACTGATTTATGAATAGTTTGCTGTAAAATCTGATTTATCTTCATGGCGTGTTAAAATCTTAATCTTCTTCTGTGCCGTGTCCTTTTACGGCTCTGCACAATTTCCTGTTCTTTGTAGCCCGTCAGAATAAGATTATTATATCAGTTTAAGTTTTGCACGTACTCTTGTAAAAACTGTTCTTTGTGCTGTATCACTTCTGCATATTGACGATCATGGCTCTCCACAATTTCCTGTCCTTTGTAGCTCTTAATAAATTTGGTCTTTTTGTTATATCTCCTAAACTTGATTCTATTAGTAAGAGGAGACATCATTGTCATTAATAAGTTCATTCAAGATATTATTTGAATTTTTTTTTAGAGTCAAATTTTTTAAAAACATTTGCAAATTGTCTTGTAGCGGAATCATGTTGCTACATTTTACAAACTAAATAAACGTTACAAAACAAAGCAAGTTCAGTCGACCAATGATGACAATTACAGAATATATTATTTCTATCTTTGATTTATATCAAATGAAAGTGAACATCAATTCTGACATGATGAATAACAAGATGATCATTTCCCCTAAAAAGGAAATAACGAAGGAAAAGATTAATTATTGAGTAAGGAATGTCTTCTTGAGCATTTAATTCCTGGGATTGGTTGATCATTTATTATCAAGTTGGTTTTAAAATGTTGAATCAAATTCTTAAATAATTTTCAGTCAACACTTTAATTTTTTTTGACAATGATGTTCACTCTGTATAAGCCCCTCATGTTAAAGGATTAAGAGGCACAGATTATGTGGGGTGGGGAGATAACAGTTAACCGTAGACTTGAACAAGATTGTAGTGATCAAGGAAGCATCCTCTTGGAAGTCAATTCCACAAAGCAGTGGTTCATGGGAAGAAGCTGCTCAAGTGGAACTTACATCTCACCAATAGAATATGATAGGAATGAGGGTGGTTTGCTACAATCTGTGTAGTATGCTGGGTCTTCTTAACCATGGAGGTTAGAACTGGTGGAACGAAGAAATGTAGTTCATCTTAAATACTTTCAATGGAAATAGTGATAGGGCAGCAAGCAAGAGGCTTGCAACGTTTCGTCTGTAAGGGGTTGTAAAATGGAAAAAGTAAACCAATATGGCTTCCTTCTTATTACTAAGATTTTACATTCATATTTTACAATTACCATTCTACTATACCAAAGTACACTTAAAGTCTAACTAATTTTACTTTTCAATGAGACTTAACCCTGAAATTGTAGTACTGACTCTAAGTTATAGGTACAGGAATCTTGATTCTAAAAGAAAAGGTGAAGAGAAAGAAAGAAAACTATTTCAAGAAAGAGAACTAAACATACACGCTGCTAATGAATGGAATCTGAAACATAAAGCAAATATATGGGAATGGAAGAAATAAAGAAATATTTCCTGACATTGCATCGGGATTAGTTTATAGAAATTATGCTGTTCTGAGGATCAGAAGGCGCAGTGGAATAGAAAAAGATGCCTTCCAAAAACTCAGCAAAGTATTAAGAAAGAGTAAAATGTCGTTAGAAACAAAGAAATGTTTGCTGAACTGCCATGTAATATCGATCCTCTTATTCACCTGATCTTGCTCCGTGTGGCTTTGTTCTTTTCTCCAAGATCAAGATTATCATCAAGGGGAGCCTTTTTGAAGGCGTGGAGGCCGTCAAGAAGGGGTCGTAACGACGGATCTGAGAGGTATCTAAGAAGAATCCTTCCAGCAGTACATAAAATTAGATTCAAACTGGGCAATTTCCTCGCGGACGAAGAGGAGACATTTTTATTTAATTTTTATAATCAATTAACTTCAAGCAAAGCGATAACGCCTCTAAGACGAAAGCACTTCCTGAAAGTGATAGAGAATGAAAAGACTTTAGAAGGAACCAGAGACCCAATCCTAAAGACGAAACAAGGGATAAACCTCTGTTCAAAGACCGGGAACGAGTGAGAACCGGACAATGGTGTTCACCTTGTACAGGTAGCACTTAAGGTAGAGGGTTACAGTATAAGAGATACCGTTTATGGGGATATTGTGGAAGATAACGGTTGAGCATATACTTGAACAGGTTAAGATTGTAGTAATTAGGAAAGCCACCTCTTGGTAGTCGGTTCCACAAAGCAGTAGTTTGTGGGAAGAAGTTTCTCGAATGGAATTTACATCTCACTAATGGAATACGAAGGCAATGAGGCTGGTTCGCTACAATGTTTACGGCAGGGCCGGTCTTAGTTGTGAAGGTTAGAACTGGTGAAACTAAGGAATATAATTCGTCTGAACACATTCCATGGAAATAGCGATAAAGCAGCGAGAGACTTGAGACGTTTCGTCTGCGAGAAAGGGGTTGTAGGATGGAAAATAATTCATCACCCACAAGGACGCGGAGACGCTTTCGGACTCTATCGAGACTGGAAAGTGAAGACTGGGCAACTCCTGCCAATGTATGGCAGCAGTACTTCATTTTTAGATCTAATCTGGTTCTTGTAACGGTAGAGGGCAGCGGCGGGTGGTGGGGTCAGATACTTACTGGAACGGTACAGGAAACCAAACATTTCCCCAGTATCTTTAGCGTAGGTACGAGTTCCACTTGAGGTTTGGCTTGAGTCCCTATATGCTCTCAAGTCACGGGATCTCCCCGAGAGAAAACCCATCCATAGCAATGTGAAAATTCAGGGTCTGTGCAATACAGATGTGGTTCAGCTGAAGGATACTGAGAACACTATGGACGGAGCAAGTATGCAACGAAGGAAAATGGAATAAAAAAGAACGCTTAAAATCAGGAAGCGAATAGTTGTAATCTCTAGGACACATAATGAGGAAAGAAGGATTAGAAAATGTAACACTCACAGGACATATCGAAACCGAGAGGGAAAGAGAGAAACAGCGAATGACCTACCTAATGAGCTTGGTAGAACAGGGAATAGAAGGGACAATTAAAAAAAGAGGTTGAAAGAGAATAGGAAGTTGTGGAAAGCCATGACTGACTACGTCGTTTAGGGACACGGCTCCTAGAAAAAGTTCTAAAGAGCGCGAACGAGTTCAATGAATGGATTTGGAATTCAGAAATATCATGATTGAGGGTAAGAAGGATGGATAAAATGGGGGAGGGGGGCTTTATATCCCCCCCAAATAGAAGACTACTTTATTTCACTGTTTAATAAAAGAATAAAAATCAAAACACGGCTAGCAACTCAAATACGTGTACCGACTAAAATAATGTCGGATAAAAAATAATTTTCAAAAATTGTCTACATCAGTGGCACGAAAAACTGAAGCTAGCAGATAGAGATTTGTAGGTGTAATGACGAG
The DNA here is from genome assembly GCA_964036315.1 of Acanthosepion esculentum. NCBI lineage: Eukaryota > Metazoa > Mollusca > Cephalopoda > Sepiida > Sepiidae > Acanthosepion > Acanthosepion esculentum. Next base: position 66,065,698 of record OZ038503.1, on the reverse strand, counting down.
AAAAAACATGCCTTCACGAACAGGTAATTCTTTTGTGGTCAGGTATTGAACTCAAATCTCTATTGGGTCAAATCAATGGATTACCTCAACCAACACTTTTAGCCACTAGGCTATGTAGCACAAAGTCGAACAATAGCTTGGAGATTTGAGTTACTAAAAGGAAATAACTGAAACAACACAGAAAAGGCATGACATGTGGAACTAGAACAATCTAGCCCGGTGGGTGAAATAAAGGGTTCGATTCGAAATTACAACGTATATCACGTGAAGAAGGCCGGAGCGTACAACTTTATTAAACTAGGAATATTACATATACCGTAATTCCACATGTATAACACGCACTTTTTTCTAAAAAAAAATAATAAGTAAAATCATGGGTACGTATTATGCACAGCTACGAAAAAATCTTTTAAAAATTGCCGTAAAATAAAATAAGAATTATCATAAAACTAAATTAGAATAATATTTTTATATTTTTAAAAGCATTTTAAAAAAAATAGGAGTAGGAAACGTCGGCGTAATGAAATTGGAGAGCTACAATTTATAGGTTTTGATTGCCAAACAAAGGCTAATAAGTCGAGTATTTTGAATTTTGCCTTCTACCAAATCAACCATTTCCGTTTAAAATGTTGCTCTAAATTTACTCCGGTTTTTTCCCTCCATTCGTTTTGACGACATACTTCCAAGATGCTCGTCATAATCATAACATATTTCTTTATCACCTGACATGTTTTCATCCGCAAGCATTTCCTCTTGATACTTCTTATTTTTCTATCGTCATTTAGGTCACCAAACACCAACATGCTTTACTGTCTCAACGTTAGCGCCCCCGTCCATAAGACCTGGTTTCGAATAACACCATAGGCGATTTGTATAATTTCGGCCTGGGTTGACGATTTAAAGTGCCTGAAAACAATAGCATTTGCTGCCCCGAAGCCATGTAGGTGTACAAAACAGTTTCGATACTGTCGATGGTTGTGTGAGCGTATCGAGCGTACAGGCATTGTTCAGCTACTGATCTCTCTAGTAACTAAGGTCCGTTCGACATAGAAGAGGTTAGCTCTGAATGTGTCACGGGCGTCTGCAACAGGAATTATGTGGCCACCTTAGCAGACAGGCATACACTCCAAATCAATCAGCCAGTCATTATGTACTTCGATCGACTTAGACTTATCGTTTTTTATTGCAATTATCATGTTGATTTTATATCTTATGACTACTTAAGTAGCATTGAGCGAACAGAAAGACGTAAACATCCAGTGAAATTTGAACGCACATCGCTTGCCTGCCCGTCTTACTATGACAGTGTCTTCATTCATTTACTCAGCGCATTTTGCACCTCTGTGGTTACCACTCCCCTTATTTCTCTTGTAATTGTGGTTCATATTGACATTCAAGGGGAAACAGTGTAATGGCTTGCACCGGGGATGATGAGGTTACCCAGTCCCTCCAGTCGGAAGTTCCTCCGCCCACTGGTAAAGCCATTGACCTCCGAAGCTCCTACGCCCAGGCTAGCGACTGTCCGATGGCTGCTTGGTACGGGAGAGGTGTTCCCTTTCACCGGTCGAGTCTGGAAACACTTCCCACTACCCTCACACAGTTTAGCGGCAGGTCGATGCTGTTGACCGTAGCCGTGCCCATGCGACTTCTTGGAGTCAGGTGTGAGAGTTGGATGTCGACCAGTACAGTTCCACATACCAATTCACCCGAGTAAAGCAGTGTCGACCTCTTCGTTACAAATATAACTATAAACACACACACACACACACACACACACACACACACACACACACACACACACACACACACACACACACACACATATATATATATATTACACTGGATATTGGACTAAACATTTCGCCATCGAATGTACCTTAACGATTAGTGGCGTTGTTTATATTTCGACATAAAGCTCAACTTTTTACTTATCTAATCAACAACGCCATGTTGCTTTATCTATAATAGTTGTATTAGATATAATAGTTTTGAATTTCATCCATGGAACATTGTTAGTTATTTAGGTTCACTGTGACGTGCGCGACAGTTTTTCTCTCCGAAATCTATCTTACATATCTATAAGTCTACCATTTGTCCATGCTTAGAATATTGATGCCGCACATGGTGAGGTGCCCCTGCTATTTATCTTGACCTTGATAAAATCCAAAGTAGAATCAGCAATATTATTGGCCCTGTTCTTGCGTCTCGGCTTCAGTCACGTTCCCACCGCCGTAAGGTTTCCTCCCTATGCCTTTTCTATAAATATTTTCATGATAATTGTTCGGATGAACTCTTCGCTTCAGTACCTAGACTCTTGAATTTAAGCGCAGTACTAGACTGGCGACGAGGGCTCACCAATTTACCGTTGAGCTGGTTAGATGCAATCATAAATTCTATGCTAAGAGTTTCTTTTCTTGCAATTCTCGATTGTGACACTCCCTTCATGCTTTCCAGCCAACTTTAATGTCCAAAAATTTAAATGTAATGTCAATCGCTATCAACTGTCCCCCGAATTACTCTTTTCCCTTTTCACTCATTAGTAATGTTTTTTTTTCTACTTCTTTCACGCCCAGTAACCTTTTGTGTCTTAGTGGCTTTACTGCCTTGCTTGAGGTGAAATCGATTAAAAAACATTTTTTTCACTAGTTTCTAATTTCTCTTGTAGCATTAAATGTCATAGTTTGAATTTCTTAAATGAAGCTCTGTCAATTACCACTAATTCCTGATTAGTTGTTCTTACATCGTATGTCCGCTGCCCTAAATTTCCCTAGTAGTATATAAATAGATATCTTTGAATTTCTTTGATGAAGCATTGTTAATTATTATTAATTTCCGGAAGTATTTCTTTCATCTTATTTCTCTTGTTTTTATGACACTAGTAGTATTAAATGTAACAGTCTTAGAATTTCTTAGATGAAGCAGTGACAATTAGTATTAATGTTGGACAGTATTTATTTCATCTTATTTTTTTAAATTTTTTTTTAAGCGTATCACCCCAAGCAAGGCTGGAGGCCACTATCACGCATGGGGTTACAGAAGTGATGGAGGAAGAGCAGATAGGAGTGGTAAAGGAGAGGATGTGGAGAAAGAGAAAGACGGAGGGTCGATCAAGGCAAGGGGGTTACAGAAGATTTGGAGCGAGAGCAGATAGGAATGAAAGATGAAAGGATGTGGAGAAGGGAAGTGGATAGATCAAGGCAATTAGAGATGACGATTGACGCTACACTTAAACCGTTGGAGATTGTATTTGTCAGGGAAACAGTAATAGGGAAGGGTGTTCCATAGGCGAGATGTGCGAGACATGAAGCTATTGGGGTAGAAGAGACGTCTACATCTAACAGTTTCAACGGTGAAGGGGTGGGAACGGGATGCCAGCCTCGTAGGACGTTTAAATTCACGAGGCCTAGGGGTATAGCTCTTTATGGCACTAATAGTATTAGATGTAATAGTGTATGAATTCCTTAGATGAACAATTGTTAGTATTACATTGTGATTAGTATTTCTTTCATCTTTTTTCCTTTGCCCTCTGTTACACTAGCAGTCTAGATATAATAGTCTATGAATTTCTTAGATGATGTATTGTGAAATATTATTAATTTCCGACTAGTATTTCTTTCATCTTATTCCTCTTGGCCTTTGTTACACTAGAAGTATTAAATGTAACAGTCTTAGAATTAACAGCCTTAGTCTATGAATTTCTTAGATGTAGCATTGATAATTAATATTAATTTCCGGACTATTTCTTTTACGTTATTTCTCTTGCTTTTTATTAGTCTAGTAGTATTATATGCAATTGTCTACGAATTTCTTAGATGAAACATTGTCAATTATTATTCATTTTTGACGAGTATTTCTTTCATCTTATTTCTCTTGCCATTTAATCACACTAATAGTACTACATGTAAAAGTCTATGAATTTCTTAGAGGAAACATTGTCAATTATTATCAATTTTGAGTAAGATAATAGCATTTGTAGTTTGAATAACGATACATATGTTCTAAAATAAGAAACTCGTTATGTCCTAAATAAATGTATTTAATGTTTTAATAACATTGTATAAAGGAAACCAAGTGGTTTTTTTGGCTGACCAAAAATGCAATTTTTTTAAAATGGCGTCACGTCGACGGAGGTCGACAGAAGTGCAGAAATATTGGAAAATGCGGGTTCAAATGGTGCGAATTTTCAATGAAAACAAATGTTATTTACATGTGAATCCCTTTTGGAATGTCGTTCTGCGCGAACGGAAAGGCCCGTAGAAGTGACGAATTCCCGCCAGGAAAATAGTCGGGATACGACGGAAAACCATTTTCTCATATCAGTCACTAGAATATGTGACACGCTATTATTATTATTATTATTATTATTATTATTATTATTATTATTATTATTATTATTATTATTATTCGCTTAAATGCTGCCGGCAGCGTCCTCATAATATTATGATTAATTTCTAATACTAATTATCATTAAACATATTTGTTTTTATTATTAAAGTATCGTCACTGTTATATCACTTCTGTGATGGGGAAGAATGCAAAGAGGTCAAGAGAAATAACCCTGTAATTAACAGTTAATAGACTTTAAGTTATCTTTCTTTTTTGTCGATACATAATTAATAAAAATACTCAGATTGTGGTCGTCTATTTAATCTACAAGTTAGAGTATTGTGCTGGCAAAAATTGCGCTACGATAAGCTGTTTTTTACATTAAAACAAATAAACAGAACTCGGATGATTATAGTAATGATTATTCTTACTTGAATTTTCATACAAGTGATAGAATTCTACGGCACCTTTCTCAATATCCTCGCAGATACTGAATTGTTCTGAGTAGCGCCGACTCATCCTCGAATAGCTTCTTCTGTCTTGACTATGGTGTTTTTTGACATAGTTCTATACATGCGCGCCACTTTAAATGGGCACAGCCCTATTGTTTATGTTCCACGGGTTATTGAGAGCTTGGGCGAAGTCCTGGCATTGTATTTGCTTCATTTGCTTTTGTCTGATATACACACGGATATCAATAATCAAACAACCTTTCGATTACAACCCGTCTCCTTCAATGGTCGATATGGATTTCAAAATTCCAGAATAATTTTTGATTTTGTAGGACAATTTCTGGTTTGTCCTTATAATATTGGCTTAGCTGCCAGACCAAAGATATTTGATTGATTGATTCATTTTTACGACTTATCAACCCATTGCAGGTTATATAAAGCCAGATTTTTTTGAGATAATAATTATTTAGTGATACAAGTCTTACTAATTAACCCATATCTGAAGTGGTGGGGAGAGGAGGATTCATACATTTCCCAACGGTATTTACGCGTAAGTGACTCGAACCCAATTAAAATTGGAACTTGACTCTCCGATTACACAATTCTGGGCAATTATCCATTACACCAGCAGCACATCCAAACTTATAGTACCTGGTATTCCCAGGCGCTCACTCATTTAGGTATCGGCCCGGTTCGACATTGCTTAACTTCGTTGATCATAGAGGATCCGGTGTTTCAACTTGATACGGCCGTAAGCGCCAAAGTCATTTGCTCAGTTCTTTGTGCATTACTGTTCCTACCCTAACATATGTGTTTTACTTATTTAATTTTTGCACCTTTTCAAAATAAAATATCTTTAAAGGTTTATTTTTTGTTTTTAAATTATTTTCTAAAAAATGCAACGGAACAAAATTTATTAATTTTCTGAATTTTGAATCACTGCAAAAAAATTTTAAATTAAAAATAGAAAAATACTGCGATTGTTGCCTTTGAGTATTGTGCCTAGATTCTTCCTTCCGATGTGAGTCAATTTCTAAAATCTTAATCAGAGTCAGATCAGAATTTGGTGACAAATTAAGTTAACAGAAATCTATCTATCTATCTATCTATCTATCTATCTATCTATGTGTGTTCATATACAGGGTGCGATGGGTAAATTGTCGTAATTTTATATTTTTAATTTCGCGCATTTTGTTTTTGATTTTGTCGACTGGTCTGTTGGGCACCATCTATGAAAAAAAGAGCACCCTGACGCAAGTCACTCCGCCAGACATCTGGAAACAGCATGCAGTACTGCTTGGTATTCGCGCTGGAAGCTCCAATACAAACATTTAAATGTTTTGGTGTCAATCTGAGGACAGTGCAGAGGATACGGGAAGAACTGGATGAGTCTAATGGTGATTACGAAGATACGGCAGCTCGGAAAACTTATTCTGATCGTTCTGATAAGAAAAGAACTCTCGAATTTGTTGGTGGGGGCGTCAGACACAACACGGAGGACTACATCAAGTGCCTTGAGGAGGTAGTGCTTCCCTGGGTCAAGAGGGTGGCTAATGGAAGTCCCTATGTCTGGCAACAAGACTCTGCACCATGCCACACAAGCAAGAGAACCCAGTCATGGCTGTCAGACAACTTCTGCGACCACATCACCCCTTACATCTGGCCACCTGATTCCCCAGACTGCAAACCCCTTGATTATTGCGTGTGGTGCGCAGTTGAGCGGGAGACCAGCAGAACTCCTTGTAACACCAAAGGTGAACTGAAGGCAAGGATTATGACAGAATTCACCAACTTAGTTGATGAATTCTGTCATAATCCTTGCCTTCAAGACCGTCTAGAAGAGATGCAGGAGATTCCAAAGTCGTCTGGAGGCCGTGGTTGAAGCCAGTGGCGATTTTATTGAATAAATTACTCTTTAGTATTTCAAAATATTTTTGTTTAATTTTGGTAAATATATCTGTTTCAAATGACATATCAGTGTTATTTTCATTTATGTATAATTTAGACGACAATTTATCCATCGCGTCCTGTATATCTATCTAGCTAATCATCTGTCGAATTGTTTGATCTGACTTTCCAGCAAACCGATCTCACTCATCAATATAACTTTTGTTCCATTTGTTTTTCTACAGCTTATCAACCCATTGCAGGTTATTTAAAGGCATGATTTTTTTCTTAGATTGAACGATTTATTTTTTATAATAATGTTTTAGTGATACAAGTTTTACTAATTAATCCATAGCTGGAGGAGAAGAAGTGGATTCATACCTTTCCTAAAAGTATTTGTGTGTAAGTGAATATAACGAACCCAAAGGGAATTGGAACTCGGCTCTCTGATTAATAATCCCGATCCATTGTCTAGTACATCACCCAGAGATCCAAGCTTACAACATCTGGTATTCGCAAGTGGTCACCCATCTACGTGCTGACCAGACTTGACATTGCTTAATTTCGGTGATCGTACGGGAACTAATATTTCAACGTGTTGTGGCCGTAATCATTTTGTTCTTTTGCTGTTGCATTCGTTATCTATTGGGCACCAGTCAACCAACTTCTTGCTCCACCTGTTATCCTTTCTTATTACTGTTTAACATGCCTGTCTCTAATTCGTCTGCTTAATCACGTCTATGATATCTCTTATGCTGCTATTTTATTTTTATTCATGTTGAACTCCTTTTCTCTTGATCTTCCCGATCAAGTTTGTTTACCGGGAATTTGGTCAATTTCTATGTTTGGAATCATATGTCAAAGCGTGCATTATACATATAATATAACCTTTGTGTTTCACGCGTATTGACAAGTTGCTTTAAATTATATTTCTATTTAATATACCTCCACTTTATTCGCGGAAATAAACAGCATAGCATGATAAAAAAAAACGCCCTAAACCCAATAAAAACAAAGTTCTGTTATCAAAATGTTTATGTTATTATTAAGAGGAAAGATCAAATTACTTTTTATTATCTTTTGAAAAATTTTATTCCTTTCTAGCACGTTTCAAGTTTTAGTTAAAAATCTTGTTTTGTTTACGTCAGCGATTAGCCTTTTTGCGCATTTTTTCGGTGATTTGGAAATTCTGGCAAAAATCAAATAATTGTCGGATTTTAATGACACTTTCAGGACATATTCAGAAATAAATGAAATTATTTTTGAATTTATTTTTTAGAAAATCTTGGTAAAAAATATTTTTTTATATGTCACGACTCACTTAATTTCACGCAATTTCGAGAAATTCAATTTTTAGGGCGGTATTTTTTTTAATTAGTTAAAAGCAGGAGAATATAAATTATCAATTTTTTTTGTAAAAAATTAACCCATTCATCGAAAATCTGTTCTGAGTTGTAAAATAATAAATGTAATAAAACTATGGCATTATTCAATTAGAAAAGCTTTTAATTACTTTAATAAATTAAATTTATTAAGGACACTATTGTCTTAAGAAGAAAATGTTTTTCTGCCTAACCAATAAAAATGGACTAGTTCTCGATTCCATCCACCATATTTTCTTGTTCTTTCTAGTCTTGAAGTCACTTGACTGTATCCCTTTTGCGTGTGAACACCATTCTTACTTTGTGAACCTTTTGCCTTATTACTCTTGCTTTGCCTACTTTTGACGTGCATATATATTGCTTGAGTATTATTATTTTTCCCTGCTCTTTTTTATTGTTTATTTAGAACTTACTCAAATTCCTTTGTTGGGAATAACACTTGACCATGGCCAATTACTCTATACTATCGTCATATTTTATTCTTCTGGTTTTTCTTTAATGTTATCATCTGTCCAAAGCTTAAGTATTCTTGGACTTTTCCAGTTGGTTTTTATATGCTATCATTTACTTAATACAAGGTCTAAGATCCACTCAAGGTAGAGTGTTACTAAATGAGGTTGTTGTAAGAGTGTACAAAAAGGGAATAAGTGATGTATAGTATGAATATATGTAGGATACATAAATCTATGCATAGGATACTTGATACTTGATACCGAGACTTGAAGAGGTTAAGAATGTAGTAACTGGGGAAGCACCCTTTTGGAAGTTTCGTTCCCTAATGTAACAGTTGTGGGGAAGAAGCTTTCCGAATCTAACTTCCTCCTTACCAATGGAATACAAAGGCAATGAGGATGATTCGACTCAGTGTACGTGGCGTGGCAAGTCCTAGCTGTTAAGATCTGAACTAGTGGAACTAAGAAATGTAATTTGCCGGAAGATCCACAACGATAGAGTAGCGAGAGTCCCTCAATGTTTCGTCTGTGGCAAGATGATTGTAGGGTGGAAAATAATTCCCCATCTACAAGTCTGCGTAAATGTTTTAGAAGTCAGTCAAAACTGTAAATGAAGATTGGTCAACTCGAACTGCCTTTCTGATTTTTTTTTCTGAACATAAATTTTTTAAAAAACTTCTGTTGTATTTAAAATCTGCCCGGAGAATTTCCTTATTGAGGTCATTTAACATTTCTTGTAATTCATCCGGTAATTCTGTAAAATGTCGTCAGCGGTTCGTAGGTGGTTAGAATAGCTTCCGGTTATTTTTAGTCCCATCCCTTTGCAGTTCATTTCCCGGAAGATATTTTCCATGACTTGCCGTAAATAATTCAGTTGAAATTTGTCTGCCCGTAGTACAATTATTGAGCCGCTTTTGCTATTTTTATTTTTCACATTTCAAAAACAATTTGGGTATAATTTTTGTATTGAGATTAAGTAAATTCTTTCCAGACGCATTATTTATGGAGGGTAGTGGTAATACAAAGGCGGTTACAATAGTGGTAATACAATAGAGGTTATATGTAATAAAAGGGCGGTTTTAGTGAAGATAATACTCCGGAGATAATACAAGGGCAATTACAATGGAGGTTATAGGTAATAAAAAGAAGTTACAGTGGAGGTAATACAATGGAGGTTATAGATAATACAAGGGCGGTTACAATGGAGGTTATAGGTAATAAAAAGGCGGTTATATTAAAGGCAATACGCTGGAGGTAATATAAGGACTGTTAAAACGGATGTGATACAATGGATTTTATAGTTAATACAAGGGCGGTAACAATGGCGATAATACAATGGCGGTTATAGATAATAAAATGGCGGTAACAGTGGAGGTAATACACTGTAAGTTATAAGTAATACAATATACTCTTTTATTGTGTTGTTCTTTATGTATATATGGTGGACTTTTTTCCACATTTGTTAGCGTGTTGAAACCCTCACAGTATTTAGTCTTATTGAAGTTGTCGCTAACATTTTTGTTGAGATTCACAAACTACGTTTTGTTCAATTTCGCAATCCAATCGATGAAATTTGAAGCTGATTTGTTTGGAAAAATACTTTGACAAAAACCCTACTAATTTTAATAATTTCTTTGATTTACTTTAATTTCATAGCACTTCATGGTAAACAATATTTTCTAAGAAAAATTTCTTTTTTTTCCTTTTTAACATCGAAAAATACATACTTAGGATTCCTTACTCTTGAGCATGCAACATATAACCGTCCGTGCGTACATATTTCTTTCTGGAGCCAAATTCCTACTTTTTGAAGCGTTTGCCCTTGGGATTTGCTTATAGTTCTCGTAAACACAGGCCGAAATGAAAACTGGATTCTCGTCCATTCGAAAGGATATTCGGATGGTTTAGGAATAAACTTTATTCTTGGGATTAATATCACTCGTTCTGTTCCAAACACGGTACATTGTAATAGTCAATAAGTTTCTCAAACGTAAGAGTTGTTCCACTACATCGGCCTTTATATTGTGCAATGGCAAAAATGGTATTCCTGGTTTCAACAATAGGTTGTGTCTTGGAAATCTGCTTGGCACTAATGTATTCAAATATCTCAACATTGCATTAGCGAGGCTATCTTCACAACTCAACTTTATTGAATTTCATTCCAGCCATGCATTGTCTCGTTTATATCACTACTATTCTTGAAATCCTCAGCCCTTCGAAACTCTCCCTACTGTCTTTATAGTTACAGTGCTACTACTGTGGCTTAAATTTCACCAGAATGAAATATATATAAAAACTTAGAAAGAAAAGATATGCAAAAAAACAATATTGCATTTTTATTAAAGAATTTGTTATTTTAATCCCCAAATTATTTTTTTAAAATAGCGGGAGTATTTTGTATGTTAAGTAATAAAACTTTTACTACTATTGTAGTAATTTACGCATCCTAGTAAAACCAACTATACTTTGTACCCACTCACCTGTTTGTACTTCTCTCCAAAGTTTGGTTTCGATCGGTGGCTATTTTAGAGGGTGTGATTGATGGATTACAGAATTTTATATATAGAAGATTTTTTATTTTGTCGATTTTTCACACTTTTATTATATTACCTCAAGACTCCATAATGCATATAGTTGAATGAAATTTAAATAATCTCGATATAAAAATTGTCAGAAATCTTTATTTACCGATTCCCTCAGCTACCACGCAAAAAATAGCGTTCGGTTCGAAACCAAGAAAAGTTGATTAAGAATCGTAGTCGTCTTTCATTGTCTGTTATTAAATTCAATAACTTCACACACACACGAGCGCGCACACACAACGACATGTATAGATAAATGTATATACAGGGTTGGGGGAGAGAAATTCCCTATTGAAAATTACTTGTAGTTTCTCTGTATATGAACCCATTTGTATGAAACAAAATATATTGTGATCTTTAAAATGATAGAATTTCGTGGTTGATTTCTGTTTTTATTTCAGAGTGTCGAGTGTAGGCTAGAATAGAACAACGCTTGAGAGGGCATGAGCGTGGACAGATAGCAGCCGGTTACGAAGTGTGTCAGTCCGTGGTACAAGAGCAAGGATTGGTAATGCTTCAGTAAATGCAAAAAATCATCAGAAATTGTTCATCCCAAACTGGTGAATACGGGATCCGTGGTCGATCCCTAAAGAAGCAGTCGTCCTTCAATATCCAGACTGAAAGGAAATGTGCAAAAGGCACAGAAAATGTTCAAGGCGATTACAAACACTGGTGGACAACGCTGGGACTTATGTAGAATTTTAACACGCTACTGTATATCTACTGTTATACAGTTAAAAGGTTAATACAGTTAATACATTATAACAACATTATTAAATACCTTTAAATATACATAACACAACATATATTTTATGCAATTCACTACACTGCATTAGAATTTTTTTTATAAACAAATATCTCGGATGTTTAGCATGTACTTGATAGGTGAAGACGCCATATGGGTGTGTCAATGTGAAACGTAATCTGTATGGCTAGAAAATTGTGTCACATGACTTGATGATAAATACAGGGTGGCCACTGAAAGACTAAATGATATAAAACAAAAATAGCGCACAATGCGCTTAGGACCTCTTCCTGGAAGATCGCCGACTGATCCAGTTCTTTCAAACCGGGCGATTAGGTTCCCAATCATATTATCGCTAGGAGATACTCTGACATTAAAATGTGGCCGGTATTTTCTCTGAGTCTGAATAATTGATCTTTCACTGGAAAAGAAAATCTCAATGAGTTTTACTTGTTGCTGGAAATCATACGTAGCAATTTTAATCTTCCAGGGATGCTCTATAACCTGCAGAAAAAATAAAATAAAATAAATATTGGAAACGAACAAGTTATGACTTTTTCAAACACTTTAGTTTTTCAGTGGCTATCCTATAGTTTGTCATCGTTATTTTGAAATAAATGTGACGAAGAAACAAGTATATATAATAAAAAAATATAATTATTATTTCGCAAAGATTACCTAGAAAAAAATAGTGAAACTAAATGCATAAAATAGTTGCTTCTATACTTTATTTTATTTTAATAAATATGAATTAAGCAGACGACTATTGTTTGTTTTTGTTTTGCAATGGGCGCCATGTCTTCCCCTTCTGACAAATGAAATGTTCTTCGTGGAATCAATATACAAATTGTTGAAACTATTACATTTATTTCAATGATATAATAATTTTAATATATTGAAAATTTTGTCGTTTTTACTGTCTATCAGGGACTCATTTTTCTTCCTCAAATTCTGAAAACCATTCCATTTATTAATTCATTATTGCGTTTTATCTAAATAGTATTGTATAATCTGAGTAATAATTATTATTACAATAACGTGTAATGCAAATACAAACTAAATGATGTGTAATTAATAATAAAATTTATAATATTGTTACCTCATCACTTTGTATCATGAACAGTTTTTAACAGGAACCAAAGGGTTTATGGCGACTCTGGTTATATTCTAAAGTTACCTGATTCGTTAAACTTGGAGGGCTCGAAGATCCTAATCTGGATCCGAAGACTGACCCGCTCTATATAAAATTAAGACTAGATTAAGGTTAAATTTTAAAATAAATGTCTCGCAAATGCAGTACACCTTTTAAATGTAGTCTTGTTATTTTGAAAAGCTGAAATGAAGTATTTTTATTTACTAGAAGAAAAACTGAAATTACTTCATTTAAAATCTTTAGACTATACTGGAAGGCCGAAGAATATCTTGGTCGGATGTTGTGTTAAAAATATAAAAATATAAATTCTACAGTCTATATAATGTTTGCAACTGTATTTTATGTTTATTTTAAATTGTTGAAAATATTAAATGCACGACAGATCACTAAAAATTATGATGGGAACAGAGTTAACTTCTCCTATTTTACGCCCAGCCATTCTACCAGCCAATCAGAAGCCAGCTTCTGTTGGCGCCAAAAGATGCAATAATAAACTCTTGCCCCAGATGCAACAGATGGAGTTTATGTTTAGTCAACATAAGAGTTACCATCAATGAATGAGGTCGTCTCTTTAAGATAAGGTGGGCCCTCGTAAGCTCAAGTAAAGCTTGCAATCTCCTCCTTTTCTTCTTGTATATGTTGTTGTTTATAAATCTATTAATTAACTACTTTAGTGTTTGTCCTTTTGTCTAGAGTTAAATTTCAACCACTTGTCCAAATCAATTCATTTACACATGAAAATACAAGATTAACAACCGCTGATATTTTCTGTTAAATGGAAAGATGTCGGCAAACGATGTCCAAATTAAGTACTAAAAATAAAAATAAAAATCCCAAAAGAATCGAAAATGTAAATGACGTTAACATTTCCGCATCCGGGTATTTGTATTTTTTAAGAAAGAAAGAAAGAAAGAAAGAAAGAAAGAAAGAAAGAAAGAAAGAAAGAAAGAAAGAAAGAAAGAAAGAAACTTATATGTTGAATTGAAGCAAGATAAAATAAAATAAATAAATAAGAGCAACGAAAAACAAAATGTCGTCAAAATCATAATTAATAAAAAATTAATGAAGGACTCTTGGGAATATGGTATGGAATGTACTTTGAGATTAACATAAAAACTGTTATATAAAAAAAATAAATCAAAAACGTATCCATCAAACATATTTTGGGAGAAGAAATTTGCAATGTGGTTGCAAGTTTGTTTACTTTGGTGTGCGCATGACATAGATAAACGTGACGTTTCCGGTGCAGAATGACTTTGTTCAGCTTAGTTTCGCACAGACCCACGGGGCGTTGCTGGAAAGGGTGGTGACGAAGGGAAATAGTTCTGTGCCAATTTTCCAAATATGGAGAGACATTCTTCTGTTTTTGCTTTATTTCTTTCCTTATTTTAATTTTTCTTTCTTTCCTAATTTTTCTTTCTTTCTTTCTTTCTTTCTTCCGTCTCTTCTCTCTTCACTTTTTTATTTCCTTTTCTTTCTTACGTTATTTCATTCTTTATTTCCTCTTCTATTTCCTTTTTTCTTCCTTTTTTTCCTTCTTTATTTACTTCCTTCTTTCTACTTTTCATGTTTCTTTCCTTTCTAATTTCATTCTCTTCTTCCTTCTTCCATTATTTACTTTGTCCTTCTTGTTTTCCTTACTCATCTGCTTCTTTCTTTCCTTCTGTCCTTCCTTTGCTTCTTTCTTTCTTATTTTTTGAAAATGTTACTAATATAGTTTTACTTAGAAAAACAGAATCATAAATATAGCATGAAAATAAATACTGAAAAGAGAAGCTGTTTACCTATCCACCTCTAGGTTTGACACACGGTCACTATTAACGCGGTGTTCTGTACGCATACATACGGGCGGTGCCAGAACTTGTCAAGTTTCTTCAGCACTTCCTTGTGCGTCAGAGATTGATCCTAACACTCCCTCTTTTCAATGCAATGGGGAAAGTACAACCTAGGTGCGGACGAAAGGGGACAGAATAAATTACATAGAGAAACATGTTAAGTGCATTGAGGTAAAAAAAATGTTTCTGATTTTATGGTGAAAATTTGGATAAATCCAATGTCTTTTATGGATGTTAGGTAAGGCGCCAAACTCGTTCAGAAATCTCTATACAGTCAGAGCAGTATACCACCGCTTTCTCAGATCAATGGCTATAAATGTATCGTGTAGCTGTTTAAGAATACCATCCTTCTTCTCGTGGTCTGGCGCTATAGAATCACAAACAATGCCAAATAACAGAAACCACACAACTTGAAGTCTTTAAACAACAACAACATCTAAAATAGCATATGTAATTCGAAGTGAGAATATGACAGATCTTGGCTTTCCATACCACTTTGAGCAAAAGGTTAGGAAGGAAATTCACACCCGTACTAGAAAATTCACATATGTTCTAGAAATAGCTATAACAGTTAATAGATTTGAGGAACTTGAAAAATTGTTTTAACAGATTTTATAAATTTCAACAGATAGTAGAACTGTCTCTCTGTCAAAACGATTCCCAGATATTTAAACTTCCGCGTCTGCTTGATCCTAGTGTTCCCGATCTGCAAATTGCATTTCGGGCTCATCCTCTTACTGATGACCATGCATTCTGTCTCCTTGTAGTTTATGCTTAGCCCTTTCTTCTCACTTCTCGTCGTTACCTTCTGTAGGAGATTTTGTAATTTCTTTTCCTTGTCTGCTATCAGTACTGTGTCATCTGCGCATCTTATGTTGTTAAGATTATGGCCGGCAATGCTAAATCCCGGTTGGGTTTCCAATTCTCTCAGAATTCGTTTTGACAGATGACGGTAAGTGAAACACTGAGATCCGTAGACGTATTGCGATGGCTAAGGACGCATTCCAACAGCTGCGTAGAGTATTTCGAGACAGGAGAATTACTTTGGTAACAAAGAAAAGAATACTGAGCTGTTGCGTGACATTTGTCCTTCTTTACGGCAGCGAATGTTGGACGATTTCCTCAAAGATGAAGAAGAGATTCGAGGCGACAGAAATGTTGTTCTACAGAAGGATGCTAAGGATATCATGGACCGAGCGTCTGAGCAAAGATGAGGTCTTAGAGAGGATGCAAACGAGGAGAAGGCTTATACTTAACATCAGGAAGAGGCAGCTGAAGTTTCTGGGACACATAATGAGGGAGGAGGGCTTGGAGAATCTGATACTCACGGGTCGAATAGAGGGAAAGAGAGACAAGAGAAAGCAGCGCGTGGCATACCTGACGAGCTTGAACAAGTGGATGACAGAACGTGGTCTGGGGGAGGAAGCAGATGGAAGGAGCTTGCTGAGAACTGCAAGGTATAGGGGGAGGTGGAGAGCCATGATCGCCCACGTCCTGAAAGGACATGGCACATAAAAAGAAAGAGGTTTCCTAACAGCCATAGAATGACAGCCTAAATAGTTGTAATAAAAAAAAACATTACGATAAGGAAAGCTTTACTAAAAATTCATAACAATTATAAATATTCTTTTTCTAATGCACACCATGTCTTGGATGTCTTTTATGCTAGTTGCATAATCAATTGATTTTCAGCTTGTTCCTTAAGGAGGAGGCTTATACTTAACATCAGGAAGAGGCAGATGAAGTTTCTGGGACACATAATGAGGAAGGAGGGCCTGGAGATTCTGATACTCACGGGTCGAAGAGTAGGAAAGAGAGACAAAGGAAAACAACGCATGATATACCTAGCTGGCTTGAGCAAGTGGATGATAGAACGTGGTCTGGGGAAGGGAGCAGAGGGAACGAATTTGTTGATAGCTGCAAGGGATAGATGGAGGTGGAGAGCCATGATCACCTACGTCCTGAAAGGATATGACACATATAAAGGAGAAAGCACAATCTTCCCGGTCAATGGCGAGCCGAATGTTTCCATATAAGGAAACAGAAACTATTACTACTCTCCATTACTATACGTCTTTAGCCGGGTCTGTTTCGTTTGGTGGGATATGTTCCAAACATACGCTATGGTTGAAAGGGAAATAAAGTACAATCAGTATTTCTTATGTTTTTTTTTTCTGCGTGTGTCAGCCCTGAAGTTTAAGTCGTTAAAACACATTATTATGCATGGAAACTAACCCTTAATAAAAAAAATTAAAAAATGAAAATCGTGTAAAAATAAGTCTTCAGTGTTATGATGTAAATTATTGATCAGAGCATTACTTCATCCTCGTCAAATCGTCTCCTCACCTTATTAATTCAAAGTTTTCTGTGTGTCTTTCTACTTATCAAATAATAACCAAGACATGCAAAGTAATGTTTTATCTTGATTTCTAAACATTGGTTTCACACTGCTATATGGCAGCGAGGCTTGGACCACGGACGCAGACACGAAAGACGTCTGAACACCTTTCACACGAGAAGCATCCGCCGCATCTTGGGAAGGGCGTGGCAAGACAAGGTGCCCGACACTGTGCTCCTGTCCCGAACAGGTTTGCCCTGCATGTTCACACTGCTCAGACATCGCAGATCCCGTTGCTTGGGCCACGTCCATCGCATGCCAGACGTCCGCACCCACAAAGACCTCCTGTATGGAAAGCTGGCCGCTGGAAGGAGACCAGCCGGGTGGCCACTGCTGCGGTACCGCGATGTCCCGAGACGTGACATGAAAGCAGAGTCCTGGAATAGCCTGGCAGCTATACAATCCAAATGGAGAGGAACCCTGACCAATCACCTCAAGTCAGGGGAGGAGAAGCTGACACAAGTCACCACGGAAAGGCGGGCCCGCAGAAAGCAAAGTGTCAGCTCCAACAGACCAGAGACAGAACATACATGCGACCTCTACAACATAGATTGTCACTCCAGCATCGACCTCTACAGTCACAGACGTCGATGCTCCAGCCAAGTAGACAACTAGGATGCTACCCAGGTCAATCGTGACCGACGGAAGCCTACCACAAGGTTGCCACCTTATTTTTTATTCGTATTTGTCACTTGGCTTACATCTTTTCTCTATTTTCTATACAAGTAGTTTGGTTTTTACAGAGGGGACTCTTTATCCCGCCAACTATTACCATAACACCGTTGGATACTAAATTGCCAGAGATAACTCTTCCTAGACACCTGAAGTATGGTTTGTTGGACGGCAGCAGTCTAAATATTGTCTCTTCGGACAGTCGTGGTTAAAACGCAGATAAAACTGTTTTTTTGCCACTTAACTTTCTGGTGTTCCTGAGTTGTTTCAAGTCTGATTTCTTCCTCTCCTCTTATTATTTATTTGTTGCATTTTCATCAATGCAAATACAAGACAAGGCTAGTTTAATATTGGGTCACATACACGTATACGGAGACAAAGACAAAGATTGCTTGGTATTAACAAAATCTTGCTGATGAGGATTTTGTCATTTTATGGATATTTTTTTTTAATTCCCCTATTCAACTTAAAGGTCATTTGAAATTTCGAAACACAGAGAAACAATTTTAATAATGATAAAAAAGGGGTTTGAAAGATTGTTTGGTAGCTTCATATTTCTGACGCGTTGATAGCGATGAATGTTGTTAAATCTTAGATAAAAACCAGAATTTTCAAGACCGGCAAACATTCTCCATTCGAAAAATGAATGCTTCCCAATCTTCCTACTTTCAATCATCCTCAATTCGAATTTATACCAGATGAAAACTTGTAGCGGCAACAAAAAGTTCAGGGTTGTGCTTCATTTAGAGTATTGAAATATATCTTGAATTTTACTCCGCTGATAGGCTTTTTAAATAAATCAGTAACATTTTGTCCTTACAGAATATAGTCCCACTTTACTGTGCAGTTTTGAACTTCAGTCCTTATGAAATTATACTTTATATCAATGTCTTTAGAACGTTGATGTTGAACAAGATGATTAGCTAAAGCTATAGTTCCTTGATTCTTACAACAGACAGTGGGATGTTCATTTGCATTTGAATTCGTCAAAGTATTTAATAACTGGATAAGGAATTTTACTTCACGTATTGTGGCAGCTTATGCTATATATTCCGCTTCGCATGTTGACAATGCTACTCTAAGTTGGTTACTTGTTTTCCAAGAAATTATAGAACTGTTTAACGATGAGAAGAGTGTTGGTCGAACCACTGGAAAATATCTGTTAAAGATTCCCCCTCCCCAAACTGATAGACAAATCCTACAGGTGCATGCTGGGATATTTTCATAGCTTATGAAAAATGGACAGCTGTATCCTTTGTGTGTGCGAATCACATTCTGATTTTGTGAACTGTTTGCCTTGTTATTATTGCTTTGCCTGCTAGTGTCTTGCATTGCTTTGCCCTGTTCTATTTCTTCCTTTTCTTATTGTTTATTGGAAACTTTGTCAGTTCTGTTTATTGGGCTTTTTTTCTAGATATACTTAGCCATGGCCTATTACACTACAGAAATTTCTGGAACGGATAAGGAGGAAAGAGGTTAGGAAATTTGAAAATCACAGGGCATACTGAAGCCAAGAAAAGCAAAGTGAAAACAGCTTGTAGTCTACTTAATGAGACTGTATGAATGGTGATTTTTTAAGCACAGCACAGCTTGGATCTGACACAAGGCCGAAAATATGGAACACCTAGTGAGGATCGAACTCACTACTCAGTCGCAATTCTGAGCATTACACCACTTCGAGGTTCCCAGAGATTGGGTCAATGGATTACCAGAACAATGACATTTGTATGTTAAATGGTCACTGTTATTTGCCTTACCTCCCCGCGAGGCAGGATATGGCACAAGGCCGTTTTTTAATGCGGGGAAAAACTGAGCCCGTAGGCTCTGACAAAAATTTCCTATAGACTCCGTATACACGGGGTCGGGTAGCTGTCTACCGTCACAGACGAGACTCTGCCTTTTGGCATGGTCTGGTCTGGGTTCCTCTCTGCCCGAAGACAGAGAGTTCGACCAGCATAGGTGGAGACGAATCTCTAACTATTTGCCAACGCAATGTTATTTACCTCACTTCCCCGCGAGGCAGGATGCAACACAAAGCCACTTTTTAATGCGGGGCAAAACCGAGCCCTTAGGCTCGGGCAAAAATTCCCGTAGACCCTGTATACACGTAGCTGTCTACCACCCCAGAGGAGACTCTGCCTTTCGGCATGGCCGCGTCAGGGTTCCTCTCTGCTAATCTCCAACTAATTGCCGAAGCAAGCAATGATAAATGGTCAAGAGTTAATAAGAGTGACAAAAGCGAAATTTATAGACAAATCCTACAGATGCATGCTGGGATTTCTTCCTAGCCAATAAAAATGGACAATTCGCAGTTTTATCCGCACATTCTTTTCTTTCTTGCCTTGAAGTCAGAAGGCTATAACCACTTGACTCTATCCCTTTTGTGTGTGGATACTGTTTCTATTTTATGAAGTTGTACTTTGTTACTGCCTTACACTTGGTTTGCTTTGCCTTGCTTTGCATTACATTATCTTGCCTCGTATTATTTTCACCTGTTTTTCCTCTTCTTATTGTTATTGAGAATTTTACGCTTAATAATACCTGTTTCCACTACAAAACTAACCTCAGAAAAAACAAGTATTCTATAAAATGATGCCAGACAACCTTTTGCGGCTTAGGGTATCTAGACACTCTATAAATATGGCCTTGTGTTATACTTGACTATGCTTAGTAAATATCTGTACGCGCTGGTACGGACGTTATCTCGTATTTGCTTTTCTTGGTTAAAAACTAATGAAAATCTTTTGCTGATATGAGTTTTTGGGTGCAGAAAGGAAATGATGCCGACACAAGCACTGAAAATGTTTGTTAACCACAAATATATTTGGCTCTAAGGACAGCAAAATTAGGCGACAGAAAGAAAGGACAAGCCGAAATATGTCAGAGAGTAAACAGTGAAAAGAAAAGCTGTTGTTTAATAAAACTGATTAGTAACACAAGCTTCATACATACATTCTTTAGTTTAAATGTTTTCTATGTAATTAGACTTTAAATGTTTTCTTCCTTTATTGTCATTGTGATACTTTTGTTAATAAAGGGTGTTTCATTAAGACGGATCAAAGTCAGCATTAAATAAAACAGTGTTATTGGTGAAAATGTATTTATTTCTCTATTGGATCATGTTATTTAAGTCATGGCAATTATGTGTGAAAAATAATATCGCCCAAATGTCCGCTAAGGCTTCGGCGGCACACCTCGACTCGATGGTCAAAATGTTTTATGACGTCTCTGTATAGTTTCTCCTCGATCTCACCAATATGCCTTATTTATCTCATCCTTCAGCTGTTGAATTGTTGTTGGCTTGTTGGTATAGACCTTACTTTTCAGATGACCCCAAAGGAAGAAATTAAAGGCGTCAAGTCGCACGATCGTGGTAGCCAGCTGAGTTTTGTGTTATTCAATTACTACTCAGACTCACATTCGAGTCCGCAATAATTGTTACGGGGAAAATATACTAGGATACACGTGTTTTCTACATAAACACAAATAGCATTCATGGAACAAATTAAAATAAACATATTTTGCTGCAACATAAGTATGGGATCTACTCGCACGATTCTTCTAAAATGCATGAAAGAAAATTATCTGCATACATTACTTTGCTTAAAAGTATCACTTAAATAGCACACATTGAAGTTTTCCATTGGATTGTGTCTATAAATCAGACCTCCCCACACCGAAAATATGTCGTCATATTTGGGCGGGAGCTGCCCAGACTTTACTCTCCTAGACTTGATAGAGACCAAAAGCGTCTCCGTTATACCACGTCAAAATTCAAATGATTTACTAAGCGTAGCTTAGATGTGGCACAAGGCCGAAGTATGGGCCACCAAGTGGGGGTCTTTCTCACTACTCAGTTGTAACTGATCTAGTGTGACAAGCTTGCTAAACTTTATACCACGTCAAAGTTCCCGATGATTTACTAAGTGTAGCTTAGATATGGCACAAGGCTGAAAATATGAGGCACCCAATGAGGATAGATCTCAAAACTCAGTCGTAATTGATCTATCGACACAAGCTTGCTAACCATTACACTACGTCGAAGTTTCCAATGATTTACTAAGCATAGCTTAGATGTAGCACAAAGTCGAAAGTATGGGGCACAAAGTGGAGGTTTATCTCACTATTTATTAGTAATTAATCTAGCGAGTCAAGCTTGCTAACCATTACAGAACGTCGAAGTACCTAATTATTTACTAAGCATAGCTTAGATGTGGCACAAGGCCGAATATATTGGGTGCACTGAGGATCGATCTCACTAATCAGACGTATTTGATCTAGCGAGACAAGCTTACACCATGTCGACGTGTCCAATGATTTAATAAGCATAGTATGGGGCACCTAGTGAGGATCGATCTCACTACTCAATCGTAATTTAGCTAGCGAGGCAAGCTTGCTAGCCATTACACCACGTCGAAGTTTCCAATGATTTACTGGGCAAAACTTATTTGTTTGCACAAGGCCGGAAGTATGGGGTCCCATTGAGGATCGATGTCACTACCAAGCCAAAATTTAGCTAACAAAGCTAAACATTGCACCAAATCGAACTGCCCAAAGAAACAATATGCCGAAAACGTCAAAGCATCAAGAATTTGCGCAATTCGCAACAAGGGGAAAAAAATCACCAAGGATTGGGGGTCAGTGTACAGAGTTGCTTCCTCCAGCGTAATGTCATTCCCAAAAGATCCCGCCCCAATCATCGTTACCACAACCACAGATACATCACAAATAAAATTGTAAAACTCTGGACCAAATCAGTATCCCCTGCCGATATTTTTCCCAACTCACATTCAAAAACTACTTCAGCCATTCCGTAAACCAGCCCTTTCCTCACATCGCAGCTGCCACCACCACCAGTAAACCATAACAGGAAATATAATACCGGGGAAGACTTTTGCCACGTTAATCGGGATATACTCGAAAGGAAAACCACTCAGTCATACGCTTGAAAGACTTAAGTTTCCTCCAAAACGGTAGAAAGGAAAAAACAGAACTAACTTCAAAATTTTACTATTTCAAATTATAAAAGTAGATCGTCTCTCCTATCGCCCGGCCCATACTCCTCTTCCTTCTCTTGAACAGGAGCAAAAGTTCATCCCTTGTTTCCTGTTTAGGAAGGGATTCCCGGTTTCGTTCCTTTCCTCAGTGAATAGTGGTGCTGTCTGAATTTTTTGTGATATGCGTGGATGGTGTCAACTTCTCTTCATTTTGAGGCTTCCGGGTTGACAGTTTTCTGTTTTTTGTTCCCGACTGGTAGTTAGGAGCCCGAACTCTTGCATAGCGCCTTGAGAAGCTACTCTGATCAACAGTTGCATAATATCGGGGTTCTTGCAGTGACACGTCGCGCATGTAAGTATGTCTCTGCAAGCACCTCCGGTGGGAAACCTCGAGTCCATGCTGTTTTTGTCTGCGCCAGTTCCCTTTCTGTTACATTAGATGATCGACGGCTACTACTGCCCTAGGCCTTTCCTTTACAAGTATAACACATCTTGACTATAAACAACCAAACATATAAACCTGAATCAGTTCAACAAAAAACACCTAAACCCCTTAACATTTCTTTCTCCAGCATTCGTGGTATTCGTAGCAACTTCTGCAGTGTTGAATCGTTCCTCTTTGAAAAGTTTTCGGAATCCCCTTTTCTGATGTCTCGATTCCTGGCTACCTTAGAAAGGACTCGTAAGTCGACATACATGACCTGGGAGTTTATGGCCGCGGGAATCTCTAGCTGGCTAGGGAACTCTCTTTTGAATCTACAGATCATTCGTACATATGTCTCTGTCTCTCTCTACTAGTCAGTTATCTCTTCTTTCTTTACCGTTCCCCTTCCTCTAAAGACTGTTGCATGCTAGATTGTATTTCCGGGAATATAGACAAGGCAATCTTCCTACACCCTCTTGCAAACATATTCGTGTTCGGTGACTTTAATGCTCACCATACAAAGTAGCTTAAATATCCTGTAACTGATTTCATTGGCATCGAAACCCATTTCTCAATCACTCACACAAGTGGTTGACTTCCCCACACGTTTCCCCAGTAACCCTGGCGGACAAGTTTCTCTTCTCGGTCTTTTTTTTATTTCTATCCCTGACTCTTGTACTACACGGCTCTATTCTCTTGGCAACTCTGATCATGCGATAGTGTCTGTAAACATCTCCTTCCGCTCTCCCACTAGCCAAGAACCTTCTACCAACAGAATATCCTTCTGTTATCAACGAGTAGACTGGGAATCGTTCAATGATTTCCTTCATGGAAAGAAGTTTTTAACCACCCCGTTCAAAAATGCGCGTCTGAGGTTTCCTCCTTTCATTTCAACAAGGAAATACCAAGTTAAACCGTGTTCATCTCCTTGGTTCTCACCTGCATGTTCGGCCGCTGTAGCCGACATGAATCATTTCTTCCGTCTGTACCAGATCGACACATCTGATTGCAACGGGTGTCTCCTCGTCTCTGTCCGTAACAACTGCAAGCGTGTCCTCAATGAAGTGAAGGTACTGTTTTCTGATAGAATGAAACAACATATAGCATCTCGCAAGTTCGGTCCCAGAGACTATCGGCGGCTCTGCAAGTGGTGCGCTGAACAACAGCAAATACCCAATCCCTCCCTATTCAACCACTCAACACTTGACTCATCTGCGATACCCATACCTGACCCCCCCCCCCCATAACAGAGGCTCTATTGAGTGATATGCGCATAACCCTTGTCACGAGTCTCGGACATCATTCCAAAATTATATTCCCATAAGGCAAGTTGAGATGACTGGATCCCAGACGTCGTCCTAAAGAAATGTGCTCCCGAGCTGGCTTCTGTTCTCTCCAAAGTATATAACTATTGCCCCACTCTTTCCTGCTTTTCAACTTGTTGAAAGTCCTCTTCTGTAGCCCCTGTTTTCAAGAACTCAGGCGAACATTCTGACCCTTCTAACTATCGCCCTATTAGTCTTCTATCGCTCTTCGGCAAAGTATTCGAGACATTAATCAATGCTGAAGTTGTTAATCATCTTACTCTCACGACAAGCAATATGACTTTGCCGTTTTGCCCGGTCCACCGCTGATGTACTTACGACCATCACTGGATATGTATATCAAGTTCTTGATAACAACGGCAAAACTCGTGTTGTTGCTCTTGATATCTCAAAAGCATTTGGCAGGGTTTGGCATGCAGGTCTTCTACATAAGCTTCAGATCTACGGTATTACAGGACGATTGTTTGATTTAATCCAGTCATTCGTATCAAATCGTGAAATGAAGGTCGTCCTGAACTGGCTCGCTTCCAGATCCTTTTACGCGAACGCGGCTGCCCTCCAAGGCCCTATCCTGGGTCCTATGCTGTTACTGATCTTCATCAATGTCCTTGATGTCATCGGTTCCCAAGTAGTTATTTACGCAGATGACAATGCCATTTACTTCTGTCTCAATAGCAAATCCGCCATAACTGACCGCTGCTCTCGAAAAGGACCTCCCATCAGTGGTTAACTGGGGCAAGAAATGGATTGTAAATTTTAATGCCTGCAAAACTAAACTGCTCTCATTTTAACACCGCAGAGAAATTCACTGCGCCTACTTGGCCTCACGTTTTCAACTGACTTGAAGTGGAACAACTATATTGAATCAATAGCTGTATCTACTAGAAGGAAAGTTAGTTCATTATGTCATTCCAGAAGGTTTTTTTTCTCGTCAGAGTTCATTTTGCACATTTACAAATCTACCATTCGTCTGAGCATTGTCATATCTGTTCTGGTACCCCTGTTGTTCATCTCGAGGTCTTAAAAAATCCAAAGAAGGATTTACAATGTAATCGATCCTGATTTGGTTTCTCGACTTTCTCAAAGACGTAATGTAGCTTCCTTCTGCCTTTTCTACAAATACTTTTATGGCAACTGCTCTGACGAGCTTTTTTCCCTGGTACCCCGATTACATGAATCTAAGCGTGGTACTAGATTGGCATCTAGGTCCAAACTTTTTACTCTTGATAGTATCTTTGTTTTATTGAGTTTTGTATGTTACAATTCATAGCTGATTTTAGGTTTACGAGGGCGGATTTAAAAAAAAACAAAACATGATTTACTTTCCTCAAAGCCTTGTGTTTTTAACGAATATATATACTTGCGTGTTTTGACATTGAATTTTTAGAGTTTTCATTAACTTTTTTTATGGGGGGGGGTAATATATATATAAAAAATATATTTTTATAATGATTTAAAAAAAAACATATTTATAATAATTTCCATCATTCCTGAATAGTTTCTGAAAGTTTCATTAAAATCTGACAGTTATTTCTATTTTTGCAAGATTTTCCAAATTAATGTGTGTCATAAGAAAAAATGCACAAAAAATCGCCATGTTATTTACTACAGTTCCGGTGATGACGAGAAACAAGGTTTTTTTCAATTGAATGTTAGAATATTCTAATAAACACAGAAAAATTTTGAAAAATAATTAAAAATTACTTTGTTCTTTCCTCTTAATAGTAACATAAACAATTAGACGATAAAATTTTGTTTTAGGCAAGTTTGGCGTCTTTTTCCTCATGCTATGCTCTTTTTTTAGCGATCTTGTGGTAGTGCCTAGTTAAATGTAACCGCCACCGCTACACCAACAGTTTCTTTTTTTTGCACTTCTCGAATGTGGAACTCCCTTCAGCTTAATGTTTCTTTGATAGGTATAATCTTCAAAAATTTAAATGCCATGTCAATCATCATCTTCTGTTGCCTAGAACCCCGTTCATTTTTTTCTCTTTTTCTCAATCCCCATTATACCCAGTTTTCCCCATTTCTGTCACCCCCGTGCATAGTAGTGTCCCCCCGCTTGACTTGCGGTGAAATGATTTAAAAAAATCAAAATAAAGTTGATATCTTTTGTATTAGATACGTTTAAATGGAAAATATATTCAAACCAGACTCACCACAAGCATAATATACAGTTTCTTACTCCATCGAAAATAAAAACTGTAAAAGAAAATTGTAAAAGATTACAAAAAAGTCTACTCAATGAATAAAATTCGTTAGATCATTTGTTCGATCATAATTAATAAAAACAATAAAATAGATAAAAGTGTATACAGTGTAACCCGGATATAAGAGAGATTTTCTCTGGTCCCAAATTAGAGCCTGTGTTAATGTATATATAATATACCAAACCCGGATATAAGAGAAACCCGGGTATAAGAGACTTCTTATACGGTCCCGACAACTCTCTTATATCCGGGTTACACTGTATAACACCGTAATACTGTTTGGCACAAATTATAAGACAAAATGTTTTATATTTGCATCTTTATTATTACTATAAACGTCAGTGAACATTGTATGTTTGCAGAAGTCGTAGAGTGGTGAAAGAAAGATATGAATTTATTATCGTGTAGGAAGAGGGAGGAAAGGAGAAAATAGAGGAAAAAACGCTCTCTCTTTCTACCCACCTCTCTCTCTCTTTCCACTCACCTCTCTCTCTTTCCACCCACCTCTCTCTCTTTCCACTCACCTCTCTCTCTTTCCACCTTCCCATGATTGCGTGTTTGCTTATTTATATTTCAGCTTTCTTTAAACAAACAATATTTTAAATATTTTTATTTCAACTTTCTTCAAACAGACAATTTTTTTTAATGTTGAAAGCAACTTCTTTGTTTTATAATCTGAACACTCAGCGGGTAATATATATATATATATATATATATATATATATATATATATATATATATATATATGATTTAAAAATACGGTTTGTTTATACAGTAAGTATTTTTATTTCAACTTTCTTCAAACACAATTTTTAATGTTGAAAGCAACTTCAATAAATACAAATAAATGTATTTTTTACATATCTACCTTTCCTAAACTCTTCATGAAACTAAATGTAAACAGTAACACAACGAGGTTAACCCAACGGGTCACGGTGTTCTAGTTGTTTATTAAAAATCACACTGAAACTATATAACATTACATCATAATATAGTTAAATTGGTTAGTATAATTGCCATTTAAGTAAATGGAGGTCTTATTTGATGGCTCAAGGATTTATTAATAATGTGTTTGTGTCATTCATCTTGTCCCTATGCAATTTGTAAAGTTATAAATTTTATAAGTATGTCTTATAAGGTTCACTGATCACCGGAATGAAATTTGCAAAGCTACGATTTTGAACCTAAACTTAATCTTTAGACTCATTTCCTCAAAAAACGATAACGATTTGGGAAACCATATTTTGCGTCATTATTTATAATGTCAAACTCTAACTTTCAAATTCAGTGCAACACCACGCTTCCAAATTCGACCAGTCCTATTACACAACATTATGGTTAGCAAGTTTAAGTGGCCGAGGGTTGAGATCCGAGTTGAAAAAGGATCAACTCACATTCGATCTCAAACGCTTTGGCGTTGATATATGATGCATTCAAGATACCCACTTTATTGCAAGCGACTATGAAGTTATTCCGACGAAAGGGGTTGATCTCTTTTCAACATTCTTTGATCAGCGTTCCAGGAGTTTCTTGGCTAGTAAGTTGTTCTTTAGACGCGACCTGTTCACTTGTCTAAGTGGATCCGGTAGACAGATTGTGCGTACTGGGATTCATACGCCCAATGACAGTGAGGAGTGACAAGTCTAATGAAATCCTCCATATTTGCCAGTTACCCCCTGCGGGAAAATGCACTCTTCTCCTGTAGTGATTATCATCACCATCACACACACACACACACACACACACACACACACACACACACACACACACACACATACATACATACATACATACATACAGATCATACGACAAGCATTCATTGACTAATCTCCTTAAAACTAACTTGCTGATTGGTCAATTCCGACCAATCAAATCGCCTGCACGCGAGGAATAATATTTCCCGCGCACTAAGCTGGAGCCTGTCACGTGATACACCACAATATATAAACAAAACACGAGTAAGCTTTCTCTCTCCGGTCTCTCTCCATTCTCTCTGTTTTCCTTCCTTGCTGCCAAAAATGTGACCTTCAAGAACTCTCGTCTTGACCTTACGGTCAGACGTTAAAGAACATTACCAACATTCACGCAAGTACGAACTCTTAACTCTTCTGAACTCTTACCAACTTTTCCAACTCACATTTCCTAACAAGGAGTCAGGATCTGAATCTTCGAGAGATGCCAACAAACTCCATGCGCGTCAGCACACTGACCCAACGAACGTTTTGGCGCGTCAATTTACTGACTCAACAATCACCATTTCTCTTTCAAGAACTCAACTTACAATTTACGAGAAAAAGTGATTTTATTCACTACAAAATAGTAATTGTATACATTAGTCAACTATTATCAATCCAGTCAAAGGTGCATAACTCCTTAAGACTTTAAACAAATATTTACTACTATCACACACATACACACTAACATCTGAACTTACACAAGTGACATTTTCACCCTGCAGAATTTAATCTGTTTAATTTCACAGACAAACTTGAACTACAAACTTTCATACACCAAATATCTGCATGGCCATTCCTTACATTTTTGTCTAACACGTCACCCTTAACCATTAATCTTAAATTCACTCTGTGTATGTCAAACGTATATAAATGCATGTTATTTGTTGAAATCTTTAACTCCGTTGTTTCTCCTTGATTTCTTCCAATTGATTTGCCTTCAAATGTTTATTTATTTTATTTGTTGTGGATGAATGTTTAACGAACACGCCCATTTCTAAGCCTTCACACAATTTAGCCTTCTGACACATCCAACTCATCACAAATCCGCAACAAGTCCTTTTTTTGAGCGGATCAGTTTGTGATACCGTCGAAACGAGTAGTTTTTTCTTTAAGCCTGATTTTAACCACAGAGGAGTTAGGAAGGGTATTAATATACCTTCGGATAGATATTTTTAAAAAATACGTGAATTTAAAGCCAGACTCTATCTGGTCGATAAATTTCGAAAGGAACATCCGAAGCGAGGAGCGTGATATTGGACAGCTAGGTGTAGCTCGAATATAATGCAGAGTTCTAACTTTCTCGATCGGGTATGTAGCGGGGACTTACCTCGGCGACCCAAGAGGGCCAGAGTGAAGTGTCTGTTTTGAGTGAGGAGACGGCGAATGGGCGAGCTTCGGACGGGCGGTGAATCGGTCAGCACTTCGAGCTGATGAAAGTAGTGGTGTCGGTTGTAGACATTTTTAGTGGCTGGTTCAGGGCACTCATTGGCTGAGTGCTGGCTGGGTCATGTGCATAAAAGTATGGTACGCTCATTCAACGGTAGTTAGCTTTTCGTTTCTGACGGGGAATGGCGTAATGGAGATCAAGGCGAGGCGAGTCAAGACGTGTGGATTTGTTTTGCCCAGTGAACCTATTGGAATCGTACTACGTCCCCCTTTCTTTCCCTGTGTGTGCATCACAACCAGTTTTTGCACAGGAGAGTCGTCGTAGTTAGGAGAGTCGTCTTTGGGCTCTTATGTTGTCCAAGATTCCATAATGTACTTTATTCTGAACATAGGCTTGTATGAATATTTATAAAATTAGATAGGACGAAATCTAGGACGGCTGGTTACTGAAAATTCAAAACATCCTTGAAGGATTTTCTAGGTCAGCTGATATGAACAATGCAGCGGGAACTAATGAGCTCTGTATTTGGGAATAAGTGGTGGGGACACCTTATAGATAGCATTAGGTCTTTTGCCGCCGATTATAGCACAAGACTCAATATAGATAGACTTTTGGCGCAAAAGGCCCTAGAACTAAGAGGAGAGGGTGCTGTTAATTCCGGAGATAGTGATAAGGCCGTACTGTGTGTGTGGTTACGCTTTTACGTAAAACCAAATATGGAAGCGTGAAATCAATAATTTTCTGCCCTTAACAATGATTAACGCCGAGTAATATTCAAAGCCCTTCAGAGTTAAAAATTTTGGCCAAATGATTGCTGGTTGTGCTTGATCATCTGA
This sequence comes from Acanthosepion esculentum, assembly GCA_964036315.1. Classification (NCBI taxonomy): domain Eukaryota; kingdom Metazoa; phylum Mollusca; class Cephalopoda; order Sepiida; family Sepiidae; genus Acanthosepion; species Acanthosepion esculentum. The sequence continues at coordinate 66,034,899 of OZ038503.1, read as the reverse complement.
TATCCCCTGAACAAACTTGCACTGTAATGGGTAAGACGATCGAAGATAAGACTTAATTCTGTTCGTACGAGCAATCTGGATCAGTTCAAGGACTTTGATAGGGTTGAAAATCATTTCTCAGAGGCTGTCTTGCATGCGGCCAGATTCAAAACCGTACATTCGCTGCTGGATTTGCCTTTTGTATGCGATCTCTGGAGCTATGGTGGAACGGGGTAAGCGAAGCTCTTCATGTTGTCCAGCCATTCGTCAGGGTTAATCTTTTTTTTTTTTTTTTTTTAATCATATCGCCCCAAGCAAGGCCAGAGGCCACTATCGCGCAAGGGGTTAAAGAAGGGTTGGAGGAAGAGCAGATAAGAGTGGCAATGGAGGGGATGAGGAAGAAGAGAAAGACAGTGGGTCGATCAAGGCAAGCGGGCCACAAAAGATCCGGAGCGAGAGCAGATAGGAATGAGAAAAGAAACGATGTGGAGAAGGGAAGCGGATAGATCAAGGCAACTGGAGATGTCGATTGACACTACACTTAAACCTTTGGAGATTGTATTTGTCAGGGAAACAGTAGTAGGGAAGGGAGTTCCATAGGTGGGATGTGCGAGACATGAAGCTATTGGAGTAGAAGAGACGTCTACATCTAACAGTTTCCACGGTGTAGGAGTGGGAGCGGGATGCCAGCCTGGTGGGGCGACATTCATTCTTGCTCTAGTTGTTTGCACGGGAGCTTTTCCTGTTCAGGTTAATGGTGAATCCAGTCCTTGGAGTGATTCATTGTCAGGAGTTGCCATCTTGGCTAGGTACACCACCAACGCCCGACAACATTTCCACGCAGTGTCGAGATCGATGAATTCGGTAAAGATGGCTGAGATGGCAACTGTGGCCAAAATTAGACGATTTCACGCTGGAGAAGAATTGGTCGGAAATTCTGGAAAGATCGTAACCGTAGTTAATTGGTGTCAACGAACATATCTTTCCTTAAAGGGGAAGACCGAAGTGTGCGTTATGTACATATACAGCCTTATCCTACCGTCTTTTAGTTTTGCCACTCCCGTCTATAGAGCAAGTTGAACTAGAAAGAGATCTGGTTCGTTTCCTCTGAGGAGACAGAGCTCGCTATGGTGCGTCGCGAGATCTGCTGCCCCATCCATCCGAGGGTGGCTTTGGAATGCCAGATATAGAGATCCATTGCTACACTTTGCAACGGCAAAACGATGGCTGGATATGTACACAGAGCGATGAGAACGGCAGCTTCTGGAAGGATGTTACGAAAACAGCTTTTCCGACGTTGCGGTTCATGCACTCGTCTGAGGATTTTCCATTCTACCATGAAAGCCGTCATGAATTGAGAGTTCTTTCTCGAATATAGACTGACCTCTCCGAGATTCAGCCGTTGTCGAGAGAGGCATTATATCGGGTATTATTCTGGGGAACGTTCACAGCAATTTGATCGAGGTGCTCGGTTTGACGAAGGAGGAACTTTGATCCATATGACCTTGAAATACCTCATTAAAATTCGAGGCATTACACACTTGACTGATGGTTCAGAATGTGCTCTGGGTTGGCAGAAAGCTTTTCACTGTGAGACTAGCCATTTCACCAGAATTCATCCGGTGTGGTTAATAGGAGGAGTCTATTGAGAACACTAGCATTTACGGCCCGATCGTACACACGCTGTACGAATTTATTGAATGATACGTGTTGTTCATGCTGCATGGATAATTCTTTGTCCTGGAAGCCAATTCCGTTTGTAGAAATGTGAGCTCGTTGTAAACGGACAAGGGGAAGCGGTATGTGATTCTGTGCTTGCTAGCCGTGATGTGAATGGCGGTTTGGGCGACGAGGATGAATGAAGTTCGCGGAGCATTGCTTCTCTCTTCCCATCATCTGTTCGCCTTCTTCAAGCACCAACTGAAGTTCAAGATCAGAGCGGAGAAAAAGAGATATTTTCTTCGGGGGATTTCGCTGAAAGGTGAATAACAGTTGTGCGACTTGTGCGAGTAAATGTTGCTAACCTTGAATGCTATACCGAGCTGACTGGTTGAAGGACTTGTTCTTCCGAGAAAAATACATGACCGCCCAACCCTGTTCGACTGACTAGGCAAGAAATGGTCATCGGCCTCTTTTTGTTATTTTTATTACCTCACATATACGTTTTTCATTTTCTTTTCCCATCCACTGTTATGTAATAGAAAGGATAGTTCTCTGGAGCGGTGGGAACGTTTTGTTTTCTTTTTTTAATTTTATTGTAGCTTTTCTAAACGTTCCCACTGTATTTTCGCCCAGTTAACTTGCTTTTCTACCAATCGTTATGGCATGGGGGTGATCCCATACTAACACATATATCAGTATACATTGATATATTTAGAGATTTTTGATAAAATACAAAGAAGAATCTGAAATGTTATTGCTTCTGATCTGGCATCTCGGCTTCAATCACTTTCTCATCGCCGTAATGTAGCTTCCCTGTGCCTTTTCTATAAATACTTTCATGGTAACTGTTCGGATGAACTTTCCTCTATGGCACCTAGACTTTACGAATTTAAGAGCAATACTAGATTGGCGGCAAGGACTCGTCATTGTACAGTTCAGCTGTCTAGATTTAACCGTAAGTTCTTTGCTAACAATTTCTTTTCTCGTACTACTCGCCTGTGGAACTCTCCTCTGGCTGCTGGTTTTTCATCCAACTTTGATCTTTAAAAATTGAAATGCAATGTTAATCGTTGTCTACTGTCTTCTTGATTCCTCTTTTATTGTTCTTGCTCCTTAATAATGTTTTTCTTTTCTTATTCTTCCACGCTCAGTAAGCTCTTGTGTCTTAGTGACTTTATTGCCTTGTTTGGGGTGAAATGATTTTTAAAAATTCAAATCATAGGGTTTCTTCTTTTCGTGTAAGTAAAAATATTAACTCACGTCTCATTCCCTCGGCCTCACCTATTTGTAATTTTTATTGTAAATATGAGGAATTACTTTATACTTTCATGGGAATCGTGTGTTGTTTTTGTGATTATCGTGTGAATGTTTGCATAAAAGGTTTTATTATGTTGTTAGGAGGATTAAAAATGAGATTGGCTTAGTGAATATGACAAAGACATATTATCCGTTTACGGCTTTGTGCCACATTTTGTGTAATTTTACCCCAAATAAATAAGCATTCCTAACAGATTGGAACCAACATTTGTCTTGTTTATATTGTTGTTGTTTTTAAATATCCCACAATGCAACAACACAGTAAAAATAGAAACAAGTGTTAGGAAGCAGAATGAATTCTACTGAATATGTTGCGTCAGGACACGTCTGGTGCCAGACATTTTAAAATTTAAAATTTAGCGCCACAACATCTTCAGTGTTTCTTCTCGGTACATAATTATAACCGTCGTTTACATTTATATTCCGTCTCTACATATATATATATATATATATATATATATATATATATATATATATATATATATATATATATATATATATATATATATATATATATATATATATATACATACATATATATATATTATAATATTTTTTGTTTTAAAAATATGATTCCTTCGCTACATAAGAGATCTCATGTTTCAAAAGCGAGAGCCGAGACCCCTAATATAATGTTTGAAATTATGTTGAGTTAAGATGCCTGGACACGCTTCATCGTCAAGCGAGAATTTGGGAATGAGCTCTCTTTTGGTTAGCGCGTGTTTATAAGTGCGGTCTCTTGGACCATTAGTTGCTATGGAAACGGCTAGTGTCGGCCATTTTGGTTAGGTGGTCAAAGAGCTAAGAATTAATTTTTATCTACAGACCAGTCCCCTTATATATATATATATATATATATATATATATATATATATATATATATTATATAGAGTTGCCTAAAGATTGCATCTAGCATGAAACAGACTGTCGCCTCTAAGTGTTGACTTCTATGTTCACTTTTATATTTACACACGCTCTATCTCTGATATTGAACACTTTATCCAATAAATATAGCACACTTTAAGACTATATTTCTTCATATTATATATTATATATATTATATATTTTATATACACACATACATACATATATATATATATATATATATAAATATATATATAGATATATATAAATATATATATATTATATATATTATATATTATATATATATACATACATACATATATATATATATTTATATTTATATATATATATATGTATGTATCTAAATTTATATATATCAGAACAATATTGTGTAACAGAAGTACAAAATTAAAAATTCTTTGTAAAATAATGTTGTTGTTAATGGAATTATATATATATATATATATATATATATATATATATATATATATATATATATATATGTATGTATGTATATATATATATAATTCCATTAACAACAACATTATTTTAGTCTGATGAAGACCTTCTAAAAGAAGAAACACGTTACAAAGAATTTTTTATTTTGTACTTCTGTTACACAATATTGTTCTGATATATATAAATTTAGACAAACTTGGTGTCCGCAAAAAAACCTACTGTCTAAAGGACGCTTTTCTTTTGACACTGCTATTATTTTAACTACCTTCACCCATGTTTATTGTTTTAAAAGGCGATGATTAGAATTGTAATAAAAATGGAACATATGATGAGAGTGAATTTATTAAGGAAGGTACCATAATCTTTTTAAAATCCAAGTACTTTCGACTTTTCCTAATATCATCTTCAGGGGTTACTTACAAAGATAAACATGCTATTGTAATTACGATAAAATCTTCTTTCTGTTGTTATAATGAATTTTAAAAGCACTCACGAACACGTTCAGTTATAGTTATTTAGTAATTTTAAATGTATCCGTTATAGTTATGGAATCTCTTGACAAAACAAGCGTTTTGCTTTAAGGGAGCTGACCGGATATTGGTGAAAATGTAAAATGGCATTTGTATATAAACTTTATATGCATTTCAATATGTTGTTACTATATTCGGAATAAATTTTGTTGAGTGTTGGTTGGTTGATTTTCAGATAGAGTTCACCGAGAATTTGAAGATTTTGTTTATTATTTTCGTGTTGTACTATATTGTTTATTAATTTCGTGGTATATATATATATATATATATATATATATATATATATATATATATATATATATATATATATATATATATATATTTATATAATTATAAAAGAGTTGAATTAGTCCAGGAAACAGTAGTATTAGAAATTTTAAATAAAATAAAATAAAAAATTAATATTAAGAGATCAGTCGATCGCGCTATCTTGGCTTCAACCTTTCGGTATCTTCAGGCAAAATAATTTCCTAACGCTCATATATATATATATATATATATATATATATATATATATATATATATATATATATATATATATATATATATATATATATATATATATGATAAAATATAGTTTTAAGGTATGTTATATTTATGGGTAAAAGTGCTCAGTGCCAGGGATAGAACGTATACAAATATAAAAGTGGACACTGTGGACAAACGGCGAACGGCGAGTGTCTCTTTCATCGCCTGAAGATTGCTTTAAACATGAAGCTTTTCAAACAAATTGATTAATGTCTTTTTTAAATGTTTCGCGGGGTTAGGGCAGGGCGATTTTGGAAGCGTCGTATTGCACTCAGACTGAAAGTATGATAAATAATGACAAAATATTTTTTTCAAAATCGTTTTTTTGAGGAAACGAGTTTAAAGATAAAGTTTAGGTTCACAATAGTTGCGTTGAAATTTAATTCCAGTGATCAGTGAAAGCCTTATAGCACAGCCTTATAAAATTTATAATTTACTGAAGCTTTACAAATTGTATATGGACAAGATGCAAGGCAGAAGCATATTATTATTAAATATTTGTGCAATCAATACCTTGATTTACTTCTAAGGGAAATTATACTGAACAATAATCGCAAAATTATGAGGTAATATGTTATATAATGCTGTAGTTTCAATATGATTTTCAGTAAACAATGCGAATTTTTGTCTTATAATTTGTGCCAAACAGTATTATGGTGTTATATACACTTTTATCTATTTTTATTTTTATTAATTATCATCTAACAAATGATCTAACAAATCTTACTCATTGAGAAACCTTTTTTGTAATCTTTTACCATTTTTAACAGTTTTTACTTTCGAATAGAGTTAGAAACTATATATGTTTCTTGTGGTGATTCATAATTAAAATTCTGCTTTGAATATATTTTCCATTCAGTGTATCTAATATAAAAGATATCAATTTTATTTGGGTTTATTCTTGATATAGTAACATTTTGATGTCAATTTGTAAGCAAAAACCTGTGGAAATTAGATATTTCTGTACATTTTTCAGACGATCAAAATGCTCATAATTTGATAAAAGCTATGAATCTTGTTTTTGATGTCAATACTAATCCCATCAAACCCCAGCTTTCACACTGAGTGCAATGATGATATTCTAAAAACAGTGAAACATCAACCTGCCTGTTTTGGGGTCTGTTTAATGACGAAGAGACTAGTGAGTACCAGAAAACAGACTACGAAGACTGTGATAATAATTGTCGATTTCCTTTTTTTCTTTCTGTGTCCCGAAAAATCCTTTACCAATTTCCGCTGTGTAGGAAACAGTAATGTTCTGGGAAGACTTTCCACACGTATCTTCGTTAGTTCCTTGATCTCTCTACATAGATCTGTTGTTTGGACTTATCTTTCAGTCTGTCTTATCTCTGCTAACTTTTCATTTCTTATATAATAATGTTATATAAAGTATCTTACACTATTGTTTGGTCAGTGAATCGACCTAAAAAAAACTATGATTTTGAATAGTGAGTTTCAAGATAGGTACGTAGGTTGAACGACTGTTGAACTACGATCTTTCTCTCTTCTCTTTACTACTGAGCCAGTCTAAAGTATGCTTAATAGTACTTTTAGTCCTTTTAATTCTGTTTTTTTTCTCTTTCGCACATTGTTTTTCAATACCCCCTCCCGCAACACCACTTGACAGTTGGACGGCGACTTTCCATGGTTGAAATTGCCAAAGACTTAAGTTGTTAAATCTGAAAGAAAAAGAAAAAAATCATTAGACGCTTAAACTTAATTCATATTTAAAATCGGTCCAAGTTACTGAAACATCCTATATATAACAACGTAATGCGTATGAGAGATGTGTCTCGTGTTCATATCAGTTTGTACAACGATAAAATTATTTCAAGACTAAAGAAAACAAACAAAATTGATCGAAACCTGACTAACTCAATGAACCGACTTTCATTCGCTTCTTATTGGTTTTTTATGGTTAGATTTTATCGGATGGCGTCATTAACATTTCACTTACTCCAACTCTAAGCTTGTTTAGATAACAATATCGTATAGTTAAATTAAAATATTTCAGACCGATTCTATCGTTGTCAGTCAATTAGCATTCATTATATTTCCCTCACCAGCCCTTAACCTAAACGTTTCAAAACAACTCTCACCCGAAATATTTTATCTCAATTATTTTGTTTTCATTCAGCGGATGGAAAGTATGAGACTGAAATCCAAAGAAAAGTGAAAGATGTCTTCCAAAAACCAAGTAAATTAAGAAACGGGAAATTTTCATTAGAAACAAAGAAGAGTACTGAACTGTTAACATAATATCGGTCCTCCTATATGGCAGTGAATGCCGGACATCATCTTAAAGATGAAGAAAAGAGGCGATAGAAATGTGGTTCTACAGAAGCATGGTGAGGATAACATGGCCAGAACATGTGAGCAACGACGAAGAAAATAGAAAGAAAAAGGACACTTATCAGAGATTGTTGAAATTTCTAGGGCACATAATGAGGAAAGAGTGTTTAGAAAATTTGACATCCACAGGATATGTTGAAGGCAAGATGGACTGAGAAAAACAGCGCCCAACCTACCTAACGTGCTTGTATAAATGGATGACAGGACAAGGTTTAGGGGAGATTAAAAATAAATTACTATGAGCCTGAAAGGGCCAAAGGTTATGGATAGACATGAACACCATCACCTTGAAGGGGCAATTCATGTATAAGAAGATTATTAGCGGAGACGGAAAGGTATTAATACATCTCTTTTCCCCTCAATCCAACCTCCAACGAGACTCTCCAATCTAGAAGGACAACTCCGAATTCGAAACTAATCCACCCGAAGCTGTACAAAGATGATTAGATATAGGGTGCACATAATGTGTCTGTAAAAACAAAGTATGATAGATTTCATCAATAGATGATCCGACTGATGAGCGATTATCCATAATATACCCAAGGAAAGTATCATTAAATTTATTTCTCTTTCTTTTTCTCACCCTTTTTTCCACTGTGTCTAAATCTTCACTACTCGCCCCAGGGATTGAAACTAAAATTACCCTGCCCTTGATTTTAGGAAGCAACGCTTTAATGCAACAGGTCCGTGATGGTTACACGGGTCGTCAGACATCTGAAGAAGGCCTGGGTTGGGGGCACAACGGTCGAAATGTTGTGAAAATAAACGCAAAGACGAACGCATTAATCTGAATGTAATAATGTTAATAAAAAAGTTCAACACAATTGAAAAAGAAAACTATTCTCAGGGCGATGCACCGTGGCTGAGACAGTAATTTCCACTTACACTATTGTTTGGTCAGTGAATCGACCTAAAAAAAACTATGATTTTGAATAGTGAGTTTCAAGATAGGTACGTAGGTTGAACGACTGTTGAACTACGATCTTTCTCTCTTCTCTTTACTACCGAGCCAGTCTAAAGTATACTTTTAGTCCTTTTAATTCTGTTTTTATTTTTTGTTTCGCACATTGTTTTTCAATACCCACCTCCCGCAACACCACTTGACAGTTCGACGGCGACTGACATTTTTTTGCCTTTCCGTATTTAGCTATTTCATTTCAATGGCAACTACTTCAGAAACAATCGCCGCCGCTGCTGCTGCTGCTGCTGTTCTTCTTTCTTTCTTCTTTTCATTTGCACTTCGTCATTTCGTTTTTTACTTTGTTTTTTTTTTCCTTTGACCTTCTTTTTTCTTTTTTATCTTTAATTTCTTTTTCTTTTTTCTTCAGCGTTTTCATCTTAACTTCTCTTTTAACTTTTTTATTTTTTTTTAAACTTTAACGTTTTCTTTTTCTTTTTTTTCTTTTTTGTTCTTTCCCTTTGATTTATATTTTCTACTTTTTTTCCTTTTCTATTTTCTTCTCTTTTTCTTTTGTTTTTCTTTAAAACTTCTTTTTTTCTTTCTTTTATTCAACCTTTTTCTTCTTTCTTTTGGCTTTTCCGTTTCTACTTCTTTTTCTTTCTTTTTCCTTTTGCTCCTCTTTTTCCTTTAGCTTTTCCATTTTTCCATTTTTTTCTTTTCCTTTGTTTTATTTGACTTTTTCCTTAGTTCTTTTTTCTCTCCCTTTAACTTCTTTTTTTCGATTTCAGTTCCCCTTCCTTTCTTTTTCCTTTCTTTTTTTTCCTTTCTTTTTTCCCCCCTTAACCTCTCATTTTGCTTACGGCCATCACCGAATATGTATATCAAGCTCTTGATAATGACGGCGAAGTTCGTGCGGTGGCTCTAGATATCTCAAAAGCATTTGACATGGTTTGGCATGCTGGTCTTCTTACTGGTAAACTTCAGGGCTACGGTATTACAGGACGATTGTTTGATTTAATCCAATCATTCGTATCAAATCGTGAAATGAAGGTCACCCTGAACGGGCTCGCTTCAAGATCCTTTCACACGAACGCGGGTGTCCCCCAAGGCTCTATACTGGGTACTACACTCTTTCTGATCCTCATCAATTATCTTCCCAAGTAGGCATTTATGTAGATGACAATACGATTTACTCCAGTCTCAATAGCAAATCCATCAGAGCCGACAAAGTTAACCTGCTCTTGAAAAGGACCTCCAATCAGTGGTTAACTGGGGCAGAATTGGCTTGTAAATTTTAATGCTTCCAAAATTAAACTGCTCTCATTTAACTACCATAGAGAAATTTCCTTTCCTGCCATCAGCATGACTGAAGTTCGACTCCAGGAGAGCATCTCACTGTGCCTTCTTGGCCTCGCGTTTTCAACTGACTTGAAGTGGAACAACTACATTGGATCAATAGCTGCATCTAAAAAAGTTAGTTCATCGTGTCGTGCCAGAATGTTTTTCTTGTCAGAGTCAATCTTGCACATTTATAAATCTGCCATTCGTTCGTGCATTGAATACTGTTCCGGTGCCTCTGCTATTCATCTCGAGGTTCTCGACAAAATCTAAAAAAGGATCTGCAATGTAATCGATCCTGATCTGGCATCTCGACTTCAGTCATTTTCTCACCGACGTGGCGTGGCTTCCCTCTGTCTTTTCTACAAATATTTTCATGGCAATTGCTCTGGCGAGCTTTTTTCTCTGGTGCCCCAAATACATGAATTTAAGCGTGTGCTGCTAGATTGGCATCTAGGTTCCACATTTTTACTGTTGAAATAGTTAAATTTAATTGCTACTTCTACTTCAACAGTTTTTTTCTCGCACTTCCCGACAGGGGAACTCACATCTGCTTAGTTGCTTCCGTGATAACTAAAGTCTTCAAAATTTTAAATGCAACGTCAATCGCCATCTTCTGTTGGCTTGAAACCTGTTAATCTTTTATCCTTTCCTCAATCCCCCTATACTGAGTTTTTTTTCTCTCACTTTCTCTCTCTGTAGCCCCTGTGTACTAATGTCACTCCCGTCTAGCTTGGGGGTGAAATTATTTTTAAAAAATCTTTTCCATCTATAAAACTTTCTTCCTCTTTTCAAATATTTTCTTCATCTTTTTCTTCTCGATCCTTTAACTTCCCCCCTTGGTATTTGACAAGCCTTGCACTTAAACAGTACAATTCACGCATTAGGTTGTCTCAAATTTTCAGCTGCCTTAAACGATAACCTTCTGCCTAAAAAAGTAAGAAAGCATTTCCCTCGCCACTTACCTTTTAGGGAAATAGACTGTTTATGGTTCTATCTGAAAGGCCTAAAGCTGAATACTTTAGTTATTCTAGCGGCAGTAGTGGCCGAATGGGAAGTGGGTGAGGCGGTCGCTTGTTACTCTCATTCTCGGCTGGCTATCACATATCTGACATTTAGACAAGCAGCGAGGAATTTTCCTCCTCAATTACGTCTGCTTATTCGAAATCGGCACTACCTTTCCATGGCAGAAGTGAGTGTGTCTAGGATAAGAAAGCTGACAAAACACATCTCTCTTCAAGCAGGTTTTCAATTCCGATTCAAACAATTTTTGTATACCGGACACTGATTTACCTACGTTATAATCCAAGAAAACTAACTTCATATTTTGAGCCTTCCTTATTATGCAAAACGACCTTTAGGAAAAGTATTTAATTTTCTGCTCGCGTTTGACTGTTTAAAGCATTAATATTAGTTAAGTCTATTCTTTGTCTTTTAACTCCGGAAGCAACAACATTTGTGTTGTGGATAGAGTTGCCAGACGTCCCTTATATACTGGACATGTTCCGTATTGGATAATTTTGTCCCTTGTTCCGCACGGACCTTTCAGCGTCACCACAAAATGTCCCGTATTTGGTTCATTTTCAAATTCCGTAATAAAAAAAAACTATATATATTTTTACTACATTCTTACGGTTCCTGGTTGTAATTTTATAGGTAATTTTACTTTCTTTTCTCAGATTCTCTTGATGAAAAAACAAAACCAATGTAATGAGGGGACTAGTGTTGCTAGAAGCTTGCACAAAACTGACGTGTTTCTGTATTAAATAAATATTTTCAAATGATTTCACTTTTACAGAATTTCGGCATTAGCACAATGTCATCTTCACAAGCAAAAAAAATAATTTTCAGATGAACACAACAATTTTGTCTTAGAAAAACAAGACCCTGATGATGACATTGTGCTAATGTCGAAGAAAGTACTCGGAATAAAATGAATATGCTTCAGCATGGTAACTTTCTTTCTTCCTTTAATAAGGATATTAACAAACTTGTCCCTAAATATGAGAGAATAATAAGTAGACAAAATTTGTCTAAATTATTTAATGAGACATATAGAGAGATAGATACGCCCTTGTGCAAATTAACTGAAACAAAACGAATAATTCTATTAGTATTTACTTTTTTCGTATTTTTCCAATGAAAGATGACCCAGTGCACATGTTAGTACTTTGTATGTCCATTCCACGAAGCCGTTCCTTGCAGATTGACCATAGATTCTAAATCAGGAGATTTTCCCAGCCAATCGATAGTACTTTGATTTGCTCACTGGTAAGGCTTGCCAGTGTGTTCCTGCAGCGTTACAATTTTCGCACGCTTCTTGGTGTAACGTCCGTCGCAGACAATGACCGTAGGACAATTAATCGACAGCTGAGACAATAGTATCTGAGCGTGATGAGAATCGGATTCAATCACGGATGACGCAATATTTTTTAAGGCCAAACAAATTCCATCATACACCCCGAAAATAGATTTATATTACTGCACACCTTTGCAAATGACCTAATCTGAGGAAAAAATAGAAATCGATTAGACCCTGTCATTCCACTGGCTCTAAAACTGACCATATGGTGAAAGAAAGGAAACTAAAACAGTTGTTTGCAGTTAATTTGCACAAGGAGATAGATAGATAGATAGATAGATAGATAGATAGATAGATAGATAGATAGATAGATAGATAGATAGATAGATAGGGAAAGAGAGATTTTAAGAGAGTCCCGTATTTCTAATTTTCTAATCTAGCAACCCTAGTTGTGAATCTATGAAAAATGTTGGGTTTGTTGGACGAAACACAGAAAAATAAATTCCTTCTGATATTTAAAATTCGCAAGCGAAGGCAGTTAAAAAACAAAAAAAAACAATGAAGAATATACATTTGAAAATAAATTCAGTTAAATTTTGATTTATATTCAACACAAAAAACTGTTGAAATAAATTATAATGATTTCGGACGGCATTTCGTTCTATTTCGTGTTATTTCGTATGTTTGACTTAGATTAAAATAAGGTCGATTTGATCTTTATCTATTTATCTTTGGCTTTGCAAATTATGAGATTTCTTCTTCTTCTGTGTACTATGTCCCTTCAGAATGTTGGAGAACATGGCTCTCCAGAACCTCCTGTCCATGGCCGGCACGTCTTACCCACGAAACCCCCAATCCTTCGCGTTTTTTTTTGGGGCCCTGTTGTCGCCTCTGCCATTTTTTTTTAGTATTGTTTTATGGCCAACCGCTATTTTCATTATTTTTAAACTGACGTTACACTGTCAGTCATCAACTAATAATATGCATCGTGTATCTGCATAGGCGGTGCGGTACGTATTACGTAGGAACCTCCGAATAGGTTGGGCCCCAAAAGGGCTAGTTTCAGCAGATTTTTTTTTGATGTTTTTTTATTTTTGTACTTTTTATTTTTTTCTACCTAAGTTATATTGTCAATCATCAACTATAATAATCGACTGGGCCGATGCTTACTACCCCGAACCTCTCAACCACGTAGGGTCTCATGTCTACTGGGGAGGGGGCGCAAAAGTGCTAATTTTAGTAGCGCCTATTTTTTTAAATAGTAATTTCGTTGTGAACAATTCTTTTAAATTAATTAAGAGGGTAATATATATCTCGGTAAAATCATTTTTTTCCCTAGATCCTCCATTAAGGAGGATCTCTGATTTTTTTACTAATAGTAATACTAACCAGAAGGCCACGATTAGTGATTAAAATAAAACTTCTAGTCCCTATTTTTGGCATTTCTAGAAAGATAAAACCAAGAAAATAAAAATGTTTAAAGATTTCAGCACATGACGTTTTTTCCGAAAATTTAAATACTGTTTTTAAAACAAATTTTTAAGACAATCCTGTTTGTGTTGTGTTGGAATCTTTGTAAACCTTTATTTTCAGCGGAGATGTGTCGGTGATGAATCATTATGGAAATGTAAAAATTTGCGACTTAAACATTTTTTCGAGTAAAATTTTGTTACAAAAAGAATAACATTTTTTTCAGAATTTTTAAAGATAAAAAAGTATTCATTATAAAAGTAAATAATTAATGAATATGTACTGTAATTTTCATTGAAATTGGATAATTCTCTGATTTTTGGTAATTTAAAAAAGCGCTGCCCTAACACAATTATCCTTCGAAGGTATGTGGCTCCTAGGTTGGGAAATGTTAAAATCGACATGTAGTATCAAAGTTTCGAGGGTGGGGCCTGAGACCTTAGCGCCTGCCCTTTTCTTGTGCTTTGTAGCTCTTGCCCTGCCATCCATTCACTTACGGTTGACAGGTAAGTTACGCGTTGTTTTCCTCTCCTTCAATTGGCCCTGTGAGTATCAAATTTTCCAATCCCCCTTTCCTCATTTGTGCCTCAGAAATTTCAACTGTCTCTTTCTGAGATTAAATATAAGTACCCTTTTTGTTTCCATTGCATCTAGAACTTTGTTTTTGTTCACTTGTTCGGTCCATAGTATTCCCACCATTCTTCTGTAGAACCATAATTCTGTTGCTTCAAGCCTTTTTTTAATCTGTGAGAAGATTGCCCAGCATTCACTGCTATGTAGGGAGATTGATATTACGTAACAGTTCAGGACTATTTTCTTTGTTTCTAACGAAATTTTTCTCTTTCTTAATACTTTGGGTTAGTTTTTGGAAGGTATCTTTCACTATTGTCACACTCCCAGTTCTCTGTTGAACACTTCATAGATATTTAAATTGCAGTACGTTTTTGATTTTGGTCTCTCTAATTTGTAATTTGCATGTTGGGCTGTTCTTTTCGATGACAACCATATATTCTATTTTATTACAATTTCTTCTCGCTTTCTTGCACTAGCGTTTGTAATAGTTTCTGTAGTTTACTTGCTTTGTCTGCAATCAACACTATGTCATATCTGTGCTCGCCAATAATGAATCCTGGTAGAACTTTTAATTCTCTCATAAGAAAAAAGAAAATTAATGAACGCCTAGAAAGAAAGGACGGAAAGAACACAAAAGATGGACATTAATGAAAGGTTAGAAAAGAAGAAAGAATGAATGAAGGAAAGAAAAATCATGGAAAGAACACAAGAAAAACGGATGTTAATGAAAGAAAGAAAGAACCTGTAAAGAACACAAGGGAAACGAATATTAATGAAACGAAGAAACAAAGAAAGAAAGAAAACATGGAAAAATACAAGAAAAAACGAATATTAATGAATGAAAAAAAGAAAAAAGAAAGAAAGAAAGAACCTGGAAAGAACACAAGAAAAACTAATATTAAAGAAAGAAAGAAAGAAAGAAAGAAAGAAAGAAAGAGAAAAAGAAAGAAAGAACCTGGAAAGAACACAAGAAAAACGAATATTAAAGAAAGAAAGAAAGAGAGAGAAAGAAAGAAAGAAAAAACGTGGAAAGAATACAAAAAAACGAATATTAATGAAAAGCTAGAAAGAAAGAAAAAAGAAAGCAAGAATTCTCATCTAATCCTAGAAGGAAAGAAGGGAATATTGATCGAAACCTAAATAATAAAGAAGAAAGAAATGAATGAAAAAAGAAAGAAAGCAATATTCTGATCAAAACCTAGAAAGAAGACATAGGAAAAATATAATCTTGATTAAATTCTACAAAGAAAGAAAGAAAAAGAAGAATAGTCAAGATGGAAAGGAAGAAAAAATAGGTCGAAGTCTAAAATAAAACAAAGAAAGGAAGAGAGGGAGGGGATTTAAGTAAATTTTCTCCACACAGTTTAGGTTGTATAAATCCGGTAAGAAGACACATCCTTGTCTTATCCCCTTTCTATTTTTGTATATTTACTGCATTCATTTTCTATCCGTATGCAGGCGATTTTTGCTGCCAGTATATGTTTCAGATCATTCTAATATCCTTCCCAAATATGCCAAGGTTACCTAGCAGTTCCAACAGTTCTTTGTGTCATACCTTATCAAATTTGTTCTGTTTTTTGGTTGAGCCATGCCATTCACTTCCAAAGAGAAGTCATTTTGCGTCTTGGAATGTGCTCGCACACAGTCACCCAAAACTGTTCAGCATGCCTTCAATGCAAAATTTGGAAAAACTTCACCAACTTGCAAACAAACTTGGTACCAAAACTTTAAAGACGAAGGCTGCTTATGCAGGGCTAAAGGATCTGGTAGACCATCATCAACATCAGCGTGTTTGGCAAGAGCTTAACTACCGACTTGACGTGTGCCGTGTCACATGCAATGCACATATTGAACACTTATGAAATCAGTCCCAGAATAAACTTATGATGTTCAACACCTAAACTGTTCAATTTCATTGAGATAGACTTACTAGTTTTCAAGATAATTGCTTTGAAGATGATGACAAATTTTTTGGGACACTCTGTATAACTTGTCTACTGAAATATTTTCTCAGACTATTTCACTTCTGCTGTTTATTACATTTTAACGTTTCTCTCACACACTACTGATATTCCATCCCCCTCTCTGTATTCGGGACTCGTAAGTAAGTGCCGTGCTAAGATAGGGGATACAATACCAAGAGATGCTGAAAAGTAGAATCGCTTGAAAAAATCTGACCAAATGACCAAACCTTAGATCTGGGGTGGAAAGGGCTTCTTGGTCGGATTTCTGTACAAAGAATGTATGCTAATGTTTTTTGGTCTTATAATCGAACAGGTTTTCTGCTCCTTACAGCTGGTGTGGCGATGTTCATTTAACTTGATAAATATAAATTGAGCAAGAGTTTTTAATTAAAGGGTAAACAGTAAAAGGAATCATATCTGTGAACGCAAAATTCAATGACTTCTTTGATTCTGCTTCTCGTTCATGATTTTGCCAAAACGTGGAAGCTTCTTGCTGACTGCGATCTGCTGGTCTGCTTGTGAACTCTGACGATTCCTAGATTTTGTATTGATTGACAAGAGAGAACTGAATCCAGATTCACTCAAGTACCTTGTAAATGGAATGCGGCTACGGTCAGCTTTTCCAGTAAGTCTTGCGAACATGTCCAGCGTTACGCCCAGAACCGGTGCAAAGCCCTCGACATACAAACTTGACTGTGGGTTCCGGGTGGTGCTTTGTGATTCTCACTATCTTATCAACATTTGCCTTTTTCTACCTACATTTATATACGCTATAAATTAAATTAAGCACAATCGACTGTTAAAGGATTTTGCGCTTTTTGACGTGATTCTGGGGTCGTTTTTGTCCAAATTCGTGAATCTGTTTTGTTCATGTTAAGTCTTGAAAAAAAAAACACTATAAAAAATTCACTACTTTTTTTCCATAACGTTGAATGTGTTAAAATTCTTCAATTTTTTAACAAGAAAAATCTCAAGTTGATGTTAAAAATTACCGCCAAATATTGACTTATTTAAGATGGAACGATCTATTATGATATGTCTCTAATTTGTATTCAGATATATTGAATTTATTTTCCATTTTTCTAGTCTAATTTCGCACCATGAAAGGAGTGAGTACTTGTTCAAAGCACTCTCCCTTCACGGCCTCCCTTCTATGCCCTGGTTGTAATCATTGGACTCTGTTAACCTCATAACCAACCACTCGTGTGTATCTGTGCGTGAGGGAGACGCTGAATACGCGATTGTCGTTACACCTACTTGACATCTATAAATAAACTTCGAAAAAGAAAATGAAAAATGAAATAGCAAAACTCAAATAGGATCGGGTTGGGTTTCTTTGAAAGTCGGGCCTCGCCATTATGAAGCGAATGTGCTAGAAAACCTTTGTTCACTTTGAAATAATAATAGCTTTATAGATCTCCTCCCAGCTGACATACTGGACAAAGCTATTTTAAGTACAAACCGGAAATTTATACCCACACCAACACCCACTCACATAAACACTCACTCACACACACACAAACACCCACCCACACACACACACACACACACACACACACACGTATATATATATATATATATATATATATATATATATATATATACACAGTGTAACCCGGATATAAGAGACCCGGATATAAGAGAAACCCGGATATAAGATAGATTTTCTCTGGTCCCAAATTAGAGCCTGTGTTAATGTATATATAATAGACCAAACCCGGATATAAAAGAAACCTGGATATAAGAGAAACACGGATATAAGAGACTTCTTCTCCGGTCCCGACAACTCTCTTATATCCGGGTTACACTGTATATATATATATATATATATATATATATATATGTATATATATATAAAAATAAATATATATATATATATACGCAGCATGATGAAAAATGGACCCGAACCTGATGAAAACAAAGTTTTTCTGCAAAAATCTTCATGTTATTAAAAAGAAAGACCAAAGTATTTTTTGACTATTTTATTAAATTTTTCATCCTTTCAAGCACGTTTGAAATTCTTTTGTTTAAAATCTTAATTTTTTTTTTCGTCAGCTGAGGACAGGAATTTTTTTCAGGTAAAAATACATTGATTCGGAAATTCTTGAAAAAATCAAATAATTGTCGAATTTTAATTAGATTTTCAGGATTTATTTAGAAAGTAATGAAATTATTTTTTAAATATTTTTTTCAGAAAATTTTGGTAAAATTTTTTGTTTACATCTGTTGTTATTCGAACTTACTTAATTTTATGAAATTTCGAGAAAGTTTTGATCGGAAAGTTTTTTTTTATTAATTAAAAGTAAAGAGAATGTAAATCATCAAATGTTTTTTTCAAACACTAAGTCATTTCCCGAAAAATTTCTCCGAAGCGTAAAATAAAAAAAAATGCAATAAAACTATGATATTATTTAATTAGAATAGCTTTTAATTGCGTTTATAAATAAGATTTATTAAGGACATTATTGTCTTAAGAAAAAAAAATTTTTTCGATGAATTGTTTTCATTTTTTTAGAATTTTGATTATAATAATTTATGAAGTTTCAAATCTTTTAAATTTCTACATTGATCGCGTTAGGTGATGTTATTATTAAAAGACAATACACCAGGGTATTTTGCTTACTGGAAACAGTAAATTTAATCCTTTAGCTTTCAATTACAGTTAAAATGATAGCTCCAAGAAAGCTTTTTTTTCATTTAAAAAAAAATTAATTTAAACCTTAGGTATCGCGATCTTAGTGGAGGTACCTATCTCTCTCTCTCTCTCTCTCTCTCTCTCTCTATATATATATATATATATATATATATATATATATATATATATATATATATATATATATATATAGATGATTGTAGGATGGGCCAGTTGTTATTGAACTGACAAAGACTTTTCGACATATGACCAAATTTTCACAAGCATCATATGTCGTATTATCTTAGGATAATTAGGAATCATCTGCGTGCCATTTCAGCAGGGGTGTGTTGGTCGCCACAACCAGTATTCAAACCTTGAACTATGACCTTTATTATTCTATAATGCGCAGTACGATATTGAAAGGGAAATTTTGAAGGAAATATAGGAGTAATTACACAATGTATAATTTTATCATGCAAGCCAGTAACTTTATAAAACTGGTATTAACCAATCTATGTTAGTGAAATTGTCAGAAAATATTTATTTATAGTTTGAGGTTCAGCTTATAACAGGGGTGGCCAAACTTGCCACTTGCGATAAAGTTCAGATGCTTGAGTGCCTCTCAAGACATGAAAAAAATTGAATTTTTTCTTATTTACGTTTTATATTAACTATGAAGAAAAACGCTCAACCAACATCTTTCCATGAGACACTTATTAAAGGTCAAAGGGCTACATTTTTAAAGGTCAAAGATCCTCATATGCCTCGTGACCCGCTGTTTGGCCAATCCTGGCTTATAATATAGAATAACACGCAACAGAAATGAACCACTCGGATAGAAAGTTAATTTGCTTAATATTTACTAGGAAAAGTACATGATCTTTTGATTGTTCTAATACACACTCTAACCAAATCTGATAGTCATTACTAATACTTCTACTAGTAGAAAATGGACGATAGGTATTATACTATGGTAACAACTCTACCTACATCGGTTCGATCAGGTTAAGATCAAGGATTTGGGCCGACCGACCACACAAAACTGCAAGGGTTTCATCAATGAGAAACTTTTTTTGTTGCACGTGGTATATGGTAAGGTTCAGTGGCGGATCTACTATGAAACTAATGAAACTTAAGCTTCAGGCCCCCTAATCCCAGAGGTACCCTGAAGCTACAAAATCAATAGTTTTTTTTAAATGCTTGTTATTAAAATAAGGCAATTTTAGTGAATTCTTTAGATAAACGAATGGATTGTTGTAGCTAATGTTGGCATTTGAATATGTACTAATACCAGTTTCATATGGCTTCCAAATGTCCCTGTAATTGGTCAAATTTCAAAATTTTCTTGGGATCTTGTAGCACCTGAATTCCCCACTGTATGGGCTCATTGAGCTCACCAGAATCTATTTATAGCCTAGATTTTGGCAGTTGGATCCTAGAAGCTGTCATTTCCGGTTGCAAGACTCCTCTTTATCCGTTCAAACTTCAGGGACCCCAAAGTGTTGGTCCGTCGCTGGTAAGGCTATCGATCATTTTGTATTGCTTCACATGTTATATCTAATAATAGGTAAAATACTATTTTTTCGATGGTCAGTGTGCTATCGATTTTTATCATTTTTCTTACACTATTGCTTTAATGTAATCCCAAGCTATTAAAACTCCTCTACCGAATTTTACTGTCTTTGTTGTATATTTTAGATGATGTCATTTGCCAGTCTTCGAACATACTATCTTGCGTTAGAATTCAGTTCAATTTTGCTTTCGTCATTATATATCTTTTGCCAATCATTACATATCAGCTGTTCTTTTATCCAGTTTTTCGTGTTTTTTTTCCAATTTTTTTTTTGTGGTGGTGGTGGGGGGTAATAATCACTTTTCCTTGCTTCAATTTGTCCATTCAGACGACTTTTACTTAGTATCCTTCTTGTTGCATAACGTGACACTTTTTAGGTACTACTATAGTATGATATCCACCGAGGCATTTGCGACCTGCCGTAAACGACGATGCACTCATATATTGCTGGAAAATGCTCAGGAAAAACGACGACCTTTTATTAAATAACATCAAATCAGTTTCTTTCTTTCTTCTTTTTATGTGCCATGTCCACGTAGGCGATCATGTCTCTCCACCTCCCTGTATCCCTTACAGATCTCAACAAATTTGTTCCCCCTGCTTCTTCATCCAGACCACGTTCTGTCATCCACTTGCTCAAGTCCGCCAGGTATGCCACGCGTTGTTTTACTCCTGTCTCTCTTTCCCTCTATTCGACCCGTGAGTATCAGATTCTCCAGGCCCTCCTTCCTCATTATGTGTTCCATAAAGTTCAGCTGCCTCTTCCTGATGTTAAGTATAAGCCACCTCGAATCAGTTTACAAGCATCAAAAACATTTTTGATGATTTTTTCATTATATAAAAAAAAATTGTTGATGATTTTTAATACATAACCGGTTCACTGTTCACTGCCTTTAACCCTAACCCCTAACCCCAACTCCTAACCTTAATCCTAACCCCTAACCCCAACTCCTAACCCTAATCCTAACCCCTAACCCTAACCCTAACCCTAACATATTTCATACTTCCAACAGTTGGTAAATATCATACTGTTATGGGAACTTACCCATAATAATAATGGACTATTCCTGACATTATAAATACTGCGCCTCAAGACAGGATTGTAAGAACATTGGAATAGTGATACTTTCACGCTGCTCGTCCCGAAGGCCCGAATAACGGTGTAGTATCTGTTCGCAGATCGCTCGCTTTGTCGGCCTTTTGGCTGAGAGCGTCATTTGATACTTACCTGGTGTAGGGATTTGTCCCTAGCTTGGACCGGCTCCGGCCTGGACCAGCTATGACAAGCCAAAACTAGCTCTGACCAACTTGGACAAGCTATGACCAGCCAAGACCAGCGGCCCGGGTGAAAACACTCGGGTCCCCACGTTAAAAACCGACCTTGTGTCACAACCTGACTCAGTGGGGGGTCAGCTAAATACCTGGAATAGTGATACTTGTCGAGACAACATAGTTCACTCTAACCAAATCTGATAGTCAGTACTAATACTTCTACTAGTAGAAAATGGACGATAGATATTATACTATGGTAGACCCTTTTTTATTTTATTTTTTCTGTTAATCAATTTAACCCAAACAAAACGATAATGCCACTAAGACGTGAGGGTGTATTTTTAAGCGCGCCCACATCGCTACCGAATGGAACACAAAGTCGATGTTTAAAGTAGGTTGAACGGCAATACTGTGCAAAAATTGTCCAAGCCCGCTCGGCAGTTCCCCTTTTGGAGACGCCTCAGGCGCCGAGCAATAAACCCAACCCTCTTCCGAAGTAGAGTTACTGCTTAGGGCTGCCCTCCCCGAAAGGGGGGGGGCACAAGGGGCTTAATATATTTTGTAACACCCTCGCATAGGCTTTCGCCTACACTAGGGAAGTATAAAAGACGCAAGGGTCTATTGGAGGTGAAACAGAATGTAAAGACTTTAGAAGGAGCCGGAAACCCAATTTCTAAAGAGGAAGCAAGGGATGAACCTCTATCCCTGTTCAAAAGATCGGGGAGGGGTGTGAAGCAACAATAGGGGAACCTGTCTACTCCATTTGATGGAGAAGAGAAAAACTGAAGAAGACTTTAGAAGGAACCAGAAACCCAATCTTAAACAGGAAACAAGGGCTAAACCCCTAGTCCTGTTCAAAAGGCCGGTGAGGAGTGTGAACCAGTCATAGGGGAACCTATCTACTCCATTTGGTGGAGGAGAGAAAAACTGAATCAAACTTTAGAAAGAACCGGAAACCCAATCCCAAATAGACAATATGGGATAAACTTCTACTCCTGTTCAAAAGATCGAGAAGGAGTGTGAACCTGACGACATGCGAACCTATCTACTCCTGTTTCAATAGTAACACTGCTTTCATCCATTACTTGACGAGCTGTTAGTTTTGGGTTGGATAGTGACAACCCGACAGGTTTTCTTTGATCTCTTTTATCTAAGTTTGATGGTTTGCCAGTTTTTTCATAGTTAAAACGCTCCCAACCCCAGCATGCATCTTCTGGTGACATGGACGACGAACCTTCATATTCCCTTTTTAAGATTTAACGATGATTCATTTTTGTAACATTTCGATAAACTTCATCCTCTTTTCCAGACACACTTCCCCCATTTTGAAACTATAGGGGGTGCCCAGTAAAAAAAGCGGTAAATTCAGAAAAGACGTGAGACAACCTTTGAAAACTTGTGACGACGGATGTGACTAAATGAATTTCAGCACATTTCGTCAATCCTCACGACGGATGTTCTTTGAAAAGTACGATTACTTGATGCTCAAAATCAGGGAATTGTTTAGCCATACGAGAAGGGCTGAACGAAAGACGAAAGATGTCTGCAAATAACCTTTAAATGACGATTCAAAAGATCGAACATCATTAATCAATCATGAAGAAGGGCTGAACGAAAGACGAAAGACGAAAGATGTCTGCAAATAACCTTTAAATGACGATTCAAAAGATCGAACATCATTAATCAATCATGAAAGAACCAATCAGAGTTAAGTAATTACACGCGAATCAAATGATTATTCTAGGTCATGAATATTCAATAAATATATTCAAGGTTATTCAAAGTCAATTATTCCTGAAAGACAAAACAGTGATACTAAATTTACTGGGTACCCTGTTGAATCAAGTACACTTGAAGACAAATTGAACGTTCAAGACTTTATACTATTTCTTTAATCCTTCAATATGAGAAAATTGTATCAATTTAGATATCTAGGAAGCGTATTAACAGAAAAAGACGTAAAGTGAGACTCTGAAATCCGAAGGCGCATTGGGATAGCGAAAGATGCCTTCTAAAAGTTGTGCAAAGTATTAAAAAACAGAAAAATATTGTTAGAATAAAAGAAAAGAATACTGAACTGTTATGTAGCATCAGTCCTCCTATATGGTAGTGAATGCTGAACAATCTCCTCACAGATGAAAAACTTGAAACAACATTAATGTGGTTCTACAGAAGAATGTTGACAATGCTATAGAGCAAGTGAGCAACGATGATGTTCTAGAGACAATGGCAACAAAAGATGATAATTTTGCTTACCACTAGTAAGAGGCAGTTGTTACTTCTGGGTCACATAATGAGGAAAGAGGACTTGGAAAATTTAATACTCACAGGACAGATTGAAGGTAAGAGAGACAGAGAAAAGCAACGCACAAACGACCTGTCGAGCTTGAGCGAATGGATGGCGTAGCAAGGTTTGGGAGAGATGGCAAAGAGACAAAAGTTATTAAAAGCTAAAAGGAACAGGAAACTGTGGAGATCCATGATCGTCAACGTCCTGAAAGGACACGACACATAGAAGATAAAATTTAAGCTTGTTGACATTCTGAACTTTTCGTCATTCTTCCATTGGTTACGTCGTGGCCGAACGCTAAAACATGTCGGCTATACGGTAGTTTCCCCTACAAAGGATGATGTAAGTTTGATCCCTACCGGAGGACACATTAATTAGATTTCACGAATTCGCAGGCCGATAGACATATTTCTATTTAATAAATAAAATGTGGCATCTATTTAAAATAAAACGTTTCCACTATAATAACGCGTGATTTAGTGGATGCACGTACGTGAGTGGGCATCTCTGTTTCTTAAACAGTGAAATGAATGTCTACAGGCCTAGAGTTTGAAAGTGGCGTTTCAATTTAGTGTAAAAGGAAAATGTAGAAAAAAATGAAAATTTATTCTCACGATTTGGTAACGTTAACGTTAACGTTGGTGTAATAAAGGTGACGACAACATTAATTTACTTTCGTTTAAAAACATGTCCCAAAATTTACATCACTTAGCATCCTGCATAATTTTCTTTTCCTTTCCTCTTCGCCAAGAAATGATAAAATATTTTTAGAGCGTTCTAAAGTTCAAATTTGAAAGCATAACGCTGTTTTTCAACGTTACTTTTTGCGTAAATAATACAGGTTCCTAAATAAAATCGCTACAACTGCCCTGATAAAGTTCCTTGACGAGGGAACAAAACGCGTTGGCATAAAAAAATTGAAAAAGTTGAATCAGACTGATTATATTTCAAGCCATATATCCTCATTTTTTTAAAGATTTTTCAGATCGATATGTATGATTGCATATTTACTAGTATACATAAGTATATTTCTATTAGTAAATTTATGTTATTTTACTTATATGTATTTTATATGTACGTATAAATCTTCATTTCTTAGTATGTATGTGAATTTATATATATATATATATGTTTATTATAAAACAGAGCATTTGCTTAAATACTTGTATCTATAAAAAGAACGTTAAACATAATATATATAAATGTCTTTAAATAAATTGTCGGACTATGTCCAATTCTAAAATATATGACGTCATTTGTTTACATTTGATACGCTAGAGCAGATATGAATAGAAGAGATTCATGGAAGATTTAAGTTTAAAGATAGTAAAATCGACCTTGCTAACCAGACGCTGCTCTGTGGCCGAACGGTTAAGGCACATCACGCGAAATGATGGTCCGTATAGGATACAGTTCGATTCCTGTCGGAGAGCGAAAATTTTCTATGAAAATTTCTCGGACATTCAGGCCGGTAAATGTTATTTAATACTGTTTATTATAAAACAGAGCATTTGCTTAAATACTTGTATCTATAAAAAGAACGTTAAACATAATATATATAAATGTCTTTAAATATATATCTATATCTATATATATATATATATATATATATATATATATATATATATATGTATGTATTTACAATTGCATGAATCATATGTGTGTATACGGATGTTATTATGTTACTGTGTATAAACTACAGTTAAGATATATACATTGAATTTACTGGAAGTTATATATTCGCACACGCGCGTGTGTGCGCGCGCACACACACACACACACACACACACACACACACACACATATATATATATATATATATATATATATATATATTACAATGAATCATTCACACAAAAAGTAAATTAGTAAAGTTATTGAGATAAAATGGCGAATTCACTTCGCTAACTAATTTTTTTAAACGAAAGTAAATTAATGTTGTCGTTACCTTTATTGTTTAGCTTTCAAAAGATTCTCCTCTCATGATTTATTTGTTTAATGCTGTCTTTACAGTTAGATTTAACAATATCTGAATTTTTACATCCCCTCGCCTCCGAAATCCTTCCCGCGTCTGTGGAAGGTGCCAAACCTATGTCCGGTTTTTAAGTATAGATCCATCAGTCTCCTCAGTGGAATTAGCAAGCATTCTGAGTCTATAATCAGCAAGAAGGTTGATGATCCCCTAAACAGGAACAATCACTTGAGCGACAAACAGTACGGGTTTCGATCGGCCCGATCCACTGCTGATGTCGTACGATTACTCACAAAGTCAGTGAGACACAAGGCAACAAATATATCTTAAGGACGATAGCATTACATGTAACAAAGGCCTTTGACGAAGTGTAGCTCAAAGGATTGCTGCACAAGTTCTCTAGCTGTGGAATCACTGCAAAAGCCTTTTCAATTATAAAGTCTTTCCTAACGTATAGGTCCCTGTAAGTAGTTGTTAACTGCCAGTTCACCGGGGCTCTAGCAATCAATGCAGGCGTCCCCCTTTCTAGTTTACATAAATAATCTGCCTAAGAATATACTCCGATCATTTGTGAATATCTATGATGATGATACAACGATATATAGGTGCCCCTCCAGCGGGCACCTTGACGTGGTGTAATGGTTAGAAAGCTTGTCTTGCTAGATCAGTTACGATTGAGTAGTGAGTTCGATCTGCACTGGGTGCCTCATACTTTCGGCCTTGTGCCACATCTAAGCCGCGTTTAAAAAATCACTATAGGGGCACCTCCAAAAGTCTAGAAATTGAGAGTTGATCTCTCCCCTGATCATACCTGAAATATCTCAGTGGGGGAAAACTGGCTGATTACATTCAATGCCTTGAAAACTAAACCAGTTACACTATTTACATTATTCGGACTATTGTCCTCAACGTTTCGGCCATTGTACACTCCGGCCTTCTTCAGGCAGTTGGAATGTCGAACTGAACCCTTTAATTCGCTCACTGGGGTAGACTGTCCTAGTTCCATTTGCCATATCTAATGGATGTCCGTTATCAATTACCTCCTATTAATTCACCTCTCCAAGTTCTCCACTACCTTAACCAGGTATTGAACTCATAAATCTTTGGGTCATGTCACTGAATCTAACCAACGCCTTTATCCATTGTGCCATGTCTTTTATCCAATGTCCGCTGTGTAGAACCGACTCACAAGAGGTTTGTTTTTCCAATCCGTACTACCTTAACCTAGGATTAGCAGTTATTTTCCATAACATCTCTATAAAAAATACGCTGGAAATGTTCCAATTTTTATTTTTAATATCTGAAATTACAAACTTAGGTTGAATATTTGAGAAATGGTTTGCAGCCAGTCTAAAAAAAAAAAAAAATTATCCTCAATGCAAAACAGTGAAGAAAGCAACGGTAAAGCAATTCATTGTTTTTGAAAAGCAGTCATGGCAATTTCGACATATTAAAGAAAAGGACGCTGTGGAGAAACATGATCACCTATATTCTGAAGGGACATAGTATGAAAAACTCTGGAAATATGTGATGCGACATATGAGATCGGAAAATTCTGAGTTAATACTTGTAATTCTGTATATATGAATTACTATTGGCTTGGGAGAACAGCTGATAGTGATTTTCAATCGGTCGTGTGTTAACGCGTGATATCGTTTCACACGTGACTGAAATTGATCAAATATACACATGTTCTGAAAGGTGACATTTTAAAGCCTCTCTCTATAAGATTCGTGTGTAGATGGTGGATTTTAAATCTTAAAAGTGAAAATCGACGAAAATAAGATGCATTTTCGTCATTCGTTGCTCTTTTAAAAATCGATTCAAAAACAGCAAAAAAGATGTGTGCTGTTGATAGAGATGGTACCATGGCTTAGATGAGAGTACTCTTTCTAAATGGAATTTTTTATCTGGAAGGTGGATAAAAAGTTTCGACAGTTGTTGATGATGGCCCGATGAAAAGATGGATTACTTACAATGATGTGGAGTGCAAAAAGAGCCTGGAGAGAAAAAAAAATCAGGATGATGGAATCAAGAAGGTGCCCCAAAAGAAGGTGAAAGTTAAATAATAAAATGATACATATTTCGTTGAATAAATCTATCTACAACATATTGTTAGGATTTACTTAAATATTGCATTGTAGTTGCTTCACATATTTTGAAATTTCTTTCTTTAATGGCATATCAACACCTTATGGGTCATTTAATGCCGAAATTTAATTTTCTTAGGAGCATTAGTAATTTCTTTTATAAAAATGTATAGATGGTAATAATTTTTATTTATTTACAAAAATGTATTGCTGGTATTTTTTTTCATTTAATGCCGAAATTTAATTTTCTTAGAAGCATTAGTAATTTCTTTTATAAAAATGTATAGATGGTAATAATTTTTATTTATTTACAAAAATGTATTGCTGGTATTTTTTTTCATTTAATGCCGAAATTTAATTTTCTTAGAAGCATTAGTAATTTCTTTTATAAAAATGTATAGATGGTAATAATTTTTATTTATTTACAAAAATGTATTGCTGGTATTTTTTTTCATTTAATGCCGAAATTTATTTTCTTAGAAGCATTAGTAATTTCTTTTATAAAAAATGTATAGATGGTAATAATTTTTATTTATTTACAAAAATGTATTGCTGGTATTTTTTTTCATTTAATGCCGAAATTTAATTTTCTTAGGAGCATTAGTAATTTCTTTTATAAAAATGTATAGATGGTAATAATTTTTATTTATTTACAAAAATGTATTGCTGGTATTTTTTTTCATTTAATGCCGAAATTTAATTTTCTTAGAAGCATTAGTAATTTCTTTTATAAAAATGTATAGATGGTAATAATTTTTATTTATTTACAAAAATGTATTGCTGGTATTTTTTTTCATTTAATGCCGAAATTTAATTTTCTTAGGAGCATTAGTAATTTCTTTTATAAAAATGTATAGATGGTAATAATTTTTATTTATTTACAAAAATGTATTGCTGGTATTTTTTTTCATTTAATGCCGAAATTTATTTTCTTAGAAGCATTAGTAATTTCTTTTATAAAAATGTATAGATGGTAATAATTTTTATTTATTTACAAAAATGTATTGCTGGTATTTTTTTTCATTTAATGTCGAAATTTATTTTCTTAGGAGCATTAGTAATTTCTTTTATAAAAATGTATAGATGGTAATAATTTTTATTTATTTACAAAAATGTATTGCTGGTATTTTTTTTCATTTGATGCCGAAATTTAATTTTCTTAGGAGCATTAGCAATTTCTTTTATAAAAATGTATAGATGGTAATAATTTTTATTTATTTACAAAAATGTATTGCTGGTATTTTTTTTCATTTAATGCCGAAATTTAATTTTCTTAGAAGCATTAGTAATTTCTTTTATAAAAATGTATAGATGGTAATAATTTTTATTTATTTACAAAAATGTATTGCTGGTATTTTTTTTCATTTAATGCCGAAATTTAATTTTCTTAGAAGCATTAGTAATTTCTTTTATAAAAATGTATAGATGGTAATAATTTTTATTTATTTACAAAAATGTATTGCTGGTATTTTTTTTCATTTAATGCCGAAATTTATTTTCTTAGAAGCATTAGTAATTTCTTTTATAAAAAATGTATAGATGGTAATAATTTTTATTTATTTACAAAAATGTATTGCTGGTATTTTTTTTCATTTAATGCCGAAATTTAATTTTCTTAGGAGCATTAGTAATTTCTTTTATAAAAATGTATAGATGGTAATAATTTTTATTTATTTACAAAAATGTATTGCTGGTATTTTTTTTCATTTAATGCCGAAATTTAATTTTCTTAGAAGCATTAGTAATTTCTTTTATAAAAATGTATAGATGGTAATAATTTTTATTTATTTACAAAAATGTATTGCTGGTATTTTTTTTCATTTAATGCCGAAATTTAATTTTCTTAGGAGCATTAGTAATTTCTTTTATAAAAATGTATAGATGGTAATAATTTTTATTTATTTACAAAAATGTATTGCTGGTATTTTTTTTCATTTAATGCCGAAATTTATTTTCTTAGAAGCATTAGTAATTTCTTTTATAAAAATGTATAGATGGTAATAATTTTTATTTATTTACAAAAATGTATTGCTGGTATTTTTTTTCATTTAATGTCGAAATTTATTTTCTTAGGAGCATTAGTAATTTCTTTTATAAAAATGTATAGATGGTAATAATTTTTATTTATTTACAAAAATGTATTGCTGGTATTTTTTTTCATTTGATGCCGAAATTTAATTTTCTTAGGAGCATTAGTAATTTCTTTTATAAAAATGTATAGATGGTAATAATTTTTATTTATTTACAAAAATGTATTGCTGGTATTTTTTTTCATTTAATGCCGAAATTTAATTTTCTTAGGAGCATTAGTAATTTCTTTTATAAAAATGTATAGATGGTAATAATTTTTATTTATTTACAAAAATGTATTGCTGGTATTTTTTTTCATTTAATGCCGAAATTTATTTTCTTAGAAGCATTAGTAATTTCTTTTATAAAAATGTATAGATGGTAATAATTTTTATTTATTTACAAAAATGTATTGCTGGTATTTTTTTTCATTTAATGTCGAAATTTATTTTCTTAGGAGCATTAGTAATTTCTTTTATAAAAATGTATAGATGGTAATAATTTTTATTTATTTACAAAAATGTATTGCTGGTATTTTTTTTCATTTGATGCCGAAATTTAATTTTCTTAGGAGCATTAGTAATTTCTTTTATAAAAATGTATAGATGGTAATAATTTTTATTTATTTACAAAAATGTATTGCTGGTATTTTTTTTCATTTAATGCCGAAATTTAATTTTCTTAGGAGCATTAGTAATTTCTTTTATAAAAATGTATAGATGGTAATAATTTTTATTTATTTACAAAAATGTATTGCTGGTATTTTTTTTCCAAAAATTATGTCTGGTAATATTTATTTATTTTTCTTTACAAAAATGTATCGATGGTAATTTTTTTACTATGAAAATGTATTCCTGGTATTTTTACCATGAAAATATATTTTTCATAGTGTTTTGACCCCACTTTAAGGGTTAACTATTTTCCCATAGCTTGGACCTTAACTTGGACCTTAACAGGTGCTACCACTCGCGTTAGGGTGAACAAACTCCTCAAAACCTCCCGATCAGAGGTCTTGCTGCAGGATGTAGTTTATTGTCATACCCAGGACGAACATATTTTTATAATCTTGTAAATAAACAATCTAATAAAGTAAATAGTGTGTAACGTTTTTGTTGTTATTAAAACGCAACAAGTTACGCAGCACATATTCAGATTACATTTAGTAACCTGAACACTTTATTCAATCCGCAGGTGGATACTGTTTTTATGCAGCTGTGTACGATCGAGGATATCTCAGATCAGCCAAGTAGGGCGCAACTTTCAAGTGTTCATTTGGAACTTGAGCAACTCCCAGGTGGATAATCTTACTGCATATTTTATTGTCTGCCCCTTATTTTGTTATAATTCGTAACCTTGTGGAGTCAGTAGTCATGGTTAAATGCAAAATAAATGAAAAAACCTTCCAACAAACAGATTTAACAAATCAATAACAAGAAAAAGAAAAGAAATGAACTGAGCAAAAAATAATATAAAGCAAGCAAACAATATACAGGTGTTGGACAAAATAATTGGAACAGTTGCAAAATCCACTCCTATATTTCAAAGACCTATTATATGAAGAACTATTAACTAAAACTTCGTAATTGCAGGTTATATCTATTGTAAATACGTTTATTTATCTAATTTACTGTCCTTGTGTTATTTATTTTTATAATTTAGTAAAAGTTAAGTTAAATGCGTGACCTCTCCGTGTTCGAAAAAGAGCAAATTGTTGGAGCTTGCATGACAGGAGCCTCGATCACTAAGGTTGCTGAACTGTTTGGTTTTTCAAGAGCTACCATATCAAGAACACTGATGCAATTCGAGAAACAGGGCAAGACCTCTAGCAACCGTAGCAATTCGGGCCGGACTTGTAAACTTACTGACAGGGACTGACGTGCATTGAAACGCAATGTGGCAAAAAATCATCGGACAAATTCGGCCAAAGTGACTACTGAGTTGAATAACCATCTGAATATTTCAGTTTCTACTAAAACTGTTCGCCGTGAGCTCCATAAGGCTGCATATCATGGAAGAGCCGCTGTGAGGAAACCTCTTCTCTCCACTCGCAACATTCAAAAGAGGTTGAAGTGGTGCAGAGATCACAATGCCTGGTCTGCAGACCAATGGAACCAAGTCATATTCTCAAACAAGTCCAGTTTTTCTATTTTCCCAACTTCAGGGCGAGTTTATGTGTGGAGGCAGCCCAAAGAAGCTTACAACCCTGACTGCCTTCTTCTAAAAGTGAAGCATGAAGGTGGATCAGTGATAGTTTGTGCCGCCATATCATGGAAATGTCTCAGTCCAATAGTTGCCCTGCATGGTAGAATCAACAGCAAAGAGTACCTGAACATTTTAGGAGATCATGTTCATCCAATGGCCAAGGCTTTATTCCCTGATGGTGACTGCATCTTCCAAGACATAATGCTCCAATACATACCGCTCGAGTGGTTAAGAATTGGTATGAAGAGCATGAAAGTGAGCTAGAACACATGGAGTGGCTTTCCCAATCTCCAGATATCAATATTATTGAACATTTGTGGTGCATTTTGGAACAACAAGTTAGGAGCCGCTATCCTCCACCGCCGTGTCGTAAAAATCTGGAGAAGGTTTTAATGGAAGAATGACTGAAAATTCCTCTGGATGAAGTCAGGAAGTTGTATGATTCCATTTCTAGACGTATTAAAGATGTCTGTGAGGCTAATGGAGGACCAACTCCATATTAAATACATTTTCTTTGAATTTAATAAGTGTTTCAATTATTTTGTCCAACCCCTGTATGTAAAGCAAATTAACAGTAATCATGTAAAGCAACAGTAACATGAAAAAAAAGTTCACAATCTAAGAATTGGCGTCGGCACACAGATAAGCGAAGGTAGTATTCTGACAGGACAGACCGGGAGTAAATAATTGTCAGATGTAGTAGGGTTTTCAAAGAATTCAGTAAATTTTACACACCCGACTCTTTTGACCTTATTAGTTTCTGGTGTATATGTTAAATAGGCAGGACTTGATTTACCGTAGCCTATGCAAATTGCTTTTTCACTTTTAGCGTCTGATTTCTTTCTACTTTGTATGTAGGCATAAGAAATTGTGCCAAATATAGGCATATTGGTATAGGTTTGCGACCCGTGAACATTTCAAAGGCAGTTTTTCCAGTTCTTTGATTGTAACACCGATTTCTAATATGTGCAGCGGTCATAACAGTGTATGATCACAAAACCTTTGGTAGCTTCGATTCTATTAATAGACATCTACTCATTTCGAATAGAGATCACTAACATCTTTCTACAATGCCATTTTGGCGCGCAGAATAGAGGGCCGTTTTACCATGCGAACCCTTTATTCAATCCACAAGCGGATACTGTTCTCATGCTGCTGTTCACGTTCGAGGATAACTCAGACCAGTTAATTTGTGACGTCATTTGTCTCATTTATTCAACTAGAGAATATCTCCTGGTTAAGCAGATCTAATAAACTGGTAGTCTTACAAAACGTCATATCCCAAGGATGAATTAACCGATATATTTTCAAACATGAAGGGTTTGATTCAAAATTCCTGAAAGGTTACCAACTCCAGTAGGTACCCAAAGATTTGCTGGAGGTTTGGCATAATGTTTACCCGTGCAGAAAATGGAATTGATAAGCCAAGCTCAATTCCTGGATGAGACTGTAGTATTGAACTTCGTAAAAACACGAAGAGAAATAGAGAGAAAATCGCCCTGGTTTTACATGTGAATTTAACATATCTGGTATACTATATTTCTGGTAGGCTAATATTTATTGAAATGACAGATTGTACAACTCCGTACTATATTTGATATTAACATGTGTGGATTTTAAAAGTATATAAAAGTCTCTATTCTACAACTTTGAAAAAATGTCAAATTTGAGTATCTTGGGTTTTACAAGTATATTCAACAACCATAATGGATAAGTTCAGATATTTTTTCCCAACTATTACAAAGCATTTCCCTTATTTGGACCTAAGAACAAAATGAGGAAGAGAAAGATAAATTTTGTAAAACTTTGAATTGAAACATATGATTGATTGATGTGTTTTTACGGTTTATCAACCTTTTGCAGAAGATTTTTTTTAGATTGCATGAATTTTTTGGAGATTGATAATGACACTGATACAAGTCATACTAATTAACCCATAGCTGGAGGGAGAAAAACTGGATTCATACATTCCTCAATAAACCCGACTGGAACTGGAACGTGTCTTTCTGATTTCAAATTCTTATTACACCACCAGGTATTCACAAGCGGTCACCGATCTAGGTACTGACCAAGCTCGACATTGCTTAACTTGGGTGACCGAACAAGAATTATGACCAGCCTACAGAAGGTAGTAAAGGAAAGCATGAAGAAATTACTAAACCTCAATTGTAAAAAGACAGAATTCGTGGTTGTTAGCAAAAGGAAAAACCCAAGGCGAAGACGACGAATTGGCAACACTAAAATCAAGCAGGTACAAAAATTTAGGAAGTGTTTTAACACAAGACGGAAAGTGTGACACCGAAATCCGAAGATGCGTTGAAATAAAGACAAGCAGTATAACCCGTCTTCGACCGGGTGTTTCATTACTGGGATTTTTTGCCGTTCAATTGGAGCAATTTAATTTTAAAGTCATCCCCCCCACACGAAAATCAATATTAGTAATAACAATTGGGTGTAACTGAGACACATTTCCAAATGGGGGGGTTAACAATTTGAAGGGGCGTCCCCGAAAAGGGCCGTTTTTGCATTCACAGTCTTGCAAGGAAAGAACCTCTTCCATGAACAGCCATAATAATAATATACGATAATTTTTATTTATAATATAATTTTTTTTTTATAATTCTAATAAACTTTGTGTTAGGTTTCAACTCTCTAAATTAATTGTACGCTGTTTTTTACAGACATTAAATTTTGCCTTTGATTTTTGCACAAAGTGTAAAAAATCATTTTTTTCAATTTTTCACCTTCACGGTTGTAATTTTTTCCAGTCAATTTGGACTCAAAACCGGCACTGAAGAATTATCTACCAAACAAAAAACAATTTCATCGAAATCGGATGAAAACTGTGGAAACACATAAACAACATACAGACACACACACATACATACGTGTACACTCACATTTTGAGAATTACAGATATAGATGCCTTCCAAAAGCTAAGCAAAGTTTTAAGAATCTGCAAAAATTTTATTCGAAATAAAGAAAAGAGTATTGCACTGTTATGTAATATCGGTCCTCTTATATAACACCAAAGGCTGAACGATCTCCTCAAAGATGAAGAAGAGACTTTGAAGTAACAGAAACGTCGTTCTACAGAAGGATGATGAGGATGCCATGAACTGAACATGTG
Source organism: Acanthosepion esculentum (assembly GCA_964036315.1). Taxonomy (NCBI): domain Eukaryota; kingdom Metazoa; phylum Mollusca; class Cephalopoda; order Sepiida; family Sepiidae; genus Acanthosepion; species Acanthosepion esculentum. The sequence goes on along the minus strand of OZ038503.1, from coordinate 65,999,426 downwards.
AGCAATGAAAAAGTTTTAAAGAAAATGAAAATAAAAAGTTCACTTATATTTACAAAAAGACAACTGAAATTTTTAGGGCACATAATGAGGAAAAAAGGCTTGGAAAATTTGACACTCAAGGACATTTGGAAGGTAAGTGGTGACAGAGGAAAGCAGATCATAACTTACTTAACGAGCTTGTATAAATGGTAGGCCGAACAGGGTTAAGGAAAAATTGAAAAAAGACAAACATTGCTAAGAGTTACAAAGGACAGTAAATTGTGGAGAGCCATGATCGCCTATAATCTGAAGGGAGGTGACATATAGAAAAAGAAGAAGAATGGATTATGGTTCTTATGCGTTTCCTTAGAAAAATGGATGACCTTATAAAGGAAACAAGACATATAGAAGTTTTTTTTTTTTTTTTTTTTGTGAATAAAGTTAAGAATACATTAAAATCTCAGCTGATTTTGCTTCACCCGAGGAGACGAAGACCTCTATTCTGAACGATCAATTAATAAATTAGAACCATTTTAAGTTTCATCTGCATACAAAAAACATATTTGGAAAATATTAAACCAAGAATATTTTTTTCCGCGGGGTTTTCTGATTGGGTGAGCGTGAATATATAGATCAGAGTTTCCAAACCTATAGCCACATGGCCACGATGGATCAAGGCTGATTTTAGGTGGGACAGATATTTTATAATTTTACCGGGCCACTAGGCTAATATATTAAGCACTGCTTATTGAATGGTCCATAGAGATTTTATCATTTTTACAGGGCCACTAGGCTAATATATTAAGCACTGCTTATTGAATGGTCCATAGAGATTTTATAATTTTTACAGGGCCACTAGGCTAATATATTAAGCACTGCTTATTGAATGGTCCATAGAGATTTTATAATTTTTACAGGGCCACTAGGCTAATATATTAAGCACTGCTTATTGAATGGTCCATAGAGATTTTATAATTTTTACAGGGCCACTAGGCTAATATATTAAGCACTGCTTATTGAATGGTCCATAGAGATTTTATAATTTTTACAGGGCCACTAGGCTAATATATTAAGCACTGCTTATTGAATGGTCCATAGAGATTTTATAATTTTTACCGGGCCACTAGGCTAATATATTAAGCACTGCTTATTGAATGGTCCATAGAGATTTTATTGACTTCTTTTGCTTAAATTAATGAAATTAAATGTATGTAAATAATTTTAGTATATTTAGATTATGAAAATTTACTAATTATTTAGTGTTTGAATAAGTTTTAATTAGTTTAAAATAACTTATTTTTCTGACTGTAGAAAGAAAAGTATGCCATTTCAGTTTTGTGAAAATCTTGCTCATGACAGCCATAACTGTTCTACTCTGATTTTGTGAATATGCCGAGATATATAAATAAACTTTTATTAATAGCTTGTAAAAATAAACATTCATAATAACTGATCGTTTCACTGGAGATGCAAAATATTTTAGATGCTTGTGAAATTGTGTGTGTCTAATAAATAGACATAGTGGTATATTTATTGGATATATACCTACAATGCTGTTCGATAAAAGTGACTCACCTGATTTTTTTGCTTAAAATTTTTTTCGCCTATTGTGTTTGGGGTCAAACTAATTTTTAATCTTACTAATATAAAGATCCCTTCCCGACCACCTAGTAAAAAAAGTTTACTCACCCTAAGGTATTCTATTGATAATTATAATTTTGGATATAAATGAGATTTAGGGAAAAACACTGTGCAAAAAAGTGACTCACTTATTTCCTGCAAATAGTAATCAATAGAAACATAAC
>OZ038503.1:65990142-65992642 GCA_964036315.1 Acanthosepion esculentum | reverse complement strand
TCTATCTATCTGTATACATATATATATATATATATATATATATATATATATATATATATATATATATATATATAAACTGACGTGCCAAAAGTCATGCGATATGTGCCTAGTATAGTATAGTATCGAGATGTTGAATCATAGCGTTTCCATAGCTGTTCACAAGCGGTGATATTTGTAGGAGCAGGATATCCATCACGTCTCATAAACGTTTGATTGGGCTCACGTCGGGCGAACGTATTGGCCACTCGATTTGACGGAAATCTCAATGCTCCTGAAAGCAATTCTGCGAGACTTGAGTCCGATGACACGGTTCATGGATTCCATGAGTATCTACAAATGGTCTTGAAGTCGTGGAATATAGTGGCCACCGGTCAATGACGTGTTTAAGCAGGCTAAACCATGCTACGTGAAGGTGCTTCGTGTCATGATGGAACCACTGTCAGCTGATACGGTGCCTAGTTGACAACTGGCCTTTCCATGGAGTCTGCAATATAAACGATTGCTACCATCAGTTGAAAACAATTATAACTGTATCTGATAGGATCACGGCACTCATTGCTTGCCCTCCAGGGTCTAGTTAGCGATGTTACTAATTTTAGTGAGCCGTGTAGGGTTCCGATTAGTCTTCAGCTCTCATAACCCATGCAACACTAGACAGATAAGCGTCTGGTACATCCTGGTACATCCTATATTGAATGTGGATGTAATTAGATCTGACGTCGCCTGCTTTTTTCTTATCCCGTTACCCGCAGGTAATCGTAGGGGCACCACAGTAAAAGTGGTGTTTCTTGGGCAAGATAGCCTGACATAACCCAATCATCTCCAAGCCGGTTTTGAATTCAGAGTTTTTCCTTCTCCTAGACCGGTTGCCATCCAAGGTTATGGAACCCAGTCTGTTCTGCTATTTACTCATAGCTGGGATGGGGTGATTCATACCTGATTCATACCTTTCCCAAGGGTATTAGCACGTAAGTGAATGTAATGGATCAAATGGAATTCGAACTCGACTCTCCGATTCCTCAATCCGAGGAATTGGCTTGTTACGACAGACAATTGTAACCAAATGCCTCTGACCATGATCCTTAAGACCATGATCCTTAAGACCATGTGGTTGGCTGTTGCTCATCCCTTGTTAGGCAGTAATGCTTTCTATCGGTCAATGTTCACAGATAACCATGGATCTCGGAACATTAACTGTTCTCAGTTTCAGAAACTGAATCTTTTATCCGTCGAGAACCCGATATCATACCCTGTTTGAACTTTGATAATTCGTATTGCCTTACTATGAACGGCCGTCTCAGTTTTTACATTGACTCACGTTAAATCACAACTGATATGGGTCTGGCCTTCATGACGTTAAGATACGATGGCGCTACTGTTATTTTACGTAATGCCGTGATTTTAGTACTTATATGTGGGTGGGCCTGCACTGCTACACCTTCTTTGATTCATATGATATTAGCCTATAAAAAATTTCTACAGCAATTACATAATTTTATGGTATATTTCCACCTGTTTGAAAAGAGAGTCAAAGAGTGTATGCAAACTTCTGAGCAATTGGAAAGCACAGGAAAGAAATAAAAGCTGAAATAAATACTTATTTTTACTGGCATTTTGACATATTAATTTCTTATAATAAAATGTGTATCTCAACAAACCAAGCCCAAGGAATCTTTACAATGAATAAATGTAAGGAATAGTAAAAAGAAATCTGATTAAATGTATTAGAATAGGGTGTATATAAACACATGGCTTCCAATAAATACACACACACACACACACACACACATATATATATATATATATATATATTATATTAATCATATTATATTAATCAAGCAAGGCAATAAAGCTACTAAGACGCCAAGGGTTACCGAGTGTGAGAGAATATTAGAAAAAAAACTTAAGGAGAGACAAAAATAAAAGAACAAGAATCAAGAAGACAGAAGGTAACGGTTGATATTGCATTTACATTTTTGAAGATCAAAGTGGAGTAGTTGACAAGAAACCGGCAGATCATTCCACCTGCAAGAAGTGCGGGAGATGGAACTGTGTAGCGCTAGAATTGATCGTTACATCTAGCCATTTCATTTGTCGACAAGCTAGTACTACGCTTAAATTCATTAAGTCATGATTCCAAAGAGGAGAGCTCATGACAACAATTACCATGAAAATATTCATAGAAAAGGCAGAGGGAAGCTATGCTACAACGGTGGTAAAGTGACTAAAGCTAAGATGCCAGGTAAGAACCAATAACATTGCAGATACTTCTGGCGAGAAAAATTGTCTAGCACGATACACTGAACCAACCTTCCTAGTAGCAAACCAAGCGATATATATATATATATAATTATATTTGATCTACTCTGTATTGAGCACTCTTTTAAGAATAGTATGTTTTGGTTATTGGAATTTATTCCGTATACACCAACCCTATACTTGGATATATATATATATATATATATATATATATATATATATATATATATATATATATATT
>OZ038503.1:65880142-65987642 GCA_964036315.1 Acanthosepion esculentum | reverse complement strand
TTTTATATAGATTATCTATATATTATACATGCGCGGTACTTATTAGAAAAGGCTCAATATCAGTGATAGAACTAACATATTTAGTTGGATTGATGTGAGTTTTTGATCCTGAGTTTCAGGGTTTGTCTGATGAACGCAATGGCGTGAAACTCAGGATCACAAACTCACATCAATTCAACTATATATATATATATATATATATATATATATATATATATATATATATATGTCAGTGATAGAGCTTGTGTTATGTAGAAGCTTAAACGTAATCTTAAGGAAGATTGTGTTCAAGCATGAAACAGACTGTCCACACTCGTTATTGGCCTCAGTGTCTACTTTTATATTTATATCGCTTTTACTCTCACAGATATCCGGACACGTTTCATCCCTTAGTTCCAGCAGCTCAGACTTTTACAACTAGGAACAGCCATGCCATGTTCAGAGTTGAAAACTATTTCAATTCCTTTCTTGTCACTTTCATAGAAAAAGAAAATTCCACTCAGTAAGCTTTTTTTCCCAAAGCTGTTACGTTGTGGTAAAAATTCCCGAGAGAATATTTCCCTGGCAGCTACAATACGGCCGATTTAAATCCAGGGTCAGTAGATATCTATCCCCATAACATTCTCTTATTTCCCTCTTTCCCTTCCACTGCAATCTTACTCAGTAACCCTCTACCTTGATTGGCACTTTAGCCTTGTATTGGGTGATATGTATATATGTAATTATATATGATATTAAACATTGGTAATAAAATAATGCTGGATATATCTTTGTGCCATGCATGATACACGCTTAGTCGATCATGTATCTTTCGATACATGACTGCCGAGACAGATTTTTGCCCGCAGTAAATTGCCATTTCTTTCTGCGATAGACAAGTTGCCATCTAAGGCTATAGAGAAGGTGGGGGAGAAGAAGAGGATTCATACCTTTTCTAAATAAATGAATGCAATGGATTCGACTGGAATTCGAACTTGGCTCTCCAATTCCTCAATCCGAACCACCGTGATACATATAACATAGCAGAGCTATTAAGTATATATTAATAAATGTACATTTTTTTCCTCACCGGTAACACGACTCGGAGTTTCATGCGCAACGCAATCTTCAGGTGCTGAGTAAACACTGACTGTTACATAATTTAAATTTTAATAAACATATCTTGTTAACGTAATGTTGACGCACTCCATATTTTATACAGGGATTACTGTTCTTTTAATTTTGTATTTAAAATAAACGGGATTTATATTTTTTTTATTTAGAATAAACAGGAATTAATGTTTTGTTTTAAGTTTTTTTTTATATAAAATAAATGTACCTATAACTATGATTTTTTTTTTAAATTAATGTTTTTACAATGTTTTTCTACTGGGGCAAGAAATGGATGGTTAACTTTAACGCCTCTAAAACAAAACTGCTCTCTATTAACCACCACAAGGATCCATCCCTGCATCCCATTAGAATGTCTGAAGACCAACTTCTCGAGAGCTCCTCTCTGCGGCTGCTCGGTCTCACGCTGTCCGCTGATCTGAGATGGAACAAATACATCGAGTCAATTGCATCATCCACCGCAAGGAAAGTTGGCTCCCTGTGCCGAGCCAGGAAATTTTTCTCTCCGGAATCTATCGTCCAAATCTATAAATCGACCATTCGCCCTTGCATGGAGTATTGCTGCCATATATGGTCTGGAGCCCCTGCTGTTTGCCTCAGGGTTCTTGATAAGATCCAAAGACGGATATGCAATGTAATTGGCCCCGATCTGTCATCTCGTCTGCAGTCTCTCTCTCTCTCACAGACGCGACCCCCCCTAGCCTTGATCGATCCACTATCTTTCTCCACATCCTCTCCTTTACCACTCCCATCTGCTCTTCCTCCAAACCTTCTGTAACCCCCTGCGTACTAGTGGCTTCAAGCCTTGCTTGGGGTGATATGCTTAAAAAAAACTTAACTGTATATATGGTTTGACCATTTTCTTTATAGTTGGCATGCTTAGAATATCGCTACCACATATGGTCCGGTGCTCCTGTTACCTATCTCGAGCTCCTTGATAAAAGCCAAAGAAGAATCAGCAATATTATAGGAGCCGATCTTGCGTCTCGGCTTCAGTTACTTTCCCTCCGCCGTAAGTTTGCCTTTTCTTTACAATGAAAATACTTATAGAAATAAGTACTTTCATCGTAATTGTTCGTATGAGCTCTTCGCTATGACACATAGACTTTTTTTAAAATTTAAGCGCATTACCAGACTGGCATCGAGTTCGTATCAATTTATAGTTGATCTGGCTAGATGAAGGCGTAAGTTCTATGCCAACAGTTTCTTTTCGCGCACTTCTCACGTATGGAAATCCCTTCTGGCTCCATGCTTTCCAGTCATCTTTAATCCGCAAAAATTTAAATCCAATGCCAATCGCTATCTGCTGTCCTCCTAATTACTCATTCTCTCGTCTCTATCTTTCGAAATATTTCTGTTTCAAATTCTTCCTTACCCAGTAATCCATAGTGGCTTAGTGGCCTTTCTGCTTTGCATGGGGTGAAACACACCAATCAACATTGACCACCCGGTCCAACCACCACCAAACTGCTATCAACAACCACTATTGTTTCACTCAGATACTTTATGTATATTTTGTATGTACATTTTTCTTCTCAAAAAAATGGAAAATAGGAAGTGACGTTTTACATCCGGGCTTGCCTAAAAACAGGATCGTTGATAACCATTTTTAATCCTCACCCGTAGATGTGCAGTTAAAATGCACTGAAACCAAGTTGCATCTTTGTAGTGAGTAAAATGGTTTTGTCTATATGATAAAATTATAATAAATATATATATATATATATATATATATATATATATATATATATATATATATATATAAAGAGAAAGAGAAAGAGAGAGAGAGAGAGAGAGAATCATTAACTATACAACAGATTTGGGAAAGGCAAGGGAGGAAGAGGAAATGATAATGGTTTCGTGTGTAGGATGATTGTAAGAAAGTAAAAAATAAGGCTGGGGAAGAAAGGTGGGTGATAAGAAAAGGAGGAGGACAAAAGAATGATATGAAGTCTTACTATCGTGAATTACTTCTTTATCTTTTCAAAAGTAGGTGAAGTTTTAATACTTTTTCTTTTGCAGTTTCACATATATTATATAAGTATTAATATGTGTGTGCGTGTCTGGTTTAACTGATACGAATCGCTGCTTTCTAGACTTGATTCCCAAGAGGCTGTTTCCTGATTACTACAATCTTAACGTATTCAAGTTCATTGATCAACTGTTATTTTCCCCATATATAGCCATAAATTGTGTCTCTTACTCTGTAACCTTCTGCCTTAAATGGCTCTTGGGCTTAATTGTACAGAGTGAATATCAATGAAATATATATATATATATATATATATATATATATATATATATATATATATATATATATATATAGGCATGTCTGATTGAATAAATTACAAACATTATGCCTGCTTATTTTTATCATAATCTTTTCAAATTCACGAATATTTCTTGCCTTATCCAAATGTAATATACGGAAAACTATTCGTGAATATGGAAGCAGATATAATGTTTGTAATTTATTTTGTCAGACATATATATATATATATATATATATATATATATATATATATATATATATTCATATAAACAAAAACAGTTTACTCACTACAAACATCCAAATTCGTTTCGGTGCATTTCAATTGCACCTCGACTGTGAACTTGAAATGTACGGAAACGAAGTTGCATCTTTGTAGTGAGTAAACTGTTTTTGTCTATATGAAAAGATTATAATAAATAATTATTGCTCTACTATCAGTATCGAGCGCTCTTTTAGATTAATACTGTGAACGTTAGAGTTTATATACTATTTTCGCTCCGCTGCATTGGATATATATATATATATATATATATATTGTCATCCACAGAAACAGTTTCGCTGTATCACAGCTCATCAGTGTGATTAGACGTCCGGTTGCCTCGAGCTAGGATGGAAACCCGACTGAATTGGCGTCAGTCGGAGATTCTACTACTAAGCCGTCGGCGCACGGCAGGGATGAAGGTGAATTCAAGCGTATTTATTTTTAGATAAACACAGTGACTGAGAGTGACTCGAGTCTTGCATTATTAGCCGTAATAGTCACTGTTTACAAATCCACATTTCCAGCGTAATAGTCACTGTTTACAAACACCCCCCCCACATATATATATATATATATATATATATATATATATATATATATATATATATATATATATATATATATATATATATATGTAATGGACTCTCCAGTCGATTTCGACGTATGAGAATGGATCCGACAACCATATTCTGTTTTTATGCTTGCGTCCTATGTGACACTTCAGTCCCGCTAGTGACCTGCATACAGGTCCGCATATTGTGCAACAGCGACGATCTCGGGACATAGCAACAGCAGTATATTTGCTGACGCTTTTCGCCGTTGTCGTTCCTCTCTAATCGGGTCAATACGACTGATTTTGAAACTTCTGTTACGACTCTGGCACAAATATCTACAATTATTTCTATCCTGATCGACCCTACTTGAAGTTAGTATGAGGCACATTGACAGCTGAGAAATTACTCTTTAGCTTGTCTTTATACCTGAACGACTGCCCTCCAACAGTTTTTAGTCCACTGTCAACATGTCGATACATGAGGATCTTAGGTATTTTGTTGTCACTCATCCTTGCATCATGAGCTGCCCATATTTATTTTTCTAGTTATGGAAATGCTATGCCCTAGAAAACAAAATGCGTTTTCGTGTGTTGGAATATGCGTGAACACGGTTGAAGAAGACTGTGCGGCGTGCATTTTTGAGAGACGGTTATCTCCTACACATAAACTGTACCTCATACTCTCTGACTCTCTACCTTGAGTGGTTCTTGGGGCTTGGACCAAGTAAACATCAATGTTATAAAAATCTTTAGAATATTTTATAATCGGCGTAGGCTTTTGCCCATTGAAACAACGACCAATTTAAAAACCGTCGACAAAATTTACAATTACTGTACCGATAAGAAATATCTTCGTCATTTATAGCACTTGAAACTGATAGCCAACACTAACTGCTCTACAGACGAAAATAAATATTAAAGAAAGGCAATTATTAAACGTTATAATTCCGGGTACTGATTGTATATATTTTAATTACCATAATCCCAGAGGTATTTCTTATTGTTTCTGACCACGCTGATTTTTAATTTACTTATTCATGTTACCTGAGGCACCTGCGTCAGCCTCATCTTGTCATGAGATGAAAGTTGCCAGTCCTGTTGTAATTCAGGTGTGGTTGCTTTGATCCTCCAAAACCGGGCAATTTTTTTTTTTAAACATCTCCTGGGCAAGAGCAAACAAGACTGTCAACAGAGCACAGGCTAACCAAACAAGTGCAGAGGACAAGACAAGCACCAACCCTGTTGGTGCTTACTAAACGTCATTAAATGAATAAAGGTTGGGCTTTCTGACGATCGCGATTACGTCCTAATTATTAATGAGACTTTTTTTGGTCAACTTTCCGTGTCTCTTTATTTCTCTCCACCCCTTCTAACTCTCTCTCTCTCCCGCCCCACACACATACACACATACACACACACATACACACACACACACATATATATATATATATATATATATATATATATATATATATATATATATATATATATATATATATATATATGTCTATATTCTGTATATACGTTATTTTTATAGATATAATTTATTTAAGTAAATACTCTGTTTTTAATTAAACAGTATTAATTTCATTTACCGGCCTGAATGTTCAAGAAATTTCGTTGAAAATATGTGCTCATCGACAGGAATCGAATTTACAACCCTTTTGGGAACCGACATATAGATTGTTGTGCTGTTACCATTCAGCCACAGAGAAGCGTCTGGTTAGCAAAGTCAGAATTACTGTTTATATTTACTAACCAGACGCTTCTCTGTAGTTGAATGGTAACAGCACGACAGGCTATATGTCGGTTCCCATAAGAAATGTTACAGGTTCGATTGCTGTCGGAGAGCACATATTTTCTAAGAAACTTCTCGAATATTCAGGCCGGTAATTAATTAATTAATGTAATTAATTAAAAACAGATCATTCACTTAAATTATATCTATAAATATAACGTATAAACAGAAAATATATTAAATAATTGTCGGACATAATCCATATATATATATATATATATATATATATATATATATATATATATATATATATATATATATATATATATATATATATATATGTATATATTTGAATTGGACATAGTCCGACAATTTATTAAAGACATTTTTTGATATGTCAGAGAACGAAAATGTTCTATGAAAATTTATCGGATATTCAGGCCGGTAAATGTTATTTAATACTGTTTATTATAAACAGAGCATTTACTTAAATACTTGTATCTATTAAAAGAACGTTAAACATATTAAAAAAAATGTCTTTTTACATATATATATATATATATATATATATATATATATATATATATATATATATACTACAGGCGAAATATTTAGCGGCACCCCGCATTTCTTTAAAAACACCTTAAAATGAATTATTTTTTTAAAGTAAAAGATTAAATTTCACAAACTCCAGTGTATTTCCTTTCATTTTTCAGTCTTTCTCCAGGCTCATCTTACCACCATAAAGTTTAAATTTGGACTCGTCTGTCCACAGTACATTTCGTTAAATTATGAATATTTTGTATGAAAAAAATTACATTTTATTTTCACCATTAACCCCTCAGTAGAGGTTTTTAGATGATTAAAATTTACAACTTAGTTAAATGTTAACATAGATTCTAATTGTTAACTCAGCACTGTTTAATGTTCTAAATAAAAATATGTAGCCGTCTCTGTTTGCAGAAAAAAAAAGGTTGTGTCATTACGACAGTATTTTCATATTTTTTTATTTTGTTAAACTTTGAAGTAATTTGCACAAAATGGCAAAATCAAAGCAGCAGAACATTAGATCAGTGGGTTCGGATGTTGGGGGTGCATAACCATCAAGAAACTCATGTTACGGAACTTGAATAAGCAGAAAAGTTAGTTATGGGCAAAAAAGCGAAATAACTGGACATTGAAAGAGTGTCAAAATTTATTGTGGACAGACAAGTCCAAATTTAAATTTTCTAATATTAAGAGGAGAGTGTGTGTAAGAAGAAAGCCAAGGGAAAGTCTAAATGAATGTGTCGGTTTCTTCTAGTGTGGGGATGTTTTGCGGGAGAAAAGCCTGGTGATTTGATTCAGGTCAAGGAAATTATGAAAAAGAACAAAATCATTTGATTTTACAAAGATATGCTATACCATCTGGTTTACACATAATTGGAAAAATAGGTTTCAACATGACATCGACCCAAAACACTCTTCTACATTATCTCACAATTATCTCGAGTAAAAAAAAAAACTAAAAAAACTTTTGGAAATTATGACTTGGCTGCCTCAATCTCCTGACCTTTCTCCCATTGAATTAGTATGGGATGAATTGGATAGGAGATTTTGAAGAGAATACCCAAAGAGTGAAAGTGAGCTTTTTCACAGTTTGAAGAATGCTTGGGAGAGACAGCCGTCTACTTTTTTTTTGAAAACTTTTGGAAAGAATGCCAAGAATTTGTTAAATGATTAATTTGTTTATTAATCGGTATATAAACTCCTTACCAAGACTTTGTAAAGCAGTAATTAAGTCAGGTGGTGGTTTTATTGATAAAAACAAAATATGATGCTGTTGTATGACAATTTTTATAGTTAAGTGTTTTTATTGTCAAAATAGAAGCAAATATAGTGTAGTTACTGAATTTTTTTTCTTTTACTTTGAAAAATGCAAAAAAGTCTCATTTCAAGGTGTTTTTCAAAAATATGAAGTATGACCCAAAACAGTTTGTTACGTAGTGTGCGTGTATATGTATGCCATTCGCAGAAAGAACTGTTTCACAGCTCCTGAGTGCGACTAGACAACCGAATGCCCCAAGGACGGTTCGAAACCTAACCCATTTTGGTGTTAGTCAGAGTCTATACCACTGAGCTATCTTCACTAGACAGAATAAAAGCCAAATTTAGCGTATTGTTTTTACAAACGTAAACAAACGCCAAACAGCCATAGTGCTCCATCCATTTTACTGAAGAGCTTCGCATTTACGCAGATGACCGTTGTTTTTAGAATTGGCATGGCATTCAACAGTGCTCAATTGAAAATATATTTTCAAGAGCTAAATATCTATCTCTTTTTCTCTCTCTCTTTCACTATATATATATATATATATATATATATATATATATATATATATATATATATATATACACGAGGTCTTTTTGAAAGGGAAAGGGACTGGTGTCACAAACAATTCATTTCGTTTTTCTAAGCAAAAAACTACATGGTTTTCCCCTTCAAAGTAATCCGCCTAATGCACTTTTCCATCCTTCTCCGCCACGCTTCTATGTACGACTGGAAGGATTATTCTTGGATGCATCTCAGCTCCGTCGTTACGGCCATCTTGATGGCCTCTACATCTTCAAAACTGGCTCCCTTGGGCTTGACGAAAAGAAAAGCGTCACACGGAGCAAGATCAGGTGAATAGGGAGGTTGTTTCAGTAGGGCGATGTTTTTTCTCCGGATATCCAGGACGTTGTGAACAGGTGCATTGTCGTGGTCAAGCAGGCGCTATTTATCCTGTGAAAAAATTGCAATGGTTGCAGAAGGTTAAGATTACAGTGATATACTCTCACGATATCAAGTTAGATGATAACACAATCCTCTTATCCCTTTTCGCCCTTATTTCACACACCACGCACAGTCCCGATACTTTTAAGACAGACCTCGTACAAATATATATATATATATATATATATATATATATGTGTGTGTGTGTGTGTGTGTGTGTGTGTGTGTGTGTTTGTATGTGTGTGCAGGTATGCAGAAAATAGGAAAGAACACGTTAGGTAAATAATCCGGAGTTCTTTAGTATTTTTGTTTTTATTTTTAAAAAGACAGTGCTCTATACAGAAGTAGAGCTTATATTATAATATCTTTATAAAAATATGATTCCTTCGCTACATAAGAGTTCTCATGTTTCAAAAACGAGAGCCGAAACCCTCAATATAATGATTGAAATTAAGTTGAATTAAGGTGTCAAATCCCGCTTCATCCTCAAGCGAAAATTTAGGAATAAGCTATCTTTTGGTTTGCGCGTGTTTATAAGTATGGTCTCTTGCAACATTAATTACTATGGAAACGGCTGGGGGCGGCCATATTGGTTAGATGGTCGAAGAGTAAGTTCTTATCTACAGACCCGTCACCTTCGGAAAGTTTATGTCAGGTTATGGTGGGGTCTCTATTTCAAATCTGGTGTTGGCGGTCACCGTCTAGTTTGTTTAAAGCGGAAGATATTTTATGGCGCTACGGCAGGTCGTTAAGTGCCGAGAGGATTCTGTTTTATTATTATCTATCTATTAATCTCTTTATTTATTTGTTTATTCAAATGGCTATTTCTTATACAAACGTGTTGGACTGGACTACAATTTGTCTTTTTGACGACTTAGGACATGACATATAAAAAGAAAGATAAGCCAGAACAATGTTAGGAAAATCAATGACGACGTGGAAAAATGTTCGTGGGCCTCTGTTCTGCACTTTGACTTCGGTCCAGCTACGCACCACCGCCCAGCTGTGTTCTACGATCACAGCACTGGCTACATACATATTTATGGGGCCCATTGTGTTAGATGGCCTTTGAACTTACAAGAAAGTCAATCTACCCTTTAGACAGGTCTTGTTTTTAATACCTGCTGTTACCCACCTCAGCAGAAAGGCCTTGTGGGTGAACCGGTTTCATCTCTAATCACTTGACTACGCGGCAGGTAAATACTTAGTTACCTGTTACAAATGCACTCGTAATGTGACCTGACACACAGATACACGTAGACATACGTGGGTTGCCGAGAGCGTGGTGGAATGGTTAGCAAGCTTGTCTCGGAACGTGATAGATCAGATACAACTGAGTAATGAATTCGCTCCCCACAAGATGCGCTACACTTTCAACCTTGTAACGCATCTAAGCTACGCTTAATAAATGTGTGTATGTCTCTCTTTCTCTCTCTCTCTCTCTCTCTCTCTCTCTCTCTCTCTCTCTATATATATATATATATATATATATATATATATATATATATATATATATATATATATATACAAAAAGTGGATAGCAAAAATATCTTTGTTTTTATTGACATGAGAGAATTAATTTTTATTTTAAATCACAATATTTTCTGTTATTTCTGCAAATTTCTTGAGTGCTTGACTGAATCAGATTGTAGTAACAACCGAAAAGTTCCCAGAAACGTTTTCTCCCAAAAAACCTTTCTCCCACATCTCAACTCAATATAAACAAAAAAAGTTTTTCCTTCCAATTTTGTATAATATAAAATGCATACCTATTTATCTTATAGGTAGATATGAACAGAGTGAGGCAGCTAGAAACAGACCGAGATATATATGGTGATTTTCTGCGCGTAACATAAATATGACTCAAGGCCGAAAGTATTAAGCAACCAGTGAGAATCGAACTCACTCTTCAGCCTTAAATGATCAAACGAGATAAGCTTGCTAACCACTGCATCAAGTCGAGGCGCCCAACCGAGGTATATATGAATAGGTTGAGATGTGAACAGAATGGGACTTATATGAATAGAGATAGATAGATAGATAGATAGATAGATAGATAGATAGATGGACAGACAGACTGAGATAGACAGACAGATAGATAGACAGACATAGATAGATAGATAGATAAACAGACAGACAGATGGACAGACTGAGATAGATAGATAGATAGATAGATAGATAGATAGATAGATAGATAGATGGACAGACAGACAAACGGACTGAGATAGATAGATAGATAGATAGATAGATAGATAGATAGATAGATAGATGAACAGACTGAGATAGATAAACAGACACCTGTTTTAGTCTTGTTGAAAAATATGTTCTCATGCGCATATTTACCACATATACACCCCCTCAGTCTTTCTCTCTCATACATACATGATCACTCTCTTTCTTCCTCTCTTCCTCTCTTTCACTCTCTCTCTCTCTTTTCTCCTCCCTTTCTCGCATCTTCTGGACCGAGACTATCCTGGCTACCGATGTCAGTTTCCACCCAAAATGTTCCCATTGCTGCTGGAATTAAATGTTTTTGTCTTGTAAAAAGTCTCCAGGACTACCCAATAAAGTGTATGTTGCTTTTTACCATCTCCACCCATTTGAATGTCGGCTTCATCTATCATGGCACAGCATGCTAGGAACGGTGACACTTAGGTTCTTTGATCTGAATTTCTATTGAGCCTATATCTCCTAGCAGATGTCGGTCTAAGGCTGAAGGGGTCTGTCTCTTCTAATGTTACAATATAATGTGTCAAAGTTTCACTTTTCTGCAAAGTCTGCTACATTTTGCAGTATTTGAGTTATCTAGTGTCCCTGTTGTAGAAATGGCGGACATTTTCATAATGTTTATGAAACCAGGAGATGTAAAGACCGACTCTGTGAAAGATGAAAGTATAAAATTAATTGAAAAATATATTTAAATTGCCCTCATTTTTGACGCTATCGGCAAAAATAATGTGTGAAAGTCTAAATCATAAATTATAAAGGTATAAATATGATATATAAGGAAATTATAAAGGCATGAATCTGATATATATGGAAATTATTTCAGAAATGAAATTAAAAACATTAAATTTTCATATTCAGTGATAAGAGTTTGTTGTAGCATACCTACGGGCGATAATGGATATGTTCCCATTTACATAAATGCAGTAGTAAATACTGTATGTTGGTCTGCAGTCTGAGATTCGTCTCCAGCTGTGCTGATCAAACACTCTGACTCCGAGCAGAAATAATCCCCAGACGAGTCTATGTCGAAGGGCAGAGTCTCGTCTCGGGAAAAAGCTACCCGACCCCGTTTTATACGGGATCTACGGGGAATGTTTGGCCGAACCTACAGGTTCGGATACTCCACATTAAATTCGGCCTTGTGCTACATTTGACCGTGTGGAGCGGTTGGTAGATATCCTGCAGTTGTAGATTCATTGTGGAATTCACTTGACTCACTTCTAGCAGTTGACGACTACTTCTACATGCCGCTGGCGAATCTTATATGTGTTGTTCTTGTCCTAAGTATCATCGTTCATTACCAAACTTCGTGTGATTATTCTATTCAGTAACCTTCCCTGGGTTACAACAGAGTTCAAATAACTAATTCGAGATTGAAAAATGATTGAATAAAGATGAAGGAATTTATAAAAATAAAAGCTATAAGTATCATAATATCGTAAATCAAAGTTAGGTTACATTATAACGAGTGCGTGTTATAAAAAGTGCGTATGATACAAAAGTAATTACGTTATGTTGAGAAGGGAGGATGTTTGTATAAAGTTTCGAAGGTTGATACGCATTATAAATAAAGAATTTTAGGTTCATTTTTTAATGCCATGTCCCGAGGCGATCATGGCTCTCCACAGATTTCTTTTCTTTATTATCTGTGAATTGCGATGATATTTTGGGAAAGATATTGGAGTGGTTTCCAGTTGCCTACTCAAAACACACAATCTTCGACGATTTTTTATCGATCGATTATTTCAGCTCACGAAACGTACCTTATGCAGGCCGGTAAATGTAATTAATACTCTTTAATTAAAACAGAGCATTTACTTAAATAAATTCTATCAATAAAGATAACGTATAAACAGAAAATAAATTAAATAAATGTCGGACTTAATCCATTGCATATGTTAGCATTGTTTAAGTTAAGATATGTTTCGTGAGCAGAAATTATTGAACGAAAAAAATCGTAGGTGTTTTTAAACAGTAATTCGGAATTTGCTAACCAGACGCTTCTTTGTGGCTGAATGGTACAGCATGTCAGGTCAGATGACGGTTTTCGTATAGAAATACAGGTTGAACTCCTGTCGGAGAACGCATAATTTCTACGAAATTTCTCGAACATTCAGGAATGTAATTAATACTGTTTAATTAAAAACAGCATTTACTTACATAAATTCTATCAATAAAGATAACGTATAAACAGAAAATATGTTAAATAGATGTCGAACTTAATCCATTCCCTGATATATATATATATATATATATATATATATATATATATATATATATATATATATATATAAAGAAAGAACAGTAAGATATAAAATCCGGTGTTCTTATAGATATTTTTATTTTTACACAATAGTGCTCAATGTAAATTTACAGAGCATTAATATTATAAATTAATTGATTTTAAATATGTTTTTTTCGCTACACAGTGATACCATGTTTCACTTCCATTTCTGAAACATGGTATCACTGTGTAGCGAAAAAACCATATTTTAAATCAATTAATTTATAATATATATATATATATATATATATATAAACGGGGCTTTCCCATAGTTTTCTATGTATGAGGGTACAGAAACCCAGTTCTAATATCGAACAGCCAGTACTATTCACTATTATAGGCTTGTGTAGAACCAACCACACTTTTTGGAATAGCCAAATACAGAGAACAAGGTTTCCAAACAACTCTCAGGTTTTGAATTCAGAGTTGTACGCCATCAGAACCATTTTCTGTCCTGGTTTTTATCCATGGCTGGGGGTGAAGAGATGGATTTCATTTGTCATTTCTCAAGGGAATTTGCACCTAAGCCAATGTAACGAACTCGACTGGAATTCCGTGAAGATTGTAGTTATCAGGGAAGCAAGTAAACGGAAGAGAGTCCCAAAAGCGGGAAGTGCGAGAAAAAACTGTTGAAGTAGAAGTGGCAGATGGGGTTAGCGATTTCAACAGTAAACGGATGGTGCCTAGATTCGAATCTAGTACCACGCTTAAATTCATGTAGTCGGGGCACCAGGCAAAGAAGCTCATCAGAGCAGAATCCATGAAAATATTTGTAGAAAAGACAGAGAGAAGCAACTGACTGAAGACGAGATGATTACTTGACAGATCCTTCTTTGGATTTTGTCAGGAGCACCAGACCAGATATGGCAATAGTATTCAATGCACGAACAAATGTTAGATTTGCAAATATGCAAGATGGACTCTGACGAAAAAAAATTCTGGAACGACACAGTTGCCTAAATTTCTTTGTCGTAGATGCAGCTATTGCTTCGATGTAGTCGCTCCACTTCAAGTCAGTTGAAAACGTGAGGCCAAGAAGGCGCAGTGTGTTGCTCACCAGGAGTCTAGCGATGAGAGACAGAAAAGTTTCTCTATGGTGCTGAAATGTGAACGGTTTTGTATATTTATATATTTACACGCTTGCTCTGTGTTTCTAATAGGTTTTTGTTCGTTTTATTCGTTGCCACTTTTTCCCTCTCTCAGCTCCAATCTCTCTCTCTCTCTCTCTCTCTCACACACACACACACACACACACACACACACACACACACACACACACACATACACACGCGTGTGCACTTATTCTCTTTTTCTTTCTTTCTCTGTGTATCATTTTGCTCGTGTTTCTAACACGTTTTCTTCGGCCCGTCATCTGTCGCACTCTCACACACATTTTCTCTTTCTCTTTCAGATGCATTTTCTCTCTCCCTCTCTCTGAATATTTCCCTGTCTGTGTGCATCATTTTTCTCTCTCTCACACACACACACACACACACACACACACACACACACACACACACACACACACACACAAATATACACGCACACCTACACGCATACGCATACGCACACATTCTTTCCTTCTCTATCTGTGTATCATCTTGCTATTCCATCATCAGTTTTTCTCTTTCTCTCTCTCTCTCTCTCTTTCGTGCGCACGCGCGTGCACATATTTTTTCTCCTCACCTTTTTATTTCTCTCTATCCCCACTGACTCTCTCTCATCATCTTGCCTCTGGTCCATCAACTGCTTCATTTTTCTCTCTATCTCTCTCGCACATACACACACACACGCGCGTGGGCGCGCGGTTTTTCTCTTTCTCTTTTTCTCTAATATACATTTACCTTTTCTTTCTTTCTTTCTTTCTTTCTTTCTTTCTTTCTAACACGTTTATCCCCGATCAATCACTATTCTCTCTCCTCTCTGTCTCCCTCTCTCTCTCTCTCTCTCTCTCTCCAGCATCTGTAGATGAACCTCTCCCTCTCTTTATCACTCTTTCTTTCCCCTTAGAAATGATTTAAAGCCAAAATTAGCCATGGCTTGTTTGTCACTTTCAAGCTAAAACCACATTTATCCCGACCAAATTTCTCACTCTCTCTCTCTCTCTCTCTCTCTCTCTCTATATATATATATATATATATATATATATATATATATATATATATATATATATAATCTCATGGCTTGCCACTTTCAAATTATATATATATATATAATCTCATGGCTTGCCACTTTCAGATTATATATATATATATATATATATATATATATATATATATATATATATATATATATATATATATATATATATATATATATATATATATATATATATATATATATATATATATATATATATATATATATATAATCTCATGGCTTGCCACTTTCAAACTGAGACTAAATGACACAACCGATTCTTCCCTACGGCGTGAACGATGACGACAAAAGTAACGAGGTCATCATCTCGTTACTGGCGTCTGTTCATGTGATACAAGCAATTCAGACGATGTCACTGTTATGTTAAGTCGTTTAAACTATGAGCCCGGGGAGAAACTTCAACAAGGAGGAGGACAAAATAGTCCTGTGTAATTAATTCTTATAAAAGGCTAACAAGAAATGTTATATATTTTTTCATATTAGAAAACATAGATGTTTAATTATGGTGATTTTTTAAAACCAAGCTTAAATGTAAAACAAGGCCGAAAGTATTGACTGCTACTGATTTCGATTACTGCTGCGGTTGAAGACTTGCTGCCATTTTTTTTTTTTTTACTTTATTAGAAAAGAGGTGGGCAATAACTGAACGGCAATACCTAAAATAAGAACTAGACGATACATGAGAAGTGGAAATGAGAAAAGTCTAAATTAAATAAAGGTTTCAGTTCAGAATTCCCCGTAGATTGATATATACATGAGGAGTGTCGGAGGGCAAAACGTTCGAAACGTTGAGGCAAAAACAACAAAGATGGGGACAATCTTTCCAATATATATACAGTGTAAATAATGTTTTCTTCATCCCAGAAATTCAGACAAAAATTACCTGGATATATTATCGGTGGGCATAATGTAAATAATATAAGATACACGGATTTCACTGTGTTAATGGCAGGCTCTGAAAGGAAACTAAAACAGCATAATAAAGGGAAAGCAAGAACAAAGGACTAACTATTAACTGTAAGAAAACAAAATGCATAGTCATCAGCAAAAAAAAAAGACAGGTGTGATCTATGTCGTGGGGACATCGACATCAAACAGCTACAGAAATTTAATCTTAGGTGTGATGTAGTAACAGACATTGAAAAATGTGACACAGAAATCTGAAGGTGTAAAGAAATAATGAAATATATATTTTAGAAACTAAGCAAAGGATTAAGAAACAGGAAAATATCTTTAGAAGCAAAGAAAAGACCGTTTTATTTTATGGTAGTGAATGCTGAGCAATCACCTCGGAGATGTTATGTAAGTTGTGGTTTTCCAGCGAAGGCTCAGAATAAACAGAATCTGTGAGCAACGAGGAAGTTCTAGGGAAAATAAGAACAATAAAGTAATGTATACTTACAATCCGAAAGAGACTGTTAAAATGTGTGGTGCAAATAATGAGAATATTTAACATTTACAGGACACGTTAAAGGCAACTGAAGCAGAGGTTCACAACAAGTAACCTTCTAAAAATGGTTGAGCGAATGAATGGTAGATGAAGAACATCGATGTTACTTAGAGAAAAAAGAGAGGAAGTTGTGAAGATCCATGATCGCCCACATCCTGAAGAGACGTGGCAGAATAGGTTTAATCTTCATTCTGAATCCCATATTATCTGGTTTGTCCCAGATTGAGCAATAAACTAGATTTACCATCAAACGTAGAAAGAAAATTAGTAAGATCCCCTTACAAAATAATGAGCCAACTTCTAAAGTGCAAGGCCAAAACTGGGTTGAAAACGAGGCCAGTCCTGTATAAATTCACACAGACAAATATGTGCCTTCACCTTACACTAATAATATCGTAGATTTTTCTGTCACACTAGGCGTATAACCAGGGAAATAGTTAATTAAAAAAGTGTGTGTATATATATATATATATATATATATATATATATATATATATATATATATATATATATATATATATATATATATATGTCCCTTTCGTCATATGAAATTCTCGAACATTTTCTTTATTTCCTGAGGCTACTATTTTACATTTTAGATTTGTAACAATATGAATTTTTGCCTCCATATTTTGAATTTCATATTCTGTTGTGAAATGAAACAAAATTAATTTTAAAAGAGCCCCAAAAATTCAGAATTGTGTGGCAATTAGTGTTGGTAAGGAAATTTTTTTCTTTTGTCTTTATTGATTTTGTCATTTTTAAGGAATATTTTATTTATGTCTGAATTCTCCCTCCACCTATGGGTAAATAGCAGGACAGATTGAGCTCTATAACCTTGGATGGCAACTGGTCTAGGAGAAGGACAACTCTGAATTCAAACCCGGAGTAGAGCCCCGTAGGCGGATTGACTGCACTTTGTGCTACCTTCTGGCAACTCCTGCAGCCGCGTTGGTACCAAACTGTATTGGTTTATCCTCTCCTTTGGACTCTGCTAGCAAGACCGAGAGGGGGAACTAGACGTCTGGGCAGCTCTAGTTCTCCATATATCCCGCCCATGCTCGTAACGCCCCGCGCTACTCCATCGTCTCTTAAGACTGACAGATGCCAACGACGATATATATATATATATATAAAGTGCTCAATATCGAATGTAGTGTGATAAATATTGTGAGCTATTTTTTTTTGTTGGTAATAATAATAATAATAATATATATATATATATATATATATATATATATATATATATATATATATATGCACACATACAGAAAGATAGATAGATAGATGTCAGTGATTGACAAAAATTAAAAAAATCTGTAAGATACTGGTTTTGTTTCGGAAATAACTTTTTCAGACTAATACCAATTTTATTGATAGAATCATTTTTCTACACAAAATACTGGTGGGGAGAAACAACAGCAAAAGCAGATTACATTTTACATCAAATCGTTAGAGAAGCAGAGATGGCCAGCTTCAAGTTTCAAATGTCATTCATCATCCAGGTCTGTCTGAAAAGTAATGGCACTTGTGTCAAGAACAATTTATTTCAATTCTAAATAACAAACTACATGGTTTCCCCTTCAAAGTAATCCTACTCGTGTCTAATGTACTTTTTCATCCTTATCTGCCACGCTTCTATGCACTACTAGAAGGATTCTTCTTGGATGCTCCTCGGCTCCGTTGTTACGGCCCTCTTGATAGCCCCCGTGCCGCCTTCAAAACGGATCACCTTGATGAACCCCTTGAACTTTGGGAAAAGAAAAATAGTTACAAGATCAGGTGAATAGGGAGGTTGTTCCAGTACCACGCTGTTTTCTAGCCAGGAGCTTCCAGAGGTTCAGGGCGATGTGATCAGGTGCATTGTCGTCGTGAAGCAGCCACGATTTGTGCAGCCGCAACTCTCGTCTCTTCTCGCGCATTGAATGAAGCAAACGCTAAGATTACAGTTAACACAATCTGCTTATCCCTCTTCCACCCTAAGCTCACACAGCACACCCAGTCCCGTTACTTTTCAGACAGACTTCGTATGTCGTAGAAGCTACAAGAGGAGCGAATTTGCGGTCAGCAACAAAAAAGAATCAGAGTTGATTGTAGTTAAGAGACGAAATCCGATTGATATTTGACAGCTTTCATTATGGCTACTGTGACATCCGAGTACCGACACACAGTATATATTGTCTGCCATACTGGTTATTATATCATTATGAAAACAATAAAAATAAACCGTTTCTTGTGGTCAGGGATTTGTTTTGCTCTATTTTACCAGTTTCTTTTGTTTGTGTTCCGTTAGCCTACATGCGATTGTTTGAATTTGCATTGTTTGTATTGACGTGTGTGGTCTAGACTATTTTTTGTCAGAAAAAAAAATCTGAATTGCGCCAGTGTCAACGAGCTGTTCTGACTAGCTCGCATTAAAGTCTGTCTTTTTTTGTTGTTTTTTTTCACATTATTTTTCTTTTTTTTATAGAAATGAACGCTGAAGATGTCGGCAAGGAAGGAGGTGAAAACCTTAAAAAAAACTGACAAGTGGGAAGGTGTGATAATGAAAATAGGGAAAAGACATGAAAACTATAATAAATGAACAGAATCAAGAAAGTTCTAAGAACATGAATTAAAAAAAAAATGTAAGGAAACTTCAACCTGAACTCTGACGTAGAGAAAGAAAAACAAAAGGTAACGACATCTGAGACCTCTACTTCGACTTAGAATACACCCCACCCAAGGTTTAATCTATATGACGAAATTTGTGGGACAGACCAGACTATGTACCTAACTAATCAAATAGGATGAATTACAGGTCGATCACCTCGAGACAAGTATCGTCTGCTTTCGTAATTGTCAGAAAGTAACGACCACGAAAGATCATGCGATCACATCACTACTGAGCCTTGGAATAAAGAAAGCGATGTTGTATTTTAAAAGGGAGTCTTGATTATTTTAATTATCCATTTATTTTTATATTTTATTTATTATAATTTTGTTATATTATTATGCATTTACAATATTTGATTACTAAAATACATATTGTTGTATTCATTATATTGTTTATTGGAATGGTTTGCACAACCTCGGCCAGTTGCCAGTTGATTCGAACTTTATCAAATGGTAAATAAAAAGATTTTTTTTTATGGATGGTTCACATACTTTTATAATTTAGTAAATGTTTATAAATTTATGAATAAATTATTTTTATATTTATTTTTTATAAATTGGTAAA
The DNA here is from genome assembly GCA_964036315.1 of Acanthosepion esculentum. Classification (NCBI taxonomy): domain Eukaryota; kingdom Metazoa; phylum Mollusca; class Cephalopoda; order Sepiida; family Sepiidae; genus Acanthosepion; species Acanthosepion esculentum. The sequence continues at coordinate 65,967,609 of OZ038503.1, read as the reverse complement.
TGATAAATATTGCATTGCATTAGTTTTAACCGTATTAGGTTTTAAAATGTTGTAAATATAAAATTATTCTTGTAAATAAACAGTCAAATAAAGTGTTTAATATTTTTGTTGTAAATTCCCAAGCGCAAAATAAAAGTCTATAAATTCAATTTCATTATTTGTCTAAGTTTTATTACAATTCTAATCATAGCTTTTAAAACAATAAACATTGCCGAAGAGTGAAAGTAGTTAAAACAATAGCCGTGTCAAGAGAAAAATCCGCCCTTTTCATCATTGTGGAATATCAGGGTTAGCATCGGACGATGTAAAAGGTACCTTACTTCGTCCTAGGTACACATTTAGTTTCATTTCTTCTGCAACACGGGGAAATTGCTGCCGTGAGCCTAGACTGAATGCAAGGTATGCGGAAAGAAGGTCTTCAATATCATTTCCAATGCTGAACATGCATGGTCGGAAGCTGCTGGTCATTGTTATTGGGAACTGACATGCTGATAATATTGTATGATTGGTTACCTCTCTTCGGTATGTCCCAGAAAGAAGGCTTCTAGAAAAGAAAAAAACTATCCTACGTAGTGATACCTTGCCATTTACTTGACCGCTAGAATCGACGTTATTGTACTCGAGACCACCATCAATTAAACAAGACACTTTCTCGTCTTGAGTGACATCTTTGTCTTAAAAGGGCTGTGACCCCATTTGAGAGAAAATGCGGTGAGAACGTTCAGACGCCAATATCTCAGTCCCTATTGGGGTATAGCTTCGGTGTGACACGCAGTCCCGATGAGAGGCCCCTCATTTATATGTTGCGTCTGTTAACGGCTCTGGGACTATACCAGTTCGAGAAAAGGAAAGGGAGTGGATAATTCTGAAAATATATTTGGATGCCAAACACAAACCAGGAGGAGACTGCCTCCTTCACTGAGCCTTCCCTTAAAGCCAAGATCTCTACATCCATCACAGCAACCTCTACAGCAACAACGAGAAAAGTTGCTGCTACTACTGACACTTTGACAGTCATCACCAGTTTCAAACAAAATACATTACCCATCCCCCACCAATCACTCATCCCAATTTTAAAATCATCGACAAGCCCAAAACCTAGACGCTCACACACAGAACCACTCCTGCTTGATCCCCTTTCACCAACTCCATATTCAAGTGATACAAAAATGCAGGAACTCCTTTAGGGTGAGTTTGGGGTGGGGGGAGGAGCTACCCCGCAAAAAACTATAAACCGCAACAGGAAGTACCACATGGGAAGAAATTTGCCGTGTGGACCGGGACATATTAGAAAAGAACGTTCAACCACAGCGCCTGGGAGATTTAGGGGTCCTCTAAAAATTCCAAACAGTGAATCCCGGGCATGAAAAACGTGGAGAATCTCCAAATATTTCCTTAATCACAAAATATTCTGACCCTAGTCCATTAATCTGGGCACACGGCAAATATTGTCATTGCTAGAAGAGACCCAATCAAACTTCACAGTGCCACCTTCACTGATATAATTCACCCGCGAAAAATGCAGGAAACATCTAAAAAAATTGCTCTCTATAGGCAGCCGTCATTTACAGAACTATTAAATGAACATTCGAGGGTTGGCTGGTCGATTTTATTTAGCGGCATATCAACCTCTATGAGTTATTTAATGCCGAAATTTGAATATTTTGAACACAATTTTATGGCTTCAACTTCAGAAAAAATGTATTGTCGGTCATTTTGCTATAAAATGTACTGTTGGTAATCTTACTATAGAAATTAACTTTTACACTTTCAGACTAACCTTCGAGGGACAGTGGCGGATGTCTCATGATGGTTCTATCAAAACTATGATGGTTCAAAGATCTCTGGGACTGACCATCGGTATCTTGATTCCTGGCAGGTTTTGCTCATATGAGCAAGTGCAGTAGACCCGATTATGGCACACTCTTGTTAGCTACTTTCAATGACTGAGGGCTGGTGTCGGGGTTTCAAAATTTCAAACGTCTCGGCATGGAAATTTGTGCACATAAAACCCACCTTATTGCAAGTGGCCGGGGATATTTTGTCGAGCTTTTCGCCTCTTCTCAGAATATCTTGGTAGCTATTCATATGGTATTTTGCAGATCGTTAGCCGTTCCTTAATAGCCACTGTTCGCTTGTCTTTGCAAATCCAGCATGCATATTTTGTGTTGGATGTTGCCAAAAAGGAGAAAACTTCTGTTTCATTGGAATTTTTAGATACAATGACAGTAGGGAACGAGAAGCCTTTTTTCAGGGGATCGATTCCTTTGTGACATTGTCGATTAACATTCAGTCCGTGAACTTTTTGCTAAAATTGATTTGATCGATAAATTCTGAAATGTATATCCTAAGCGGATAGAGATGACTTGGACAGACAGTAAAACTTGCGTTGTCTAAGATGGCTGGGTACAGGAAATTTAATATATCTTTTTTAGACGTGAAGGATTTGGGGGACCAGTTGCTACGAACCTTAAATCTGATGGGGGTTGTGATTGGGAACAAGTGGTTGAATTAACTCAAAAGCACCATTAGGTCTTTTGCAGCCCTATTATAGCCGCCGATCCGACTTAGATTTAGAGGCTCACAATGTACTTTAATCTAGGTTATATCGAACTGTTAAATAAGGAAACGTAGAAATAGACAGAAGTTGCCTCCTTGCTTAAGAAGGCTCTGGTAGTTAGAACTCATTGAAGAAATAATAAGCCAAAATGATACATTTGATAGCAATCTGTTCACTCCGACATCGTCTAAAATATGGTTGTTCCCAGTCATGGTAGAGGGCTTGCGTGTCCCAGTGATCCCAAGAGCGAAGCCGTCTGGAGTTTCAACTCCTCTAGGGCCACCAATGGCAGTAAGCTCGAGGACCCGACTGAATGCGACCAACCGCCGAAGACACCAACGGCGAAATAGGCAAAGATCTACATGATCTCAACGACCAAAGCGAGCAGCGCCACTCGGGTTGGTGTAACCAAGGCGGACCTTGAGAAACCACGCATCCGACAGCCCGATGCAACCAGGTTTGCTAGATCTCACTTGTCTCAATCCACTTTTGAGCCGCGAAGTGCGTGGGCTTTTCCGTCGCGCAGAATTGTCCAAAATTAAATTCACGCGAATGACCTTGTCAAACTCTCTTTGACAACTCTTCAAGAATGGGCCTGGCCATCACAGCCATCTCCTCCGCCGCCGCCAAAGGAGAGAAAAGGAAGAAGGATGATGATCACGATGCAAGCAGGTGCCAACTAGTTAGAGTTAGGTTAAGTAAGACGTCTGTCTCGGCAACTAATATCCGCAGGACAGAAGAGGACTTCGGCGGACTTTGGTGAATGGTGTGGGTAAATGTGAGACAAACGCGGATAATTCAGAATGGCATCTTGTCATAATTGATTGAGGAGTTTGCTTTCTTGAGGAAGTTTTGTCTGTCAAGCCGTTTTAGTTTAGTACAGAGTGTATAGTCATTGGTCACCCTTTTATTTCTTTTACTCCGAATTTCTGTTTTTCACTGCCCCGCCCATGAGATAACAGAAAGTAAAATTATCCGATGATGTGGGAATCTTTCTTTTTATTTTCTATATTTTATTTACTTTTATTTTTCCATTTTCCTGCATTTTTCAACCGGTTAATCAATTAAATCATTGTAGGTGGGCACATATATCTGATATATCACTTCAGAATATGGACAATCGTGGTTCTTTACAACTTATCCCTTTTGGCCATTATCAGTTTTTTACTATTTACTAAAGGGATTTTAGATGTCTCTTCCTGATTCTGACTGTTTTTGCTGTCATTTTTCTTTAAGAATTCCTTGTTGCATATTCCCCCTGTCCATGGAATTCTCAGTATCTTTCAGTAGAACCACATTTCTTCTGCTTCCAGTTTTATCATCATCTGTGAGGAGAGTGTGCCGTATTTACATCCATTTAAGTTGATGTATAACAATCCAGCAGTTTTTTCTTTGTTTCTAACGAAATTTTTCTGTTTCTTAATACTTTGATTAGTTTTTGAAATGCATCTTTCGCTAGTCCAATGCGTGTTCGGATTTCGATGCCGCATTTTCCATCCAATATTAAAACCCTTTCTAGACATTCTCCCGTACTTGTTTAATGTCGATATTTGCAATTCGTAACTCGGATTTTCAGTTTTTTCTTTTGCTGATGATCCGACTTCCTCTCCTTTTGCATATGATGGTTTGGCCTTTTTCACGTTCTTTTACAAACCTCAAACCATGTTTGATGGATGTCAGTTATCAGTTATCGCCTGCTAATTTTCCCTCTGAAAGTTCTCCACTGCCTGAACCGGGTATTGAACTCACACTCTTTGTGTCTGTCACTGGATCTAACCAACGCCTTTATCCACTGTGCCATGTGTCCTTGAGGACATCCATCAAACATGGCTCGTGGAACTAGAACAGTCTACCCCAGTGATCGAAATAAAGGGTTCGGTTCGAAATTCCAACCACCTGAAGAAGGCCGGAGCGTACAACGGCCGAAACGTTGTGACAAATATGGCGACAAAGATGAGGACAATAGTCCGACTAATGTAAATACTGTGCATAATACCTCATCTCAGAAATATAGACAGACAAATAAAAAATAGTTAAGTCAATGAATGCAGCTAGCTAACTTATTGATGAAGAAAGTGAAGACCAACATCCTTTTCCCTGTCCTACAGGTTTGGGCCTTATTCCATATTTCTTGCAATTTAACACAAACATTTTTTAAAAACAAAACGTTTCTACTAAAATGTAGCCAGTCAGTTTTTGTCACGTAACACTCGGTTAGTGGTAAGTGACAAAAGTTGGCTTGCTACGCCAGTCTCATGAAAGTTAATGTCCACTGTCACCAAAATAGGGTTAAAACTATTTATTGGGATTCTTTTCTCATTTATTTACATATTTATTTATTTACTAACCTAACCTTCATTTCTTTCATATTCCAACTGTAAGGAGGAAGTTCTATTCAGACAGTTTTTTTTCCAAAAAACTGACACATTCTTCCTATATTTCTGAGATAAGAGATTGTAAATATTTACACTATTTATATTATTCGGACTGTTGTCCTCATCTTTATTATCATATTCACGGCGTTTCTGCTATTGTACGCTCCGACCTTCTTCAGGATCTGTCTATATTTCTGAGAAGGGAGATTGCAACTATTTACACTATTTACATTTTTCGGACTGTTACCCTCACCTTTAGTGGCATATTCACGACGTTTCGGCCATTGCAGTCTTCTTCAGGATCTGTCTGAGATGAAGTATTGTAACTATTTACACTATTTATATTTTTTGGACTGTTGTCGTCATCTTTATTGCGATATTCATGACGTTTCGGCCATTGCACGCTTCGTCGGGGCCTGTCTATATTTTATATTTGTAACTATTTACACTATTTACATTGTTCGGACAGTTGTCCTCATCTTTATTGTTTTGGTTAACGATGCCCTTTTATTGACTCCTGCTTTCCGAGACTACAGCCCTGGAGGAAGACCATTACTTAAATAAAACAGTGGATTAAATGAAACTGATAATTACGGTGGTGAAGAATTAATTTAAAAAATCTAAGTATAACAACTTATAAATAAAATATAATTATCCCACCTATTTCTGTGCTAGATCCGCCTTCAATAAGCAATTATATTCAACCTAATTACAATTAGTCTTCCGGAGCAAACATAGATGGGCTGGCCACATCTCTCGGGACAACACCTGGACTATTAGAGTGGACACCAAGGCTATGGAACAGAACTAGAAAGATTTGTGCCAGTATGGCCAGAGATAGGAAGAAGTGGAGGTCGACAAGGGAGTGGTTGAGTGAGAAGGTCCTGGATTTACGATTAACGATAGATGAAGTAGCAACAATAGTTCAATTACGGTGGATGGGCCATTCAATGAGGCATGAGGTGAACTTGTCAAAATATGTTTTATGAGATTACATCACTATTTCAATCAGGATGATTCCATTTAAACATATGTTTACCCCCAGGACCGTATGCCCGGTAAACGGTAGTTAAGCCACGGCATCTACCATAGAACCATGGTTAGAAAGATGTCCTTTATTAAATTCTTATTGAGTGTCATAAAGCTGTGTGTCATGCTCAATAAAATGTGAGTTAATATTTCTACATGCATTAAACATTTTCCCGATTCTCAGCCCAACAACGAAGAGATAGATATACCGAGTCACTTATCCTGGGAATTTCTTATGTTAACTGCTGCAGTCAATGGGAAAGATAGTTTCGCCAAAGTGTCTATGTATTTCTTTACAATATTTACATTCTTCGGATTGTTGTCTTCATCGTTATTGCCATATTCACGACACACGTGGATAAAAGCGTTGGTTGGATCCAGTGACTTGACCCAAAGAGTTGTGAGTTCAATACCTGGCGACTTTGGTGAACAAAAAACTTGGAGAGTTGAATTAAGGCGAGATAACTGAGACATCCCGAAGAGGTATGGCACGTGGAACTAGAACAGTTTACCTGGGTGGATGAAATAAAGGATTGTAACGGGGTGGGTAATGTTGGGTGTTGATGCATTACTTTCCTCGATGTTATTATTTGTTGAAATTAAATGACAGAAATTAAAATGCATAAACGTACAATGATAACAATAATAAAAACTTGAGGCGTGAATTACAAAATGTTGGTATGGTGTGTGTAAAAATGTTCTCAGTGTTTGTTTTGTTTAAAAGTCGGTGCTTACTTGGTTTAATTCTGAGAATTTTGTTTGTGAGGATGGCGTTTGAAATCGTCCGTTTTCGATCTTCCCTGAGCGCTGACAAGACGTGAGTTTCTGTACTGCTAATTGTCTACTCATCTATTCTAGTATTACTACAGCTAGGCACCCTAGTCTACACTACTATACTATACTGACTCTCTTGTGGCGGAAAGGTCGTTTTTATAATGATGAGGGCAAGATGATGAAATGTCCTTCTTTTCTATCATCACTGATGACAATGTTATATTTAGAATGATGAAATATCATCATGATTCTGGACTATAACAAGGTTCAATTCGAAATTCCAATCACATGAAGAAGGCCGGAGCGTACAACAGCTGAAACGTCGTGAATATGGCAATAAAGATGAGGACAACAGTTCGAACAATGTAAATAATTACAATATCTCATCTCAGATATATAGACAGTGTATTTATTTAATTGAAAAACTGCATATTGACCTTTGCATAGCAGTTGTGCATTGTCCTTTCATTGGTCAGTTTATTTTGCGGCATTAGGAGGTGGACGACGAAATAAGAAAAATTAACTAGAACAGATTTCAACAAAGTTCATTTATTTCTGCCTGAATTTTTGGCCTTCACCATTTGCAAGATTGATGCAGCTGAAAACTACGTTGACATTCTGACTTTGAGCTTTTTGAACCTGCTGACCTTTCCTCTTTGAACCTTTTCATTATGTTGACCTTCTAACCGTCTCCTCTTTTGCCCTTTTGACTATTCTTGACCTCCTCTTTTGATCATGTGACTATGTCGGCCTTCTTGACCTTCACTGGTCTTGCAACTAAGCTGATATTCGTTAAGGGCACTGCGCATCTGATAGTCTGGTGCCGTACAATCTTCTTTCTCAGTATTTATTAATTTGACATGGTTAGCAAATTTTTCTCGTTATATGAATTACGACCGAATAGTGAGTTCGACCCTCAGTGGGTACTCCATACATTCGGCCTTGTACCACATCTACGCTACGCTTAGAAAAATCACCATATTTAGCCCTGTGCCGTATTAAACACTGTAAATATAAAATAAAAAAAGCAATTCACATGATGTTTTTCAATGCAGGCAAGACAAGATAGAAGCTGACACGACTTATGAGCATAATACCCTAGCTAAGTTTACTGGAAAAAAGAAACTAAAGATTCAAAACAACCCTAAACTAGCCTAATTTTTGGACAGGTTGCCTACGTTCAACCCAGGAAGAACAATATTCTGATGCCTAACGGGCATAAAAGTGCCACTCCAGGGCAGCCCTGTTCACTCGACACAAACGCCACAGCGAAGAGTTCATCCGAGGAATTACCATGAAAGTATTTATAGGAAAGACACAGGGTGGCAATCTTACGGCAATGGGATAGTGACTGAAGCCGGGCCACCAGACCAGGACCAGTAATATTGCTGAATCTTCTTTGGATCTTATTAACGACGGACTTGAGGTCGTTTTGGACATCGACTGCCATTTTGACATTTTCAGACTGACCAGCCTAACTAAAGTAATTAAACCTTCCTGTTTGAAAGATTCTTAAGTTCGTTTCTTAGTTTTAAATCGTGGGTAGAACTAATCGAAAGTGAACCACTATATTAAAAGATTTCTATGCTGATTCTCTAGGCAAGATGTATTTTGGCATTTCTTGCATAGTTGTATTGGTGACGGGCCCAAATCTGAGAGTCGCCAGAGGACGTCTTCTGCGAAAAGGTGCGTCCTGTTTGTCGAAAATCTTCAGTGACTATCATCTGCCGGTGAAGATACTGCCGAGAAAAATAGGCGGATGCGGAAAACGTTGCAAACCGTGGTCGTATTTTTCTTTACCCCCTACAGCATTGCTTGCCAAACTTTTAGGTAGGGTCAGCCTTTTTGGGAATTCTAGTGACGCTCATTAACCACAAAAAAATCGACTCATTTCTTAACGTGTCTCATATATTTGCTCAGCCGGGTGGATTTTTTGTCATCTGGAAAACCCACTGGAATTACTTGGTGGGGAGTAATTGTTAACTTTTTAGAAAACTCTGTCCTAATGGAATAAAAACGAAAGCTTATAAAATATCCTAATTCTCGTTTAATTCTTTGCGAATTCTGTAGATTTATGTTACAACGCAAACATGCTGGTTGAAAAAAATATTTGTAGAGAAAGAAAAGTTGTTTACTAAGTGTAAGTTTGGCATGAAACCACGAGAAGGAAGAACTCTGTAATGTAGGGAAAGAAAAGTTGGCCAGAGGATAGAGTTCTAAGCAGAGGATGTATGTATATATATATATATATATATATATATATATATATATATATATATATATATATATATATATGTCTGTATGTTTGTATGAGTGGACGGAGACTACACAACGTCACTTTTTAGACGTATGAAAAAAGTCTCATCAAACGTTCCATTGTGTCCTCTACCATTCGTGTTTACACGGCTCCTTTTTATCCATCGTCTGTCAGTTTTAATTCAACTCCGGATTTCCTGATGTCTTCTCGTGAAACACAGCAGATGCTACAAGAACCAACGCCTTTCCTTGTATAACATCATGTTAGTGGTGCCTGATAAGACGAAAGTAAGTTTTTTCATACGTGTAAAACATATTCACTTCCGTATACTGTCGAATTAACTTCAGACGTGGAGATTGTATCGCTTATCGGGGAATTTCTTCGAACGTTCGATCTCCTCCCAATGATGAGAAGATATATCTTTCCCTTCATCGGCTGGGAGTTTATATAACTTCCTGGTGACTTGTGCGTGTATATCCTAAGTTCAACTGGATTCACTTCCTTGTTCATGTTGGTGCAACCACTGACATACTTTGATGTTTGATTCTGCACTTGAAATCTCTGAGGTCACTTTTAGGTCAAACCTCCAAGACATCTAACTCTTTTGATATCCTCATATGACACTGAGTACAATGCTTACCTTCATGTCTCTTTGGGCGAACTCAGTACATAGGAGAGTTACCACAGATCAACTCTTCTTAAATCAAAAGTTCCCGATGGACACTAAATTCGATTCAGGCTTCTGGTTAGTCAGTCAGTTATGTGCCATGCGCGATACACGCTTAAGCAATCATGTATCGAAAGATACATGATTGACGAGGCAGATTTTTCCCGCAGTAGGTTGCCATTTCTTGCGGTAGACAAGTTGCCATCCACGGTTATAGAATCCGGTCTGCTCTGCTATTTACCCATAGCTGGGGGAAGAAGAGGAGGATTCATACCTTTCCCAAGGGTATTAGCACGTAAGTGAATGTAATGGATTCGACTGAAATTCGAACTCAGCTCTCTGATTCCTCTGATTCCAAACTGTGGAACATTTGGATATTTTTTATTATGCTGTTCATCGATCTGCGCTTTCAGCTCACATAAGCCATTATCAGAATGGTTATCATCAAAGACAGAATCGCATCACGAATTTACAACCTGTGTCTGGTATTCCGCGACCGTTAGCAAACTTCTATGTAAAAATAACAGGATGTCATTTTTTATGGTGAACGTCTCTGTTGTAAATATCTATATAGCCACTCTGATGATGGCTCATGTGAGCTGAAAGCTTATATCGAGGAACAGCATAATAAAAATATCAAAATATTGGACAGTTTTTCTCTTTATTTTCACCAGAAACTAAAGCCACTATACGAAGTTTAGAACAGCTCATGATCAAACATAATAGACACATGTTTGAATAATGATCTGTTGCACAACGCACTACATATATATATATATATATATATATATATATATATATATATATATATATATATATATATATATATTACAATGAATCACTCATACAAAAAGTAAATTAGTAAAGTTAATGAGATAAAATGGCGAATTGACTTCGTTAACTAAATTTAAAAAATGCATTAGCCCACTAGCCACTCGATGAATGTTGTGATCCTTGTTTTTTTTTCAATTATAACTGTATTAGGTCTTCCTTAAATATGCAAGAACTTTCGACGGGACCTCCGGTCATCATCAGGCATGGAAACTATTTTCTTTTTGATAAAATTCACGCAGCATAATTCAAATCGAAATATGTTTTTTTTTAATGTGTTATTGATAACAGATACAAACTTGTGAAGTGTGCAGTCTGAACGCTATGGTTGAATATTTTGAAAAATTTAAGCCAGAGCGTTTTTTTTTTACTAATATGGCAATTTAAGAATTTAAGAATATATATATATATATATATATATATATATATATATATATATATATATATATATATATATAAGCATATCATCATTCAAACATGTTTCATTCAAGAATACAGATATATTGAGTCTACTTATTTTTATACTGGTGCTTTCCAATTGTCTAATCAGTTTCTTGACACAATTCATCGAGGAAGGCACCATATTTTTTTTCTGACTCAAGTACTTTCGACCATCTCTAAGACCATCTTCAGGGTAGATTACAAAGACAAACATTCTATTGTAACTGCGATAAAATCTGCACTTCGTTGTAGTTATTTTAGAATTTTTGAATCTTTATCCGTTGAATTTATGCAATTTTTTTCACAAAACAAGCATTTCAGTATAAGGAAACTGACCGGGAATTGGTTGATATACATATATATATATATATATATATATATATATATATATATATATATATATATATATGTGTGTGTGTGTGTGTGTTTGTGTGTGTTTGTGTGTGTGTGTTTCGTTGAATAATATAGACATATTGGGTTTACTTATTTTATACTGCTCCTTTTCAGTTGTCGAATCAGTTTCTTGATGTTGAGATGAAATCCATCAAGGAAGGCGCCAATATACTACACCACGAAAATAATAAAGAAAATTTCCTGAAGAGTAAAGGCCAGTGGTCTCAAAAAGAGACAAATTTCAGACTGCTACTCGAGTTTCACCCTACTGCTATCGTCAGGCAGTCAAAACGGATGAACCAGAATCTATATATGTATGTATGTACGTATGATGAACTCTTCCCCCTTCAACGCATGTGTCTCCAACAAATAAATCCGTTCAAGCGTTTAAAAGGCTTTCGTAACGGTTGATGAGGATGAGCCCGAAATGCGATTTGAAGGTAGGGAACACTAAAATCAAGTAGACGCGGATGTTTAAATATCTGGGAAGCGTCTTGACAGAGGACGGAAAGTGTGACACTGAGATCCGTGGGAGTATTAGGATGGCCAAGGACACATTTCAAAAGCTAGGCAGAATACTACAAGACAAGAGGATTTCTTTGGTAACAAAGAAAAGAATACTGAACTGTTACGTGACATCTGCCCTTCTTTACGGCAGCGAATATTGGACAATTTCCTCAAAGATGAAGAAGAGACTCGAGGCGACGGAGATGTGGTTCTACAGAAGGATGCTGAGGATATCATGGACCGAGCGTGTGAGCAACGATGACGTCTTAGAGAGTTTGAAAACAAGGAGGCTTATATTTAATATCAGGAAGAGTCAGCTGAAGTTTCTGGAACACATAATGAGAAAGGAGGGTCTGGAGAATCTGATAGCCACGGATCGAATAGAGGGAAAGAGAGACATGGGAAAACAACGCGTGACATACCTGGCGGACTTAAGCAAGTGGATGACAGAACGTTGTCTAGGGGAGGAAGCAGAAGGAAGGAACTTGTTGAGAGCTGCAAGGGATAGAGGGAAGTGGAGAGCCATGATCGCCTACGTCCTGAAAGGACATGGCACATAAAAAGAAAGAAAGAACGCTTGAGTTCTGCCAGTGATTTATAGACACAAATGGGGTGAAGAGCGAAGGTTTGAAGACAAAGTGAATGGTAACAATGATGATGCTTTTGTCTCGGCTTTTGGAACCTCAGGCATTGAAGATGACCAATTTCGGTGTTATTGATTCCAGTGAAACAACGAGATCTCTATTCCTTACGATTCGAGGCCACCTACTGAAAGGTTTTATACGAGATGTTGACAGTTGCATGATTGCTCCCGAGTTTGTCATTAAACCTGTGTAATGACTTATCTACGTTTCTTTTTCCAGAGTGAAGCTGGCTATACATGAGGACTTGAGGTATTTTGTCGTCGCTCATTCTGATGATAACCAGCCTAATTCAATTGAGAATGTATGAGAAAAATCTCAACCCTTCTCATTTTTCATTTGGTGAAACGGTCGGAATTTGAATTTTCAAGTTTGTATCCACAGATTGCTTGGAGGTAGTCTTTGTAGAAAGTATGAAGCTGATTTAATATGTAACCAATATGGGACAATTTACTTATTAATTAAAGTATATATATATATATATCACCTGATGATTGCGTTTTGCATGAAACAGACAGTCGCTTCTGGGTGTTGACTTGAATGTCCACTTTTATAATTACATACGCTCTATCCCTGATATTGAGTACTTTAACTTTTTACTTTTTTAATGCTTTTACTTTTAATATATATATATATATATATATATATATATATATATATATATATATATATATATATATATATATGTTGCCTGACGATTGCACTAGCATGAAACAGACTGTCACCTCTAAGTGTTGACTTCTATGTTCACTTTTATATTATATATATATATATATATATATATATATATATATATATATATATATATATATATATATATATATATACTTTAATTAATAATTAGTAATACCCACGAAGCGGTAGAAAATGGGTATTTGACATTTTTACTTATTAATTAAAGTATTCATAAATATGGAAGATATGTGATAGAAAACAAGTCTCATATATAAATTGGTGTAGGGATGAAATACAACAAACGTCGTTTATGATTTTTCATCGAGTAACGCTAAAGATATAGATTTAAATTTAACTTTACAAATATTCTTCATGCGATGTATGTAGATGCATAAATTAACCGATTTCTCCGGTTTTTACTTTCATTGTTTTTAAATAGTCTAAATTGGAATCGTAATAGCTTCGTTAGATGAAAAAAATATATTGTCTAATCCGGGATTGAAATTTACCGCGAAAGATTTAGAAATTAGTGCACTTTCAATACATATTCCCCATAACAAATTATTTCCTCTTTTAATTAAAAGCGCTTTCTTTTGTCGGAATTTTGGCCAAACCTATTACGATGAAAAGCTAATACACTGAGTGTAATAGATCTGATTCTCTTTTATTTATTTATTTTAAACATTTTACCCCAAGTAAGGAAATAAAGCCACTAGAACGCAAGAGGTTACTGAGTTTGAAAAATATGAGAAAAATAAAAACCTTATTAAGCAGAGAGAACAATAAAAGACCAAGAATCTAGAAGACAGAAGATAGTGATTTACATTGCATTTAAATTTTTGATGATCAAAGTTGGCAGGAAAACAAGAAGCCGGAAGAGAGTTCCACAAGCGAAAAATGTGAGAGAAGAAACTGTTAGTATAGAACTTACGGCTACATCTAGACATTTCAACTGTAAAATGACTAAGTCATCATGCAGTTACATCAGAAACAAGATGAGAATACATTCAGTTAATCCTTCAAGTGTCAACGTATATTAAGGATGACGGTTCAATATATTATTGAATCTAAAATAGGAAAAAAATTAAAATTTTTAAAAATATTAACTACCGTATTTGACGGTATATAAGACACACGGGTGTATAAGACGCACCCCATTTTCAGCAGGGCAAAACAAGAAAAAAATTAGTAATTTGTAAAATTAAAATTATTAGTAAATGGTACAGTCTAGGCTATATTTATGAGGTATTATTTTGGTTAAACAAGCCATGATTACAATTAACCGAAAAATAATAGGAAAAAAGAACACGACTCTATAATACTTTACAATAGCCAAAGGTATGAAAACAAAATAAAAATCCAGCAATTATTACAATTGAACAAAACAGTACAGTTACCATTAAAATTTTATGCATCATTTTCAAAATTCAAATCCGTAAAATTCGTCGTTTTCGTTATCAAAAGTCTGATACTCGTTTTCAATACTACTATCATCGTCGTTAAATAATGCGACATCTAATTTCGGCCGACTATCGTGAATTTTAAAACTAAATATGGCATATAAGACGCAGGGAAATTTTAAAAGATATTTTTAGTAAAAAAAAGTGCGCCTTATATGCTGTCAAATACGGGTAATTGTTTCTGTTTTCTATGCATATTTAATTATTATGCATTTGTGTACAGTAAATTATATGAAAAGTATGTTTATTTATTAGTTAGAAATACAATAAATTAAAAATTTGTATGTGTACGAATATTTGCCCCCCCTCCCAATTGCATATATTTAATTATACCGATAGGACGTTATATAATGCAGGATATTATATACATCTAAGGCCGGATGTGCAGACAATATAACTGTTATCGCTAGTCCTGGATATAGCGATAAACTACATTCGGTCGCAAGCACCTCTTAATTGCTGTTGTTCCTAGATACGCCCTGACATGGGTGGTAGCACTTGTTAGGGTCCCAGCTATGGGCAAAGAGTGAACTCCCAAACAAAACAAAACAAAAAATAATACTATGAAAGTATAAAAATACATTCTTATAGTAAAAATACAAGCATTTCATTTTATATAAAAATACCAACAATACATATTTATAATAAAATTACATACAACAGATTTTATCTGAAGTTGAAGGCATACAATTGTTCTCAAGATATATTTAGTTGAAGTCATAAAATTTTTCAAAATATTTAGATTTCGACATTAACATAACATAACATAATAAATAATAGGATTTTATATTCCGCTAAAGAAAATAAAGCTTTGTTTATATAACGGCATATTAACTCCATATGAGACATTTATTGCCGAAATTTAATTTTCTTAGTACCATTATTAATTTCTTTTACAAAAATTTATTGCTGTTATTTTTTTTCAAAAATGTATTGCTAGTACTATTACTGTAAAAGTCTATTTTATACATTCATAGAGTTTTGACTATTTGCCCAAAGCTGGAACCCTAAAAGGTGCTACCGGATGTAGTTTATCGTCATACCCAGGACAGACAAAAGCAACCAATTAATGTTATGGGCGCTGGAGGCGGTATAGGTGAGCAGAGTTCAAATCTCGGCTTATTCTGTTGATTGCTACTTTCACACAAATGCCTTTGGGAAAGGCATGAATCTATCTCTTTTTCCTCACACCGGACTAAAGGCAAAATAGTAGGGTAAACTGTGGCAAACTGTGTAAGAGCAGACGCACTCTGAACTAAAAAACGTGGAGATGGCAATAGGAAACCGTACCAGTATATTTCCAAGAATGTATAGCAATTCACAGATAAATGAAAAGACCGCCAAGGTCCCAAAGAGAGAAATACACGTCTGAAATCAAAAGATTGAATAGGCAATGGCAAAAAAACACCACTATATGTCCTAAGAAGTCATGGTAACTCACAAACAGCAAAAAAAGGAACCTGTTGCAAGCCATGATCGGCAATATCCCGAAGAGAGAAATACACTTCTGAAATCAAAAGAGTGAATAGAGAATGAGTATCCACACAACTATCTTTCCCAAGCAGTCAGGGTCAATCACAAATAACAAAGAAAAGGAATCTGTGGCAAACCATGATAGGAACGGCAGGAAGATATACATTTTTGAAATCAAAAGTGAGAAGATGGTAATGGGGAAACCATATCACTATGTTTCCCAGCCAGTCATGAAGAAATATCACCATTATATCACGAAGAAAGATATACGCATTTGAAATCAGAAGTGTGGAGATGGCAATGGGAAACCACGCTTCTATTTTTCACAAGCAGTCATAGTAACTCACAAATAACAAAGAAAAGGAACTTGTGGCAAGCCATGATTACTTACATCCTGACGGGACAAGGATATTTCTGAAATCAAAAGTGAGAAGATGGTAATGGGAAAACCACATCACTATCTTTCCCAAGCAGACATGAAGTAGTATCGCCATTATAAACAACTTTTTTTAAACCACTAATTTTTTTTTGAAAACATTTTAGATGATAATTACGATGCAAAGAACAGAACACAAATTGAATAATTGTCTTCATCGTTTGTACGCCGTTTTCCTTCAGAAAGATGGCGATCATGATTCTCTACAAATTCCTGTCCTTTGTGCCTATGAGCAACATTTGTCCCCTTACCATTCCTCCTAGTTCTTGATCTACCATTAGTTTGCTTAAACTCTTTAGATATGTTATTCACTGTTTTCTTCTATCTCTCTTGCCATTAATATATCCTGAGCGTGTTAAATACTCTAAGCCCTCCTTCCTCATTATATATCCCAGAGATTTTGCTTTCTGATTGTAAGAATAAATGTCTTTTTGTTTCCTGTTTTTCACCGTTGTTCACATGTTCTGTTCATGGTATTCCCAGCATTCTTTTGTTGTCTTCTTGTCATCTGTGAGGAAATTGTCCAGCATCCACTGCCATATAGGAAGATTGATATTGTTTAATTGTTCTTCACTCTCTTCTTTGTTACTCATAAATTTTTTCTATTTCTTCAAACTTTAGATTTTGGTTGGCATCTTTCTCTATTCCAATGCGCTTTCGGATTCCTTTCTTTTACATACCGTGCTCTTCAGGACGTGGGCGATCTTTGCTCCCCAAAACTTCCTATCCTTTCTCGCTGTTAGCAATGTTTATCCTTTCTACTATCATTCCCACTATCTGTTCTGCTATCCATTTAAACAAGTTTCTTAGGTAAGTTGATCATGGCTCTCCACAACTTAATATCCTTTGCAGCTCTCAGCAATGTTTCTCTTTACTATAATTCCCACTACCTGTTCTGCTATCCATTTACACAAGTTTGTTGGATTGGTCGTGGATCTCCACGACATTCTATCCTTTATAGCTCTTAGAAATGTTTCTTTTCACTCTCCTTTCCATTTCCTGTTCTGTCATTCATTTACAGAAGTTTGTTAGGTTGATCATGGCCTTCCACAACTTCCTACCATTTATAGCTCTTAGTAATGTTTGTCTTTTCATTATCCTTCCCAACCCTTACACTGCGATTCATTTACACAAGTTTTTTAGGTAGGTTGATCATGACTCTCCACAACTTCCTATCCTTCATAGTTCTTTCCAATGTTTGTCTTTTCACTGTCATTCCCAGTTTCTGTTTTGCCACTCGTTTATACAATCTTGTTAGGTAGGTTGATCATGCTCTCCACAACTTCCTACCCTTTATAGATCTTAGCAATGTTTGTCTTTTCACTATCCTTCCCAGCTCTTATACTGCCTTTCATTTACACAAGTTTGTTAGGTATGTCGATCATGGATCTCCACAGGTTTGTATCCTTTAAAGTTCTTATCAATATTTTTCTTTTCACTGTCCTTTCCAGTTCCTGTTCTGCCACTCATTTACACAATCTTGCTAGGTAGGTTGATAATGGCTCTCGACAACTTCCTATCCTTTGTAGATCTTGGCGATGTTTCTCTTTTTACTATCCTTCTCAGTCTCTGTTCTGATATCCATTTACACAATCTTGCTAGGTAGGTTGATCATGGCTCTCGACAACTTCCTATCCTTTGTAGATCTTGGCAATGTTTCTCTTTTTACTATCCTTCTCAGTCTCTGTTCTGATATACATTTACACAATCTTGTTAGGTTTCACACTGTTTTCTTATGTCTTTCAATATAACCTATGTGTATGAAATTCTCCAAGCTGGCTTTCATCATTAAGTGCGTCAAAAACTTCTAAGTATAAATGTTGGATTGCATTTTTATTAAAACTTCCTTGTTAATCACATGTTCAGTCCATGGTATTTTCACTATCCTTGAACTGCATTTTCATAGCATCAAGTTTTATCTTCTGTTAGGAAATTCTCTAGCATTCACTGCCATATAGAAGAATTGATATTACATATAGAGGCTTCTTTTCTTTCTTCCTAATGAAATTTTCCAGCTTCATAATACTTAGTTTAGCTTTTGGAGGGCATCTTTTGTTATTCAAATGCGACTACCAACCAATATTTCATTGTAATGAGTTGTTCACGATGGACGAAATTGAATTTGATTTTGAAGAAAGACAAGCTGTCTCCAATAAAACGATTATCGAAACACAATACCCCTCTAGACCAATACTTCCCTCTGTATGTCCTTGTGCCATACTAAGCTAAAATTAGGAAGTATCACACGCGAATGAATCAGTGAAACAAGGTGTGAGTTGTTGAGTGTGAAAGTGCAAAAAAATAAAGACATAAAATAAACAGAAATTTATTTTCACAAGACTGGGATGGTGATTGTTTTAATTTCAATTGTTTTACAAATAAACAGAAAGTCTAAAGACATCTAATTTGTTCCGCAAGAAAGTAACAATTTAGTTTTATTTATTCGGAGTGACAGTAAAAACAATAAGATCGTGATAAAGCAGGTCTTCTGAAAGTTAATAAAGTTGTCAATGTTATCAGAAAAATATCCTCTTACATAGACTAAAGAGGTGTGGAATGTGTAACAGCTATCAGCAAGGAAATGGAATGCAGAGTACCGAGTTCAATTCCCACTCGATTCTGTTTCGTTCTAATTCCTTTTGAAAAGGCATGAATCCATATTCCTCCAGCTATGGTTTAAACAGCAGGGAAAACTGGGTTCTCTGGCCTTGAGTTGGCAACCAGTCTAAGAAAAGGAAAACTATGAATTCAAAACCAGTCTGAAGTTGTATAGACTCAGTTAGGCTATGTATGACAGCCAGAAGACCTGACTTTCCACCCTGTGATTTTTTTCCTTGTGGTAGGTTAAACGATAAAGTCTACTATACCAAACTAAGACTTTGGAAGAACTTGAAAGATGAATACAAGAAGTTATGTTTTCCATACCACAAGAGTTTCTGGTAAAATCAGCTGGTAGCAAAATCTGGTGCCCACATCGAATTTTAAATAAATTCTCATGCTAAACGCTATATCCATTTCTTATAAAAATTATAGTTACAAAATAAATTATAAGTGTCTTAAAATCGGGAGTTACTTTTCAATCACCCTGTATAACATCGTATAACAAAATTTTGACTTATTTTGTTTTTGGTCAGTAAGTATTATTTCTTATTTGCCTAAGTCTAAAAAGCAAAGAAAATGACATATTCCCTTCAAACTTTACTTTTGTAACCTGGACATCGATGTTTTGAATCTATCCTATTTTCCATTACATTCCAGACAGATTCAGCGCTGAGTTGCTGAAGAAGAATTTTCTAGAACTTTCGAGAAGTTTCTAGAACTTTCGAGAAGTTTCTAAAAACATCTGGCAACATTGATGACAGTATAAATACAGAGAACGTAAGCTCAACAGTACAATTTACTTCTTGCTGTTCAAGTACAGACAAGACGTCGTTGATCGATCTCATAGTCATAAAAGCAAAGTTTGTGGGAAATATTAGCCATTTTTCATACTTTCTAGGCGTAAGCAAATAGGAAATAAGATTTGGTACCCAAAGACCAAAATCGTTTTACACAATGAATAGCACACCAACACGTCAAGTAACGCTGAGTCAAAAATATACGAAGCCCGATGTACCCAACATGATAAGAGTATAGCAAGCACACGCATCATAGCTAAATCTGCACAACATCTATTAGAAATACTATCAAATCAGGTAATCCACTTGGTGGTCTTTGATGGAAGGTGTTCCTAAATATCTACTCCCTTGTCACGTTGGCTGTCTCATACTCCAAACTTTAAAAAGTCAACCATCTCGCCACCCGATCTTCCCTACTACTCTCACTCATGAACAGATATTCACAGTGCGTCAAACCCTAGAGAAACGCCTTCCTAAAGAATATGAAAAAAAAACATAAATATAAGGATACGGAATTGAAACTAAAAAAATGTGGGACCTTAAATTTATTACTATACTCGTAATAATTGGTGTCCTCCTGTACCATAAAAAAGAAAAGCTACAGATAAAAACATTAACAATTTGGCCGCTCATATTTATAAGAATTTTTAAAAAAATGCATTGTACAACACTGCTCATCTATTCAAGAGAACATTATCAATGCATTATGTATTACTTAACATCTATTGAATCAATTCATCCCAAGCAAAGCAAGGATGCCATTAAGACGCATGGGACCACTAGGAGTGAAAGAGAATGAAAAGTCTTCACAAGGAACGGGAAAGACATTCCTAAACGGGATAGACCTCTACTCCTGTTCAAAAGGCCTGGGAGGAGGAGTGTGAAACGGATGATAGGTGAAACTATCTAGTCCTATTGAGGATGAATAAATAAATAAATAGTAAATAAAATTTCAGACTTTAGGCGTAGCCGTTAGAAGTATAGAGTTGAAATAGATTTTTGAAGAATCCGAAAACGCAATCCTAGACAGGAAAAAAAAGGATAAACCTCTACACCTGTTCAAAAGACCAGGGAGGAGTGTGAACCGAACGATAGGAGAAATTCTCTTACTCTAGGTCTCAGCTAATAATTCGATAAGGGATTGTACTGAACAGGAAACAAAATTTGATGATGGTGGTGGTGGTGGTGGTGGTGGTGATGATGATGGTGGTGGTGGTGATGGTGGTGGTGGTGGCTGTGGTGGTGATGATGATGGTGGTGGTGGTGGTGGTGATGATGATGGTGGTGGTGGTGGTGGTGGTGATGATGATGGTGGTGGTGGTGGTGGTGGTGGTGGTGGTGGTGGTGGTGATGATGATGGTGGTGGTGGTAATGACAGTATTTAACAATGTTTAACACGATTTCGACATCAAGTTACGTTTAAAACTTGCATAAAAGTGTAAAAAATATATAAAAAAAAGACCCGAAACAAAGACTTTTAAAAAATATTTTTATACTTGTATGCAGTTTTTTTTAACATAACTTGAAGACAGACATATTGTCCAAACATTGTTAAACATTCTCTTTTCTTTTCTTAAATCGAACTCTTCTCTAAATGTTGCAAAATATTAGAAGAGTTACTTCATTTATTCTGTTTGTTAATAATAATAATATTAATAATAAATGCGGAAATTGAAATCAAGAATAGTACCAGTCATAGTAGGTGCGCTTGGAATAATAAAAAAAAAAAGAACACAACAACACACTGAAAAAATCCCTGGAAATCCCAGCTTCAGAGAATACAAAAAATTGTCTTCATAAGTACAGCCCACACACTAAGAATAACTTTTGTCCATGTAACGCTAGTGATGTTATGGGATTTAGACAAATCATGAAATGTAGCCACAACATACCATTACATGCCTTAGGTCTTCACGCAGACATAGTAGGTACTATGACCATAGCAGAAATCGAAATATAGTAGTAGTAGTAGTAGTAGTAATAATAATAATAATAATAATAATAATAATAATAATGATGTTCTGATGAACTTTGCTGTATGGTACGTAGACTTTAATGCGCAGTACTAGATTGTCAACAAGGTCTCACCAATTTACAATTGAATTGGCTAGATACAACCATAAGTTCTATGTTAACAGTTTCTTCTCTGGCATTTCTTGCTTTTGGAACTCTATTCCAGCTTCATGCTTTCCAGCCAACTTTAATCTTCAAAAATTTACATGCAATGTCAGCCGTTATCTATTCTCTTCTTTGTTACTCTTCTTTTCTTCTCGCTCCTTAATGATGTTTTTATTTTTTCTTATTCTTTCACACTCAGTAACCTGAGTAACTCAGTGTCTTAGTGGCGTTATTACCTTGTCTGGGGTGAAGTGATTAAAAATACAGCAATGTCTCATCAAGATCGGCGTTGTATTCTTAAAAATGAAATAAACATCAAAAGTATCTACACATTTTTATATGAAAATATTTGAAAGCATTTTGAAGTATATTGAAATTATTAACATCTTTTAATGGAATTTTACTATTTGACAACTTTCGAAGTCTAAAAATGCCTGTCTTCTATAGAGTCGCCAGATGTCCTACGGATTATTTACACAAGGGAGTATGGCACAAGGCCAACGATAAATTGTGAAAATCATGCGTACTCAGGACTAGTGACAGAAATTGCCCTAGTCGGCATTTCACCTTTTGGAGAAAGGCACTACCTGGAGAGGAGGAATGTCCCTTTGGAGACGAGTACGTTTGACTTCTCATTAAACTTGATGGTATTCTTATTAAACATGATGGTATTGTGGCTGGGCCAAAGAAAAGACGGCCCGCATATAGAGAACCTGGCCCCAATTTAAGAATTTTATTGTATCCTCTCTGTGTTGTCTTAAATATTTCGCTTTTGCTTCTTATATTATGTGCCGATCATGGTTCTCCACAGTGTCCTATCATTTGTAGCGCTAAACAGTGTTTTTCTCTTTACTCTCCTTCCCAGTCCATGTTCTGCAATCCAAATTCGTCGGGTAGGTTACTTGTTGTTTTCTTCTACTGCTCTTTAATAAGCCTTGTAATTGTCAAATTCTCCGAGCCCTCTTTCCTCATTATGCGACCCAGAAATTCAGAGACCAGAGAACAGCAGTTAAGAGATGGTTCCAGGATTCTCAAAAGCTTCAATCTCCCGATCAAGAGACCTTGCTGACGGATGTAACTTATCGTCATATCCAGGACTTGAGACCTTGTTGCAAATCTAATACTGCGCTTAAATTCATAAAGTCTATGAACCATAGTAATTTGAAAAGAAAATTAATTAAATTATTTAACCCAGTTGCCAATATTTTTCGTGTATAAGTTTGTCCATTGCAATAAGAAGTATCTTATCTGAAATTATATATATGCAAAGTAGAATTTAAATCTGAATTTAAATGATAGCAATATCCCTCAATATTAAAATGTAACTGTTTTTTACCTCTAATCTTTATCTTGACGATAAGCTTCCTTCTGAACAGAACCAGATTGTAAAAGAGTATGTCACAATGCTAAACAAAAGAAGATGTTAATTGTGCTGCGCCAATTAACTAAGTGGGGAGGGCCTACATATTATGAGAATTAGAATTCAAAATCTTTACCCGGGATCGAGCATCAATCACTAGCGTCTGGAAGAAAAACTCAACTATTCTGGAGAGACTCAGCAATTATTTGATAGATGCCGTTTATCTTCGATGTGTTGCGTCACTTCAGGACATAGGCGATCATGGCTCTCCACAACTTCCTATTTCATGTGGCCCTTAGCAGTTTTTAGAAAAGTTCACGTTACTCCATGTCTGCAATGCCGGATTAATCAAATGACAAAAATAGCAAATCATACGGGTTCCACAGTCTCAAGAGTCCCACAATTTCAAGGGCCCCGAAGTAAATACTTTCAACCTGTCCGGGGAAACATGCATCTAGTGAAACAGGCATCTGGTGATCTGGTAATGTTAATGCTTACATATCGGGGAAGCTCCATCTTTAATTATTCATCATTTCAGGTAACATTATATCAAGGCCATTAAATTTACTCAAATATCTCGTTAGAATCATTTGCCTCATATTTTGGGAGGTTTGCTTATCACGTCGACAGAAGTTAAATATTTAGCTGTTTTATATCTCAAAACCAGCTAACAGGGAATGTTCTTTCAATGTTACAGACGCATTGTATTTTGGTTAGGGGATATGTGATATTGTGACGACTTTATTGCTATCAATTATTTTCCTGACCCCAAAATGACTGCTCATCCCTAATATTTTTACGACGCTATGGTAACATGCATATATTTACATGTTGAAGGAGCTCCATCTTTAATTATTCATCATTTCAGGTAACATTATATCGAAGCCGTTAAGCCTACTCAAATATCTAGTTAGAATCATTTGCCTCATATTTTGTGGGGTTTGTTTATCATGACAGGAGTTAAATATTTACCTGTTTTATATCTCAATACCAGCTAACAGGGAACATCCTTGCAATGTTACAGACGCATTTTATTTTGGTTGGGAGATATGTGACAATGTGGTCACTTTATTCTAACGTTGCTATCAATTATTTTCCTGGCTCCAAACTGATACCTCATCCCCAATGTTTTTACAAATGTTATGGTAACATGTATATGTTTACATGTTGAAGGAGCTCCATCTTTAATTATTTATCATTTCAGGTAACATTATATCGAGGCCGTTGAGCTTACTCAAATATCTCGCCATCCGGGGTATGGCGATAAACTACATCCGTGTCCTGGGTAAGACGATAAGCTACATCCAGCAGCAAGGCCTCTGATCAGGAGGTTTTGAGGTGCGTGGAACCACCTCTTAATTTCTGGTGTTCCCAGGTCCTGTTACGGTCTAAGCCATGAGATAAATATCCACCCCCCCCCCACAAAAAAATGGGGCTAAAACACTATGAATTTGTAAAAATAGGTTTTAATACCAGAAATACTTCGTAAAATTATTACCAGCAATACATTATTACCATTTTTTTTAAAATAATATTACCAGCTATACATATTTTTAAAAAAATTACCTGCAATAAAAATTTTGTCGGCATTAAATAACCCAATGAGGTGTTGATATGCCGTAAAACAAAACAAACCAAACCAATATATACTGAGATAGATAGATAGATAGATGAAAAATATTACCAGCAATAAAAATCTTGTCGGCATTAAATAACCCATTGCGGTGTTGATATGCCGTAAAACAAAACAAACCAAATCAAACTATACATTTTTTAAGAAAAAAACTATTACCAGATATACATTTCGTTAGAAAAAAGTACTGAATTGTTATGTAATATCAGTCATCCTATATGACAGTGAATGCTGCACACTCTTCTCACAGATAGAAAAGAGATATCAGCAACAGAAATGTTGTTCTACAGAAGGATGCTGAGAATATCATAGACTGAACATGTGAGCAACGACGAAGTTTTAGAGAAAAATAGAAACTAAAAGGAAATTTATATTTAACATCAGGAACAGACAGCTGAAATTTCTTGGGCACATAATGATGAAAAAAAGACTTGGAAAATGGGATGCTTAGAGAAAAGAGTGAAAGCAAGGTGGACAGAGGAAAACAACGTATCACTTAGCTACAGAGCTTGAATGAACGGACGGCGGAACAAGGTTTAGGAGAAATAAGAAAAAGTCAAAATTTATTTAGAGCTACAAATGGCAAGGAAATATGGAGAGCCATGATCGCCAAACTCCTGAAGAGACATAATGAGGAAAGAAGGCTTGGAAAATTTGGTACTCACAGAATAGATTGGAAGCAAAAAGAACAGAGGAAAACAACGCATAAACTACCTGGCGAGCTTAAGTTAATGGATGGCGGGACAAGGTTTAAGAGAAAATAAGAAAAAGACAAAATTTATTAAGAGCTACAAAGGGCAAGAAATCGTGGAGAGACATGATCGCCTACGTTCTGAAGGTACTCGGTACATAGAAGAAGAATATATATATATATTGCATAGGCTCCACACCAGCTTAATCCAGGCCAGTGTGTTTGTGGAATTTTATCTTACTGTTTAAACAGCGCATGTTTTCGGCTTGTTTACCGTTTTTTATCCTGATATTATAAGAAATGGTGGACTTCTAATACTAACAGATTTTTTTTTTTTTTTTTGGTTTCGTGTAAATACTTTTGACCATCGTCAATATTCATTAGGGAGAAGTTTTAAAAATATTATAATTCCCCTCCTCCCAAACCAAGCATTTGTACATATTCGACGAATTAAGACTTAACCCCTTCCCCGCCAATTATTTATTTTGGAAAAAAACGTTTGATTTTCAGACGATTTTTTTATTTGTTTTTAAGCACTGTGAAGTAATGGATAGCGGCTCGGATTGAGGAATCGGAGAGACGAGTTCGAATTCCAGTCGAATCCATTACCTTCACTTACGTGCTAATACCCTTGAAAAAGGCATGAATCCTCTTCTCCCCCACCCTCCAGCTATGGTTAAATAGCAGGACAGATCGGGTTCTACAGCCTTGGATGGCAAAAAATAAATCTTTTTTTAATCATTTCATCCCAGCAAGATGATAATGCCACTAAGACGAAACAGGTTACTGGAAGTGAAAGAGAATGAATGGAGACCCAATCCTTAACAGGAAACAAGGGATAAACAATATACATGAAAAGGAGCGTGAATCAGATGATAGGCGAACCTCTCTCTATCTCTCTCTCTCTATATATATATATTTATATATATAATTAAAAATGACGAAGTGCATTCTTTTTCATTAAAAGGAACCTTTTTCGTTCAACAGTTCTTCAAAAATATTCGTTAAAAAAATCCAAAAAAATAAATCATAAATGGCGAAAATGAATGTTTTGTTCTCGTTCAAATATATATTTGTGCGTGTGCGTATTTATTAATGTTTCGGAAGAAAACGGAAAATGAAGTTCGCTAATAATTTAGTTTAAAAGTTAATGGCAGTAATTATTTTTTTTAAAAAATGGTTCATCTCGGCACAATATCATAGTCATAGATTGAAGGCAAGAAAAAAAAATTTGGCTGTCTGTTTAGTTTCAGAAAAAAAAAAACCTTAAAATCTCAACCCGCCAACCAAATCCCTCTATAATGCCGTGTCTGAAATATAATATAAAAATTAAAATAAATAAGATTATTAAAATATAAATATGATTATTAAAATATATAAAAAAATTAAAATAAAATTTTAAAATATTTTTCTTCTACCAAAGTGAAAGCAGTAACATTGAATTTAAAATCAAAAAATTAACTTGGTTAGAAAAAAAGGTGCGAGTAGAACATTTTTCTTTACGCAAGTAGTTTGTTTTTTCTTTCTTTCTTTCTTTCCACCACCTTTTCTTACTTCTCCCCTTCACACACACACATGGTTTCGAAACCTTAAAATAGAACAATTTATATTCCATTCAGTTTTTTTTATAAGCGGTTGAATACTCTGGATTGGAAATTACGTTACTAGGCTCCGCCTACTTTTCGTTATATATACAGGGAGCAAACGTCCGTCATCAAAGTCACATCTACCAGGTAAGTAACAAGTTATTTGTGGATCCTACAAACGTTTCTTGTATTTCAGCTTAAATTTTAAGGGTGAAGCACTGATGTCTCTTCTACTGCTCACATTTTTGTCGTATCTCCAAGGAAACATTAGCTTGCACGACTTGTTGTGACAGTAGTCTCAAAGGAATTTAGTAGTGGTGGGAACTCCGCTGTGTGTGAGCATTTTCTTTCTGACTGACAAAACCACAACGACATTTCTTTCTTTGTCTCTCTCTCTCTCCGCTCGAATACAAGACCTTTACTTAGATAAGTGTTTAAACTTCAAGGAGGGCAAAGGAGTTTGCGTTTTTTTTTTTCTGGTTTCAATTATTATCCAAGGTTTAGCGTTCAAACCCAAGATAAAGCCAGATTTTCGAATTGTGATATCTTTTCAAGCAAGGCAGACCTTTTTCGGTACAATATCATTTTGTTTTTATCGATATTTTGTCTTCCACCGTATAAAGGTAGTAATAGTAAAAATATGAAAGATAGGATCTTTCCTGTTAATTCACACAAAATTATGTGAAATTACAATTTTTAAATCAAAGTTTATTTTTTAAAATTTTTGGCACTCATTTGAAATTATAAAATTTAAAACGAAATTTGTTTAACTTGCCTCGCAACAACTCCAACCTTCAGAATGAAAACAAATACCAACAATCAGGGAGTTACTTACATTTCGTAAGTACGGATAATATTCAAGGTACTTACAAGGAATTTTTACTATTAAAAATAAATTAAAAAAATGTTTTCGCTTGTTTATCGGTTAGCACGAAAGTTGAAATAGCAATAGCGCACCCGAGTCGCCCACATTTGGGGCGATCACAAAGATCAACCCAACCAGAGTGCAATGGAAAATTTGGAGAATTTGGTGTGAATTTTAGTAAATATAAATTCTTTTTATTTTGGTGAATTAACAAAAAAGATTAAAATAACTTGTGATTCAATCACTTTCATTTTAGCCCAAGTCTGATGTCTTGTAAGTAGGATCGGACTCCATACTCTGTAATGATCCGAAAAATTAGCTTGGTAACTGTTTCCACAATAGCGTAGTGTCCAAGTTAATATCCTTAAATTCTCTAAGCATACCCAGAAAAAAAGCACTTGTAAATATGATCTAATTTTACTGTGAAAATTCTAATTCCCGACCACCTCCACCAACTTAAAGCCTCCTTCAAATCACACTGGACACGGGTTTGTCTTCAAGTTGTCATTTAATTTTTAAATTTCTATATTTTTTTATCTATTTTTGTCAGAAGTTGTTTATAACTTATTTTCGATCTTGTTGTATGAGTTAACAATTCCTGCGTATATAGATAGCTGTGGTTGAAATAACAAGGTAGACTATCCTCTCTAGCTTTGGATGGCAACCTCACTAAGAGGAAAAAAAAACCTGAATTCCAAATCCTTCGTGAAGGTAACGGGAAACCACTACTTACTCTCTCACGTACACATAGCTCTCTCTACAGCTTCCTTGCCCATGAATTGCTATCATCACCTCCTTTCTGAAGAGACCTGACTTAAAAAAGGTATAATGCTAAATTTGTAAGTAACTTCCTCTATCCCAAGGTCACAAAAGAGGAATACTTAGTTGAGGATCGAACTCGCTACAGATGTAAAAGCCTGCCAGCAGAGTTTGCAGACCATCGTGAAACGATTACAGCACCATGTCCCTCAAATTTGATATTCTAAAAGTTAACTATTTCTAAATATTAGATTACTTGCAAACTTTTTATATTGCGTATAACTTTGTGTAAAAATAGGAATTAATATCAAATACTGTTATGTATAAGTTTATTATAATGTTAAAAGGTACAAACTCTACCAAATACTCGCGTGCGGATGAAACATGCTGTTTGCATCATGGGTCCTTAAGATTCTATATTGTTCTATTGTGAGGTCGCTTAGGGGCCTAATAGAAGAAAAGGAAGCGTTTATTTATTTTATTTTATTTTTTTGCAAGCATGGGGACCCCTGTTACCGACCACACCATTTATTAATTTCTCATTTTTCCCCAGACCACAAATCGAAAACAGTTATTATTATTAATATTATTATTATAGATGGTTCAAGTTTTTACTTGCATACTTTTCATATGACGTATGTTGAATGACTCTACTCCATTGTACTTTTTTATTCTCTTCCAAAAATACCACGTTCGAATATGTTTCATTTGAATTATTGATTTGATTCGTTTCTTACGGTTTATCAACCCATTGCAGGATATTTAAAGCCATAAAATATTTTAAGATTCGAAGATTTTTAATTTTATTTATTGGTTTTTGAAATACTAATGATTTAGTGATACAAATCTTACTAATTAGAGAAGAGGTGGCTTCATATATTTCCCAAGAATATTTGCGCGTAAGTGAATATAACGAACCCAACTAGAACTGAAACTCGGTTCTCCGATTAACAATTCCCAGCCATTATTCATGACACCACCGCACATCCATGTTTACAACAACTAGTGTTCCCAAGCGGTCACATATTTAGATTTTTTTAAGCAAATTACCCCAAGCAATGCGGGAGTGCCACTAGCACGCAAGGGGTTAGTGAGAGTGAGAACAAAGAGGAGCGTTTGGGAAAAGGATAAAGAGGCGGAGAGAGATCGCGGTCAATGTATCAGATGTCGATACTGACCGGACTCGACGTTGCTTAACTCCGGTAATTGTACGGGGACTAGCGCTTCAATGTGATATGGCCGGAAACCTAATTTGAGTAAATCCGAGTCGCTATTTGATTTATACGTATTTTTTTGTTTTTTTTTTCTTTTTCGGATGCCAATTCAACCTCTATATCAGGGCACCATCAGAAAGTGCAAGAGATCCTGGGAACAGTTGGGTGTTAAAGCAGTAATTATGAAAGAAATCTAAATGTTAGCTTTCTTTTTAGTTCCATAGTCCCATTTATTAAGACGCCCTCGATTCTTTTCATTATATTGATAATTGTAACCAATTATTAAGCCTCCATCTTGGATTAGACACCTTAAAGAAAATAGTCATTTTTTTTTTTTTTTTTTTGTATTTATTACACTTCGCTTCACGTTCATCTTGGTAGTAGGTATAAATTACTGCTCCTCAGGGTAAATATGACACAAGGTTGGTTCGCGAGTAAATCTGACTGCATCAATAATGCTTTAACTATTATTTCAATTTAAAATATACCCATCAATAAATAAATAAAAATAATCCAAAAGTTAAAGACAATATTTATAATTTTTGACAAAGGAAAAATATTTCCAAACTATATTTAAAAAATTCGGTTTCTAGAACTTTCATTTATAAGATGTTTTCTAATATGAGCTAAAGTAAAAAGAAAAATGGGCGCAGAAAAAAAATTCTTATTCTTCTTAAATGTGAATAATAAATTTAATTCTTTGATTTCGATTGTAAATTACGTGTATAATCTTAGTTTTATTTATTTTTATTTAAGCCATATTTAAATATGAATAAAATTAATTTTTTAAATTATTCAGTAAAAATCATTAATATCTTACTCAATATTTTGCAGCAAACACCTCGGAATAAAACGTTAACTACGGAAAGAAAAGGAAACACTACAAAAACACTTTTATTCAAGAATAAAATCCAATAGTAAGTATATATTATATATATGTGTATATATATATATTAATTTTTTATAGACGTCATTATTTCTAGTAGCCAAGTTTACAGCTTTACATGAGTCGCCCATTGTCAGATTTTTGTGCCATTGCAAGTCCGTGACGATTCGATCACCCTCCATGGTTTGCTAAGATATTCTACCTCTAACACAAGAAATAATCATTGTCAGTGGCTGTGTGGTTATTGTCATCGGGGACAGATTTTCGGTGAAAAGCCAAAATTGTGATTTTTTTATTTATTTTTTTTTTATTTTATTTACTGTAAGTTTGACTCCGTGCAAGACCCGAGGCGCAATCTATTTAAAGGTTTACGTTAGGAGGCAGTTTATACGGATAAGGAGGCATGGTCAAGTAATGGATAGCGAATTCCAGTCGAATCCATTCCCTTACGTGCTAATACCCATAGGAAAGGTATTAATCCTCTTCAATCCCCCCCCGCCATGGATAAATAGTAGGACAGACCGAGTTCTACAGCTTTGGATGGCAATTGGTCTACCGTAGAAAGAAATGGCAACCTACTGCGGGAAAAAATTTGCCTCGTCAGTCATGTACCGAAAGATGCATGATCGCCTAAGCGTGCATCACGCATGGTACGTAACTGACTGACTGATCGGGGGAAACATCTGCTTGGGAGTCTGTTCCACAGAGGCAGTGGTTCTCGAAGAACCTGTTCGAGTGGAACGAACTTCTCGTCCCTGGAATACCGGAGGGCATGAACACGGCGGGCCCTAACCGTGAAAACTAGGCCCGGCGAAACCAAGGAATGTAGTTTGTCCGAGCACTTTCTGTGAAAGTAGCGATAGAGCAGCGATGAGCTTGCTACAATCCCGCCCGTGAGAGACAGGTTGGAGAGTGGCTGCTGATGTTAGAGTGGCCCAACACAATAGATTTACTAAACGCAGTTTAGATGTGGCACAAGGCCGAGAATAAAGAGGATCATCGAACTCGCTATTCTGATCGAGCGAGACCAGTTTATTGATCATTACGACACGTCGGAATGCTCATGGGTCAGCATAATATCCCTATTACAACATTTGCTCTACCTATATTTTTTCTTTTTTGTCCTGGGCTAAGCCTGATTGCTAAGTTAGAGAAGTTTTATATTTTTGACATTACTGAGCTAATCTAGAAAAGATACTTCTGCATTTACGAGGGGTATGAAAACTTTTTTAGCAGTTCTCTCGTTGTATATCCAGTAAATGAAGTCGGTAGCCTAATTCAGAAACCTATTTACCCAACAAATCTTTTTTTAAATATCCTTTCAACCCAATTCTCCAAAGATCACATAGAACAAAACTTAATGAATAATCGTTGCGTATCATGACTTGTCTCATAACTGTGACTGTTAGAGATTTACCATTGGTGGCAGTGTCCGGGATCTTATTACATCATTTGTTTAATATTTAACATACCGATTGTTCTAGTCTAACGTCTCGTCGTCTTCGCAATATTTTCATTGTATCATATGCTTATCAATAAAATTAATTAGGCATGAAAAAGAATATACTACATAATGATTTTATGTCCGGACTGCTTTTTAAAAAATAGGAAAGAGACTTTTTTTGTTTATATATGAACTAGACCACCCATAAACCCTTTGGGTTTCGTTTAAAAGCAGTTCATGATCTAAAATGATGCGCTAACAATATTATCATTTATTATTAATTACGCATTATAATGTGTATTTAAAAACTGTAAAGGAAGTACTATTGTTCCACTTGGTTTCATAGTTAACATATCTCGTGAAAACTTAATAGCTTAAAGCAGGTATAGTCTTTTTCAAAATAAGTATATTTTTTATTATACATACTTGTTTCTGTATCTGTCTATATTTCTGAGATGAGGTATTATGTACCGAATTTACATCATTCGGACTATTGTCCTCATCTTTGTTGCCATATTTATCACAACGTTTCGAGAAAAAGCAATAATAAAAACGAAAATTGCAATATGAGCTCTGGTAAAAAATATAAAATAACAGCAAAAATTACAATATGAGCAAATGGTAAAAATGGTTACTGTAGACATTAATTTTATAAGTCCCAGAAATTCATACACAGATGTCCTTAAGGACACTTGGCACAGTGGATAAAGGCGTTGGTATGATCCAGTGACAGGATCCAAAGTGTTGTGAGTTCAATTGAGAACTTGGAGAGGTAAATTAACAGGAGATAACTGATAACTGACATTCATTTGACGTAGAACTAGAACAGTCTACCCAAACGAGCGAAATAAAGGGTTCAGTTCGACATTCCAACCAACTGAAGATCGGAGTGTACAACGGCCGAAACATTGTGATAAATATAGCAACAAAGATGAGGACAATAGTCCGAATAATATAAATAGTATACTTGTTTCTTTCTCGTATATATTTGAAAATAATATTTATAATGACGGCAAATCAGCGTGCATCTGTTTATTTACCAACAAGTCATGTGACACATACATCTTCTTCACCTATAATTTGACGTGTTTCTTTCAAACTAATTCATGACTTACTCGTGACTGTAGTCTGTATTTGCATTCACCAGTATTAGTGTCAATCCTGAATTAGAATTTTAGGACTTAAGCTCAACCCAAGCCCCCATTACTAAAGATACTAGGAAAATGTCCGGTTCCCTGTAACGCACCAGTAAGTACCTGACTCCTCCTGCTATCCTTTACATTCACAAGAGAAAATAAGGCCCCAAATGGAGTACTGATTGCATATATAGGTAGAAGCTGTCCCTTCTTCAGCCTCTTGTCTCTATATAATCCAAAAACGTCTAAATGACGAATTATTTCCCACCCTACAACCCCTTTCCCCACAGATGAAACGTCGCAAGCATCTCACTGCTCTGTCGCTATTTCCATGGACAGCGTTCAGACGAACTACATTCTTTAGTCCCACCAACTTTAACCTTCACGTCTAGGACGCGCCATGCGACGCATATTGTAGCGAACCACCTTCATGCCCTTCGTAATCCATTGCTGATATGAAAGTCCCACTCGAACAGCTCCTTCCCAAGAACCGCTGCTTTGTGGAACAGGCTCCCAAGAGGACGCTTTATCGATCACTACAATCCTAACCTGTTCAAGTCTAGGGTTAATGGTTATCTTTCTCCACACATGCTCATAAACAGTGCCTCTTACTCTCTATCACTCTACCTTGAGTTGCTCTCGGTCCTTCGACAGGGTAAACATAATTGGAAAAAGCTGGAAACAGCCTTCACTACTTGAAAGACTGGAACAGCGCTGTCTTCCTTTCCCTTGGTAGTCGACTGCTTCGTGCGTGTAACAATTGTATTAATATAATGGTTGTTTAAATGTCACAACTATTATGGAACAAATTATCATTTTTAAATAGTAAAAATACCAAACTATCTTATGTCCGGTAATATCCCCACTCACTGACATCCCTCTCTCTATCTAACATACATATATATATATATATATATATATATATATATATATATATATATATAAGGTTGCGATAGATAAAGTATCGCCATTTTATATATTTTTCATTTCGCGCATACGCGTTGTTTGTTTTTTCATTTTTGTCAACTGCACAGTTTAGTAGGCTCAGTTGCGAACCGTCTGTGAGAAAAATAGCAAATTGACGCAATTCACCCCGCCAGAAATTTAGAAACGTCATGTTGTACTGCTTGGCATTCTCGCCGAAAGCTCCAATACAAACATTTCCGAGTGCTTGGGTGTCAATCTGAGGACAGTACAGAAAGAAGTGAATGATATATCCAGTCAACTTGATCGTGTTTGGAGTGATCAATAGTGATGGTGACATGATGCCTCCATTCATCTTCCCACAGGGCCGTAGAATCAACATGGAGACGTACATCATGTCTTGCTCTAAGTTAAAAAGGTGGCTGCTGGAAGAACCTATGTTTGGCACCATGCCACGCAAGCAGGAAAACCCAGTCATGGCTGTTAGACAATTTCTGCGATCCCATCACCCCTTACATCTGGCCACTTAACTTCCCAGATTGCAACCCCCTTGATTATTCTGTGTCAGGTACTGTTGGGCGAGAGACCAACAAACACCCAAAGATGAATTGAAAGCAAGGATTATGGCAGCATTCACCAGTTTAATCAAGGAGACCGTCCAGAAGAGTTGTAGGAGATTCCGAAGTCGTCTAGAGGCGGTGGTTCGTTGAAGCCAATGGTGATTTTATTGAATAAATTTACTCTTTGGCACTTCAAGATATTTTTGTGTAATTTTGGTGAATATATGTTAAAATGAAATGTCAATGTCATTTTAATTTTTGTGTAATTTAGATGACAATTTATTCATCGCACCACACACACACATTGTAAGTAACATCAATCAGCTAAGTGACAAACATTTATTTGTATTATATATATATATATATATAATAGAAACATTTAAGTGACAAACATTTATTTGTATTTTATATATATATATATATATATATATATATATATATATAAAATACAAATAAATGTTTGTCACTTAACTGATTGATGTTACAGCATTCCGGGTTTCGTAGACGGGCCCTTAACAGTTGACTTCTTACACTTGATTTTTTTTCTTTTTTTATATGCACTTATCATTAGTGCAAGTTTTTTATTCATAGTCTGTGTGCGCCTGTCTGCGCTGATGTGTGTACGTGTAAAATGCTGTGATTATTTGGCCTTTTCGTCGTTTTCTTTTCACTTTACACTTATTCTTTAACCTTTTTATCTCTTTTTTTCTTTCCTCTTTTCTTTCAATTGTTGTCATTTGATATCCGGTTTTTCTAGACAAGTTGTTAATTTTTAACCATTCTATTTTTTGAGTTAGGAAAATTGTATTTCATTTTTCAAATAAATAATTAATTATATTTATTTATACATGTCTTTACTTGGCTTTTATTTCGTTTTCTTATCTGATTTCGTGGTATCATAAGTACTATTAGTGTATTAATTGTAGGTGTTTAGATTTATAATTAAATTTTTATTTATTGTTTGAATTTATATGTATACCTACATTCAGACGTTTACGTACACACGTGCACATATACACATTGGTGTATACAAACGCGGTACACACACACACATTGTCCGTACTTTATATATAAACTATTCCTTAAATTGGAAAGTGATTTTTTTTTTTTTTTTTTTTTTTTCATATTTTAAGGGCATTATGATCGGTTGGGTTTATGGAGAATATTCTTTGCTGTTTGAATATATGTACAGAGTATACAAATATATAATATATATATATATATATAATATTACAGTTCAAATGTTTGAGGCCACCCCTGGTAATTTTTTAAATTGGCCCCAAAAGTATCTGCTTTGTACTTTAAATAAGAGAAAATTATTATACATGATTAAAAAAAAAAGTGACGTGAATTTTTTATTAGAAATAGAAAAAAAAGAAGCATTTTATGATTAAATTTTGCTCTCGTTAAAATATCCTCCTTTAGCAATGATTACTGCAACACAACGTTTTGCATTCATTGCAAAACTTTCTGAAAGTATAAGTTTGCTAATTGATTCCATTCTTTTTTTTTTAATGGCTCTAAGAGCTCTTTTTCATTTTTTTCACTCTTCTGTCAAGTTGATCCCATGCTAATTCTTGGGATCGCTTCTGACTTTTGAACTGTAGTGTAGTCATTATTTTTGTTTATATCAAGATGGTTGCTTTTTTTTTTTTTTTTTTTTATTTCTTTAAAGCTATTCAAAATTTCTTCATCAACAACATAGTTTGGAAAATTATTCTTAATTGTTTGTTTTTATATTGTTTAATTTTCTACAAAACTGTTTCCGAGGAGGAAGTCTTTTCGTCATATTTCTTATTTTCAAATATCATTTTTTTTTTTTACTTCTTTTTTATTTTATTTATTAATGAAATATATTCTGTATGTTTGTTTCTAAATTTGATATTTTAATCAGGGTGGGTTGTTTGTGGTTTTTTGCTTAATGTTTCTAGTAATTGTAGTTGTATTTATATTTATGTAATATTGTATTTTCGTGTTATTAGTTAGGATTTGCGATTTAATTGAACTATTATCAGATAAATGTCACGTTAATCGCCGCGATAATGTAGTGGTTGGGGAAACCAATGTATGTGTTGTCTGAATTATTATTAGAAATTTTCTTAGTGTGCAAGCGAATTCATAAACGGTGGATTGTACAAGTTTTGATAATTATCATTGAAGATTATTAAACTAGAATTTTGGATAGTGGAAAATTAATTGAAATATGTTGGAAACAACTTCTGAAAACAACAAAATACTAACTTCAAGAAAAATGGTCACCCCTATATGAATAAAACTTTCAGGTTAAACCTACGCCAATTCGATTTTTTGTTTTGTTTTTTACAGATCATTTGCAAAGATATGAATAATAAAATTACTTGCTGTCTGCTTCTTGTCGCTCTCATTGCAACTGCTACAGGTAAGTGCTAATATTTTCTAATGTTTGTACGCT
Organism: Acanthosepion esculentum; assembly: GCA_964036315.1. Taxonomy (NCBI): domain Eukaryota; kingdom Metazoa; phylum Mollusca; class Cephalopoda; order Sepiida; family Sepiidae; genus Acanthosepion; species Acanthosepion esculentum. The sequence goes on along the minus strand of OZ038503.1, from coordinate 65,930,085 downwards.
ATGATCACTTAATTACAAAAGCTTTCAAACATAAGTCAGTCTTGTGCTTTAAACAACTTAAAACATTGACAAAGCTAAATATACAAAGAGCAAGAGAACAACAATTACAAAATTGTAAAACATGATTAGGTTTATAAGTACCCAAAATTCACTCACTGATGTTCCCAAGGACACGTAGCCCAGTGGGCAAAAGACCTGAGTTAAACACCTGGAAATTACCTCAACAAAACTTGGAGTTCAGTTACTAAAGGGGAATAACTGAAAGTGAGATATCCAGAAAAGGATAAGTAGAATAACGTGTACCTAGGACAAACCGTGTTTCGGTTCGAAATTCCAACCAATATCACCGGTCTAGACGAAACCTCGTGGTTATGAGCATAGTGCAAATAGTTACACCTAAATATATATATATATATATAGAAGAGAGAGAGGGGGTACGGTGAGGTAAGGGTTAGCTGATTGAGGAATTAGTCGAGTTCGAATTCCAGTCGAATCCATTGCATTCACTTACGCGCTAATACCCTTGGGAAAGGTATGAATCCTCTTCTCCCTCCAGCTAGGGGTAAATAGCGGGACAGACTGGGTTCTATAGCCTTGGTTGGAAACTGATCTAGGAGAAGTGTCGTTTGGGACCTTGTATTCGGCCCTTTAAAAAGTGTGGATGGTTCTTCACCACTATAATCAAATCTCATGTGCTGATGTCGGGCTGTTGGTTCTTAGGAACTGATCTGCTTGACCCACATACATCTACTTATACGGTGGAATATATATATATATATATATATATATATATATATATATATATATATATATATAATCTGTTAATAGCTTAATTCAGTTTGGTACGAACTCTTGCAACTAAACTGCTTAATGACGCTTTTGCTATATTTATTTAAATATTTGTATCTATAAAAATAACGTATAAACAGAAAATATATTGTTTACGTTAAGATACGCTTCGAGCAGATATGATCGTTCGAGAGAAATCATGGGGACTTTGTTATATATTACGGTGGAGTAATGGATAACTGCTCGGATTGAGGAATCGGAGAGCCGAGTTCAAATTCCAGCCGAAACTATTGCATTCACTTACATGCTAATACCCTCTTCTTCTCCCACCAGCTATGGGTAAATAGCAGGATAGACCGGGTTCTATAGCCTTGGATGGCAACTGGTCATATAAAAAAATGTCAACCTACTGCAGGAAAAAAAATCTGCCTCGTCAGTCATGTATCTTTCGATACATGATCGCCTAAGCGTGTATCACACATGGCACATAACTGACTGATAACACGCACATACAAATAGATGAAAATTAGTAATAACAATGCTTCTTAAACAATTTATGACAATTAGATCAAATTATAAAACTGTTTTGGGTTCATGTATATTTTTATATCCTTACTGAAAACCATACAATGAGGGTTTCTGTCACGAAAATTATCTGCCGTCTATGTACACAGGGTAGTAGTTACTATTTTGTTAAAGACAACCCTGACTCCTCGTACTATCCTCTACCTTTTACAAGAGCCAGATCAGACCTAAAATTTGTTCTATTTGTTGTCTTATTTTGGCGGTCTCTTTGCGTCCAAAAGCGTTTCAGTCCTTGTAGGTGGCAAATTATTTTCCACTCTCCAGCCTCTTTCTTACAAGCGGGATGTGGCAAACCTCTCGCTGCTCTGTTGCTACTTTCACGGAACGTTTTCGGATGAACTACATTCCGTGCTTCCGCCAGGTTTAACCTTCACGGTCAGGACCCAGCATACCACTCACATTGTAAGAAACGACATACACGCCCTCCGTATTCCAGTGGTGAGAAGCTCCACTCGAGAAGCAGCTTCTTGCTCTGTGAAAGCGACTCCCAAGAGGATGTTTCTCCGATTACTACAATCTTAACCTGTTCAAGTCGAGGATTAACCGTTACCTTTCCTCCTATCTGCATAAATCGCCGCTTACTGTAACCATCTACCTTGAGTGGACACGGGCCTTGTACAGGGTGTACCGCACTAAAAAAAAATAAAAAAATAATATTTATACAGAATGCTAACCACCAATTTTTTAGTTTTTTTTATTTTTATTTTTTTATTTTTTATTTGTGATATTGACCACGATGGAATACGGAGAGTGAAATATCGTAAAATTTACATCCAAATTTAATGTCAAGAAAAATAGTGTTTTAATTAGAATTTATTCTGACTGAATTTCTGCGAGGAGACGTTATCATTATTTATCTGAATGAGATCAACTCAGTCACGAAGGCTCCCGCAGATCAAGAAATCCGAATAGTACCTTTTAAGTGAAACTTTCTTCAAAGATTCTCGAAACTTTTCTTTGGCCAAGTTGGTCTAAAATATGTCTAATCTAATGACGGTCTCTCCTAAGGGGAATGCAAATCGGTCTGAATGCAAATAACTTCTCATCCCAGAAATTTAAACTGAAATTATCGATTCCGTACGGATTCGATTTGATATGCCATGGAAGCGTTCGGAAAAAAACATTAAAAATTACTACGGATATCAAACTGATATTCCTATATAGCTGTACTGACGTGAAGCTGGTACAATCATCCGTCCTGGGTATGATGATAAACTACGTCCAACAGCAAGGTCTCTGATCAGGAGGTTTCGAGGAGCGTAGAACCACCTTTTAATTGCTGGTGTTCCCAGGTCCACCCGGGGTGGTAGCACCTGTTAAGGTCTCAGCTATGGGCAAATAGTAACCCCCAAACTAGAGACAAAACACTATGAAAGTGTAAAAATAGGTCTTAATACCAGAAATACTTTGTAAAAAAAAAAAAAAATATTATCAGCAATACATTTTAGACAAAAAATTTACCAGCAATAATTTTTTGAAAAAAAAATATCAGAGATAGATTTTTTTGAAGGAAAAATATTACTAGCAATACATTTTTGAAAAAAAATATTACCAGCAATAAAAATTTTGTCGGCATTAAATTGAGGTTGATATGCACCAAACCAAACCAGGACAATCATGTTTATCAGTCAGTTCCTGGAAAGCATAAAGGGCAGCCTCTCGTGAGGGAATGGATTCTTCACATAAGCATAAATCTGAACTCTCCGAGCAAACAAGGAAATTCTTTAGCAGATAATTCAGTCCAAGACCTGGATAGAAAATATTCATTAACATCAGTCCTCTCAATGCTTAAGGTTTGAAATGCCGTTTTTCTAAAAAAAAATATTTTGCATGGTAGAAAAGCACTGGAGAGAATAGTTTCTGCCACTTTGTGTTTTTAGAACTTCTCCCCCAAGAATGTTATGCAAATTCTGGAATAGTTGGTAATCAGATAGAACAACTTCTTCTTTCGTCTTTAACCCCAACAGAGTCACTGGGGCTCCGACGTGCTGAGCTGTCCATCATTCTCTTCTATCTGTCGCGGTCGTGTGCCAAAGCCGTGGCTCCGCGAATGGTTTCTTGCTGTGCTCATCATGTGGCGGGTCTTGGGCGTTTTAACCTGACGGAGCTCATCCTTCTCCAGGTTAGACCACGGCCTTTGTCCTCCAACTAAGTGGCTCGCCTTGGCCGCGGACGCATGGCCGTTATAGTTAATCTGAGGAACCCTTCCACTCTGGACGGTAACCTTCGCCCAGAGGTGCCGTGTTAATACCACCAGGTGTCCATGACTAGGGGCGGTGTATACGAGGACCTAAATTACTATAAAGAAATACTGGGAACATATTTTAGCAAGGAACTTGTTAGTAATATCCAGTAATTAGTTAATTACCAATTGTCTATTATTATAAGGAAGCACCTTGCAACTTATGTTTGGTATATCTCTCTGTGTAGTAGCAATCGTAGCACGGTTCTCCGCGTTACGTATAGCAAACGGGTTTGCTAAGCAATGCCTTTATATTCTCCAGTTGTTCTCTATTTATACTTGTCTATCTAATTTGCATACGATACTACACAATTATTGACAATTATTGATTTATTTCCATAAATGCAAATGTACAAAAGAAAACGATCCTCTTTTACTAATTATTAGGTTGGTGCAAAAATAATGTCGTTTTATATATATAAGTTGAAGGTCAAAAAACGACATTATTTTTGCACCAACCTAATAAATGCACACAATATCAGTTTAGGCATCACAAACCAAGACCACTTGTAGATGGTATGGCAGAAATAATGAGTCAGTTTGCTTATAATAATTGATTAAAAACATAAAATATGGCGATTTTTCTAAGCATAGCTTAGATGTGGCACAAGGCCGAAAGTATGGAACACCCAGTGAAGGTGGAACTCACTACTCGGTCATAATTGATATAGCAAGACAATCTCGTTAACAATTAAACTCCGTCGGAGTGCACAGCTACTACGAAGTATGTACGGAAGTTATTCAACCATTTGGTTATTCTCGAGAAGCGGTTGCGTGGACTTGATGCAAAACAGATACTCTCCTATTGAGTTACTCAGGCGGCAGTGTGAAGCAACTGAATGTACTATTTTAATCATTAAACCACGCTGAAATCCTCCCGTCAAATTCTAGAAAATATAACTAAAAGGTTTTTTTGTTTTTGTTATTTTTGTTGTTTTTGGATGTTTTGTTGTTTTGGGTTTTTTGGGGTTTTTTTTTTTTTTTTTTTTTTTTTTTTACAAAAACTGTCTGAAAATATTTGAAAAACACAATCTCAGACAAGCAATAATTCTGATAATTCTTGTAAATTTTGTGATTTGTCAAATATTCGGATTTATCCCATCAATTACCAAAACTTTCCTGAATGGATTTCCATTTCGAAGCTTTGCTTCAGTCTTTTTGCTGTCACTAAACTATTGTCGGTGTCGTTTTATATTCATGTAAATTATCCATTTATTTATTATCTAAATAGATTAGTGCATAATCATTTCAGTGATTAGGAATGCTATTTTTGAATGCGCCTTTTCTGTGTAGACAATTTTTCCAATATGCTTTCTTCGCCATTTTAAAGTAATTTCTTTTCCTTATTTGTCCGACTTCAGCTTACAATCCTTGCTGTTCCAATCCCTGCCAGCATCGGTCTATCTGCATGACCAAAGGTTTCGACGATTATGCATGTGATTGCACGCGAACGGGATATTACGGGAAAAATTGTGAAATACGTAAGTATTCTTTTATAAGTAACACTATGCAAATCAACGTTTTCAAAATAAAATTCCTATTAACCTGCCAGCATTTGTTAACGCGCGCAATATACAGTGTGTATCAAAAATATATTTACAAAATTTTGGAGCGGGTTCCTCGCACCAAAACAAGAACAGACGTCCATATAAATAAAGGGTGTTTCATTACATACATACATTTATTACATGGATGAACGCATGGATAAAAACAATTCTTTCATCTATTTTCTACCCATTCTGAAGGATTTTCCATCTCAAAACTCGGACACTTAAGGCAGAGAATATAAAATGTTAAACGATTTTTTTTAAAAGTCACTCTTTTTCTTTCTCTTATTTTTAGTCTCGAGCAACGCCAGTTTGGGGAAAAATAATATAAGATTTAATTATTTTAAACACACACAAATGCATACACGCACAGCACATTTGTTATCCATCTGATAAAGCCATCTCGGCGAAATGCCTTATTGGCTATTATTTTCGAAACCTACTTTTATGGACATTTGCCAAATGTCAATAATTTATAACTCTGTCGGGATTACATTTCTACATATATTTATACATATATTTATTACATATATTTATTACATACATTTATTACATATTTCTCTCTGAAAATATGTATTCTGGTTTATTTGAATCCTATTCTTATTCTCTTTGTATGTATTTACTGGTAACCTTAAACTTCTGCCATTTTTGGCAGACTTCAGTCGGCGTTAGGCTCGATGTTTATTATTAATAGCTTATACGTTTCGACCTCTCGAAACATATTTTACAGAATTTTTTTCGCCACCTTCAGCATCTACGACGGAAAATTGCCCAAGTTTACATTAAAAAATAATTATTTTTAAATAATTTCAACCCAAACAAGATAATAAATTTGCTAAGATACAAGGCGTTACTTAATGTGAAAGAATAAAAGAAAAACATTGAGAGAGAACAGTAAAAGAATAAGAATTAGGGGAAAAAAAAGATAACAATTGACATTGCATTTAACTTTTCGAAGATCAAAGTTGACTGGAAATTAAGAAACTGAAAGGACGTTCCACAAGCGAGAAGAAACTGTTAGCATAGAACTTGCGGTTACAACTAACCATTTTAACTGTAAATTGAGGTATAGCTGCCAATTTAGTATTGTGCTTAAATTCGAAGTGCCAGAGTAAAAAAATGATATTTGAAACTGTTAGCTTGCAAATTGAGATTATAGCCGTCTTGTTTGAGATTTCGTACCAATTTATTAGGTTGGTGCAAAAATAATGTCGTTTTTTGACGTTCAACTTCATGTGAGAAAACGACATTATTTTTGCACCAACCTAATATAAATTCTGAATTTGAGAATTTTGCTCCTTGAAACCGTTAAAAGAGGATCCATGTTGTTTGTTCAAAATGTGTTACTAGTCTTTTTGTTTTTATGAAGTCTTATTTCGCCTTTTTTTCTTCTTCACCAGCGACACTTCGGCAGAGAATAATAAATTTCGTGAAACCGACTCCAGATACAACGCATTATCTTCTCACGCATTTTAAATGGTTCTGGTCGACCGTGAATCGAATAGGCTTCATTCGAGGCTACCTAATGACTTATATTTACAAATGTAAGTTTACTTTGTGTTTAATCGCTCAAATTTATTTTATTTATTATTCACATATTTTCTTGCTTGATCAAAGGATTTAAACAATTTGAATGTAAAATTCTTTTCTATCGTGGTATATGCGAGATGAGTATATTTTTTAATGACGCACCTCATCAATATATAAGCGGTCATGATCTACCACAGCGTTTTTTTTCTGATGGGAAAGATAGTGCATTGTTTACACGGTTTTGAATTCACACTCCTCCGAGACTGACTGCCTCCTAAAAGTAACCAGTCTACTTTGCTGTTTAACCCATAACTGAGTTGAGAGAGAAAGGATAGATTACTGCCTTTCCTAAGGATATTTGTGCAAAAGTGAGTGCAATTAGGCTGGAATTTGAACTCCACTAATGATGTTGATAATGATGTTTCCCCGCACATTTCAGCCGCAAATAGTCTGGAGTAGTGCTTTGGAAGCTGCTGTCTGTTCTGTTGATTCACTTTATACACGACATTGCAAGAATAGAATGATAGCGGACAAATTAGAAAGAAATCTCTCTATCACACCTGATTGACACCATGAGTTGTAACATTTCGATTGCTAGAAAAACTGAGAAAAGAACATCTGAATCATTAAGTACTGCTTTTATATATTTCAATAAAATCCATTGAAATCCCTGTCAATTATTACACATTTTTGTTTGACGCCTTACTTAAAATATTTACATTGTGTCGTTTATTAAAAACGTGGTAGGGTCAAAGGACATGTCTCTCATAGTTATTAATATTGAGGGAATAAATGAGGACACTTCATGTCACGAATCCACGTAACCAACTAAGGACACGTTACCAATCACTGATGTGGATCTGGCCAGGAAAACATTCATGTTTAAATATTTCATTGCCTTTTCTTGCGACGGAAGTGATTTGAAATAAGTTTGTTTCCCCCCTCCCCCTCCCAGGTCAACCGGGACAATTTGGAATCAGGTTTTCTTTGGTCAATCTCTACATTCTGTGGATGAATAAAGGTGTGCTATTACCTATAATTCACACTTTGGTTGTTTGATCCAATCTGCGTAGATTGGAAAACACAATGTCTGTAAGCTAATTTCTGAATAACAGCATCTCTTTTGCATAACTTTTATTTTTTCAAAATCTCGATTGTGGTTTTGAGTGGTGATTATGGATCGTACAGATAGAGCGAAGTTGTGGAGAGCTATGATCACGCATGTCCTGAACAGATACGTCACATTTGAAAATTATCACGGTTGAAAATTATACCGTGTTTTTTAAGGAATTAATATTCTTTTTTAATCAGACATTTTCTCATTATAAATGTTCTATTTAGTGGGTGCATGTATTTGAGTAAACATTACTGTCTTTGAAACCGCGGAATTAATGTATATGCAGCGAACATTTCAATACACAGGGTTCGGCAGAAATATCTCTCACCGTATTAATTGAATCCTAGAACCACTATTGTAATAATGGTACTGTGTAACTTCTTTTGCACCCCCTATATATATATATATATATATATATATATGTGATCTCTTTTGGATCAGATTTTCCACATTATTTTTAGTATTTTATATCAGTGAGCTCTTACGATTTGTTGCGTTCTGCGTCGTCTCTGGGTCCATACGCTACTACATAAAACGGTATCAACGAAAAGGACCATTTCTTTTTGTTATTTGTTTTATCAGGAGAGAGAGAGGTGGTAGCTTGGATTTTAAGAGGCAACGAGAGGAGTGACGTCACATGGACGCGTGTCACACGTTGGCTCAGCGTCCCACCGCGTGTAGTCTTAGCCGGTCGCTAACCTGGGTGTTAGAGGCGTATCGACGCTTCTGAATTCTTGCAAGCCTCTGTTGAATTCGCGCCGTTTTGGACTTGTATCCAAAACCCAGACAAAGGCAATCCATCATTGTCAGAATGCCACGCCCATTTAGCACTCCGGCTAATCGCTGACTGTTTTGGTCCTGGCCCTCGCATTCTGTAACGGATTTTAAGCTCAACTGTTTAGATCAAATGCATGCTCCGTATGTTTTAATTTTTTTTGTGTATTTTATTTAAGATTTATTTATTTTTCGTTAAGAGGAAGACCATTGTCCCAACAGTAATATAAAAAAAATGGCAGTCATTATAGAAATTCAAAACTTGTATTAAAATATTTTCTTGGGAAGTACATATCCCATTAGAATTCAAAAAATTTCAAATATTAGGTATGCATAAAATTTTCTTTCAATTTCTATTTTGAAAACCAAGAACTGAAGTTAGAAAGTTGGCACTATTTAATTTTAAGAAACTTGAAAGATTTAAGATTCCTTTTGTTATATGTATCGTAGATGAGTTTATATTCAAGAATTCTTCTAAAATATTGTACTTTTTCTTTCAGCTCGAGGATTTTTTGTTGATAGCCCACCGCTTTTAAATTCTGATCAGACTTACATACATCTAGACGCTTACTATAACACCTCTCAGTACACGAGAGTTTTGCCTCCTGTCCCTAAGGACTGTCCAACCCCCATGGGTGTTGCTGGTAAGTTTTCGAGTCGTATCAAACGCCATTTTTTTTTTTTTATCTGATTTCCTTATTTAAATTATCTTGTGATAATTACTAAAAAATCTTAAAAGTCGCTCCTTTAAAAACGATCTTAAAATCAAGAGAAAAAGAATAAAAACAAACTGGGGTGGGGGGGATTGGGAATTTTGACACGGCCATAACAAAGGAGAATGCTGTGAAAAGCAATTCCTCACATTAGCTAGGAGAACGAAAAGAGTCTAGCCTCATCAGGGGAGGAGTCTGGCTGTGTAGAAAGGAGATTAAAAAGAAAGGAACTCCAGCTCCGACTGATTTCTCTTCCGTTTTCCTCCTGATTCTCTAGAGAATTTATCAACCTCCTGAACAAAGAACGCCCACGATTTCACACTACGTGTCCAAAATAACTGGTTCAGTCCCCTAATTATTTTGGGGTGGCTGAGAACTCCAGGGATAACACTTCACTCCAGCGCCTCTTAATTCCTTATGTCAAATTCTTCCCGCCAAAACAACCTTTAGTTTAGACAGCCTAAATGTTTCAATAAGAGCCAATTCTTATTTTTCTGATTACACGATTTATCATTTTCTTCCGAGCCTTCAGCTTCGTTTTTTTGATAACCTTCTGCAAGTGGGTAACACTTAACTCTAATTTTTCTGTTTACTCAAATTATTTTGGTCCATTTCAGTTTAACCCATTTTTTTAATCGATTTCACCCCAAGCAAGACAGTAAAGCCACTAAAACACAAGGGGGTTAATGGGTGTGGGGGAATTAGAAACAAAATCATTATTAATAAGAAAAGAGTAAACAGGCGGACATAAAATAGCGATTGACATGGCTTTTAAATTTTTGCATATCAAGTTGGCTGGAAAGCACGGAGCCTGAAGAGGGTTCCACAAGCGATAAGTGTGAGAAAAGAAACTGTTAGCATGGAATTTACCGTTACATTTAGCCATATAAACTGATGAGATCTCGACGCCAGCCTAGATCTCGACGCCAAATTTGAATTAAAATCGTCAAAAAATTAAATTGAAACTGTAAAATGGTTTGGTTGATTTTGTTTAGTGGCATATCAACACCTCTATGGGTTATTTAATGCTGAAATCTAAATATTTTGTACACAATTTTATGGCTTTTTTTTTTTTATACTTTCAGAGTAAACGTATGTTTTGTTAGATATATAGTTTGCAGATAATAAAATGTATTGTTGGCAATTTAAAAACAAATGGTTTATTGCGGAACCTTAAAACATAGCCATTAAAAGTACCAACAAAAATATAAATAGAATTTTGCTATTCATTTTTTTTTTTTCTTTTTTTTTTTCAAGGGCCCAAAGTTCTTCCTGACATTGCCAAAATAGGAGAAATCTTTAAGCGAAAACAATTTAAACCAGACCCAATGGGAACCAGTTTGTTGTTTGCCTTCAAAGCTCAACATTTTACTCATCAGTTCTTCAAGACCGATCTCCAAAGAGGACCAGCATTCCAATGGGGAAATCATGGGGTTAGTGATCTTTATTAATATTGCAGATTACCTAAAAGTAACAAATATATAAAGGTTTTCAAAAATTCTTTTACAATTTACCGTTAAAAATCGGTTTAATATAATTCACTGTAATTATATATTATGTATCAAGTAAAAATAAAACTGCTTTTCACTTTCGACATTAACTTTATTAAACAATGTATATGTGAGGGCTCAGTTGCGCAGTCACCATATGACCACACCTAGTCATTGGTCTGTTTACTGCCATATCGTGTTGAAATACCGGTTCCCGTACAATAGCCGAAGTTAAACGATGTCGAGCCTGGTCAGTACATCTAAGGTTGGATGTGCGGGTGGTTTAATGGTCAGTGGATCGGGATTCTTAATCGGAATGGAGAGTTCCAATTCCAGTTTGATTCGTTATATCCACTTACGCGCAAATACACTTGGGAAGGCTAAGAACCCGCCTATTCTCCTCCAGCTATGGTTTAATTATCGAAACTCTTATCATTAAATCATCATCTCCAAAAAATCTTTACAAACTAAAAATATTTCTGGCGAGGACTTCCTACCTAATCTACATTCACTTAAACATTTCTGGATAAAATAATCTGTTACAGAGCAAAAATAAATCGCACATAAGAACCATGTTTTCCAGAAGTGTTCTTTTGACTTTTTTAACGGCAGAAAGATTGAAATTTTTGATTAGCTCTCTTCAGTGTTCAATATTATATAGTATTTCGAATGTATTTTAAGTGGGACCAAATTTGATGATTAAAATTTAAATAACTGAATAAAATAGGTTTACCTGCTTCGGTGTGAATAAAAGCTTTTATTCTGTAATTTTAATTGCGAAAACATTTCGCTAAATTCTCAATTCTTTTTTCTTTAGGTCGATTGTAGCCAGATCTACGGAAAGGATTTACATGAACAGAATCTTTTAAGATCATTCAAGGACGGGAAAATGAAAACTCAGGTAAGATTCTTCTTTTCAACCTGGTTTTATCATCTCGCATAAAATTTGGAAACTGATTCACAATATAATTCCTGACCATTGATTATCCCTTTGTTCCAGTTTTTTTCTTCTATGGATTCTTATAGCAAAATCATTAGCAATGCGTTTAAACTGTACACCTAATAACCCTATTATGTTGTTGACAGTGTGTGTAGCAGCCATGTTCTTACTGGACAGATATGACAGTTATAATGAGAGATTTTGCTCACCCGCCCATTTTCTTTTTCTGTTGGCGTCAACATTCATATGATGTTCATGATGTCTTATTCCTTGGAGGGAAATGGCTATTTCCATTATCATTATTACGGACCATTTCTTTGCGGTATTTATTTTCAAAGTTCGAGTGCATTCGACAGGGAAATTTGTTAAAAATCAACATAAGACCCAAATGCTAGCCTAAACCCAGTAACGAAACTGCTTAATTTTACGATACAAACGAATATGTCTCGAGTATTAACAAAATATTTAATTTGAGTAATCATCACCGTTCATTTGCACGCGTCTTTACATTTAAATGAAGAATCAAGCATACATAAAATTAAAGAAATCAAGCTACACACGCACACACACGTATGTATGTATGTATGTATTTTTGGGAGCTTCGAAAGGACGCGTCATCTCTTATTGAGTTCAGAACGCTATAACTTGTAACTCCGCTTCACAAGTCAAATGCACGTGAAGCCTGCTTAACCAATAAAAATCAAACACAAATAAAAAAAATACCAGAATTTATTTATTTCTCCATATCTCATTCTTTGAAGCTTTAAGAAAAGTGAAACCTATTAGATTTATAAACGGTTCTTATTTGTTCTTTATTCTATCACACACACACATATATATATATATATATATATATATATATATATCAGAAAAACGTCAAATACACAAGACTTAACCGCTATGAAATAATCCTGAGTCAGTTCATAGAACAATAAGAGAAACGACTCGTGTGTGTGTTATATATATATATATTTGAATTGGACATAGTCCGACAATTTATTTAAAGACATTTATAATGTTTAACGTTCTTTTTATAGATACAAGTATTTAAGCAAATGCTCTGTTTTATAATAAACAGTATCACAGTATATTCGTACGTTATAAAACAGAGTATTTGCTTAAATACTTGTATCTATAAAAAGAACGTTAAACATATTATAAATGTCTTTAAATATATATATATATATATATATATATATATATATATATATATATATATATATATATAATATGCCTAACCCACGGGGAATAAATGGAAAAAGTAAAGTTTTATGTCTGACGTTTTTGAATTGGAAATCTAGGTCGATTTCCTTAATGGAAATTTCTAAATTATTGGTCACTTTTTATCTTATTAGGTAGGTTCTTAAATGATTTTTGTGTTCTGTCTTTGATGCTGATATTTCGAAGCCGAAGGTTTGAGATATATATATACACACACACTTAGTTAAGATTTATCTCCCGACTCTGAGTTTCGCAAACGAAATTCCGGAGCAAGATATTTACTTTATATTAGACGTGAAATGTGGATTGGAACTTTTTATTTACTATTCACATTTTTTTTAATATTTAGCACTTTACTTACAAAAACTGCTTGCCTTAAAATCTTTATCCTTCCGTAATATACAGATCAACGGGTTTTTCAGTGTAAAATATATTTTGTATATATAATAAATTTTTTTATTTTTTTTTTTTAAATCAGATTATCAATGGAGAGGTGTGGCCACCAAGTGTAAAAGATGCCCCGGTCACCATGAGGTTTAATGAAAGAATTGATGAAAATTATCGATTCGCCGTAGGCCACGAATTTTTCAATCTCGTCCCTGGAATATTGATGTGGTCGACTATCTTTCTACGTGAACACAATCGTGTCTGTGATCTTCTGAAAAAAGAACACCCCGAATGGGGCGATGAACAACTCTACCAAACAACTAAACTTATCATTATAGGTAAGTTAATTTCTTAAAAGAAAAACCTGGTTTAAACAAAAGAACTGATTTTTTTTCTCCTATGAATTCTTATTCAGACCCACATTTCTCATCTTAGTTCAATGTGCCGTGCCCCTTTAAAATATTGGCGATCATGACCCTCCACTACTTCATTCTAATCATTGTTCTGCCAACCATTTACATAGGCTCGTTAGGTAGGTTATTCGCTGCTTTCTTCTGTCCCGCTTGCCGTCACGATGTCCTGTGAGTGTCAAACTCTCCATGTCCTCTTTCCTCATTATGTGCCCTCACAATATATAACAACCAAGATATAAATGATGTCCGAATCATAAAACCTCTAATAATTCCTTATCTCAAAAATTGCCGCATCACGTTGAAATATCGGTTCCAGGAGTACTAAGTTCTGTAAGCTTGGATGTGCGGTGGAATAATAGATAATGGCTCAGAATTGTTAATCGGAGAGCCGAGTTCCAATTCCAGTTAGGTTCGTTACAATCACTTACGCGCAAATACCGCTAGAAAATGTATGACTCCACCTCTTCTCCTCCAACTATGTGTTAATTAGTAAGACTTGTATCATTAAAAACCATTATCACCAAAAAATAACTCTTAGAATCTAAAAATATTTTCTGGCTTTAAATAACCTGCAAAGTGTTGATAAGCCGTAAAAAACGAACCAATCCGTCAATCAAATACTGATTAACTACAGAATCATGTCTTTTAGATTTCTTTACATTCTCCGGAATATAAATGTGTAAAAACTACGGTGGTTCCAAAGTGAGGGATCAGTTTATATATTGATTCTAATATAAAATTGATTCCCCAATTAATAGCCGCATTATTTCCTGTTTATCAAATTCTGATTAGATATGAATACGTTTCTTCTCCACCAGCTATGGGTTAATTAGTAAGCCTTGTATCACTAAAAACATTATCTCCAAAACAAAATCTAAAATTATTTTCTGGTTTTAAATAACCTGCAAAGCCGAAGAAAACGAACCAATCCGTCATTCAAATACTGATAAGCTACATAGTCATACCTTTTAGATAAAGAAAAAGAAAAAAACTGAGGGAGCTTTTTATATATTGACTGATACCTCTCTGTTTATCAAATTCTGATTAGTTATGCATCCAGCTCTTCTCCCCCACCTGTGGGTTAAATAATAAAACTTGTTTCACTAAATTATTATCTAAAATAAATTCGGACATAAACCATGCTTTGTTTTGTTTCCCTTCACGAAGTGAGTTCTTTTATTTTTCTATTTTATTTTCCACGTAAATTAAATTTTATTTTATTTTTTTTAATTCTAGGTGAGACCATAAAAATAATTATTGAAGAATACGTCGATCATTTGGGCCACTATGGTTTAGACCTCCTCTTTGACCCAGAACTCTTGTTTAACCACCAGTACCAATATCAGAACCGGATCGCTCTTGAATTCAATTTTTTGTACCACTGGCATCCCCTGATGCCTGACAACATTCACATCAATGGATCAAGCTATTCAAATCGCGATTTCCTGTTTCATCCCGAGCTTCTCGTGAAGCACGGCATGAATACCTTTGTCGACGCCATGTCCCGGCAGGTGGCAGGTCAAGTAACCCATCATAATCATGGAATGGCTACTCTTCATGTCGCCTTGATGACTATCCAACATGGCCGAGAACTCCGTTTGCAATCATTCAATGAATATCGGAAGAGGTTCAATCTTCCGCCTTTCAAATCATTCCGGGAACTTACTGGTGAGTATTATATAAATAATTTTATTCTTGATTTAAGTAAACTATTCATAGTGATATTAAACATAGAGTATTAATATCGTGAGCTACTGTCTGCCGATGTATAAGACGCACTTTGTTAACATTTGTTCTATTCCTGTCGGAGGACTCCTATTTTCTATGAAATTTCTCGGACGTTCAGGGCGGTAAATGTTGTTAATACTGTTTAATAAAAGAAATTAAATTATTTATTAATTACATATTCCGATGTTTTTATGATGGATACAGGGTAGGTACCATTACTGCTTTCATTCCAATTCCAGATCATAGTTTCTGTTTTGGAAATGTTCATCTTGGAACATTTGATAGAGAATGTATTTTCCCCGAAAGTATTCTCATCCCAACTATGCATAATTACTTCATCAGCATAGCCTTCCTCATTATCAGTAGACTGTTCTCGGGAGGGAGAAAGCAGTCGTTGTCTTCTATTTGTGGATTCGTTTTGGATGTGGAATGGAATTCTTTAATAATTCGCATCTATGCTTGTATATGCGCAGAACATTGTCTACGAATGAGTTTGGGACTCTCATTTCCTCCTAGTCGTACTCCTGCAGCCTTTTGATATACGATAAATACCGATTGCTTCGCCATAGAGCAATGGCTAGCAAACTTGTTTGGTAAAATATTACTACCGTAGCGAGGCTGATTCACACTCTATACTTGTAGTCGATTACAGTAAGCATAAAAAAAAGGTGTACGTGCGTATTCGACAAATACAGGCATGACTTGTTAAATATTAACTATTTATTTTTTACAGGCGACATTGAAACTGCAGACTATTTGGAAGCCTTGTACGGCGACATAGATGCTGTGGAGTTTTACGTTGGAATTATAGCAGAAAAGCGCCAGTACAAGTCTCCATTTGGACAAACCATGATTGAAATGGGGGCACCATTTTCCGTCAAGGGACTCCTGTCGAATCCGATCTGCAGCCCGGGTTGGTGGAAACCGTCAACATTTGGCGGAGAGACTGGTTTCAACATAATTAAAACCCGTACAACGAAAGATCTGTTCTGTGATAATATAAGCGGCGACTGCGGGTTGGTTCGATTTCGTATTCCCGACTGGACGGAAGAGAAGGAAGACGCAATGCGGGAGGCAGAATTGGCAGCTGGTCTGCAAACTTCAGTCAAAGTGACGTCTCGCTCGGAAGCCGTTAAAACTATTGTTTCTACGTCGACGCCGAAAGAAGATCTTTGATGTCAACATCTTCTAAAATGATGGGATCGCTTCTCGGTCCATTTATATACGAGATACTAACCAAATGATCAGACAGGGTAGGAGGAAACTAACCCCCAACACTTAAATGTTGACAAAAGGTTGTAACAATAATACCTACTATCTTGGACTTATAATTATTGAAATTCCTCCAACTATTTGGTAGATCTTTATATGAAGAAATATACTCTTAAGGTGTGGTATATTTATGGGATAAAGTGCTCAATATCAGAAATAGAGCGTGTGTAAATATAAAGGTGAATATTGACGTCAACACGTCTAGCATGAAACAGGAACAGCCTGTCGCCTCTAAGTGTTGACTTCAATGTTCACTTATATATATATATATATAATGATAAAGAACAAATAGTAAACGTTTATCAATCTAACATTTTTCACTTTTATTAAAACTTTATCAGATTGAGATCTGGAGAAAAAGAAAAAGGAAATTCTGATTTTTTTTACTTTCTTGTTGTTTGATTTTCGTTGGTCAGTCATGTATCACGTGCATTCGACTCATTTAAGCCAAACAACACAAAAGTTTTAAAAAAATACGAGAATTACTTTTTTTTTCTCCATATCCCAGTCACTGACAAACCTTTAATAAAATTGAAACATGTTAAATTGACAAACGTTTCCTATTTGTTCTTCATCTTATCAGTCTGTCAGATTTCGATCCATATTTGACCCCAAACTCATATATATTATAAATTTTCCACTATATCATGCGCATTTGTTTAACCCCAAAATGCCTTTCTTAAAATCCAGTATTTTTTAAAAATAAAATAAAATAAATCCCGTATTATTAAAAAAAATCCCTATTGATTAAAAATCCAGTAGTGTTAAGTACTAGCTTCTGCCTATAAGAGATTGATGGCCACTGCCCCGAAAATGGAACGGTGGCTATTAATGCGTCTCCAACTCCTATTGTAAGGTTTAGGTAGAGACTACCGGTGCTTAAACATCACTGGGGTAATCATGGAACGCTCGTTCCTTGATGACCCTAAAATGAAAATTATATAAATGATTAAACTATGATTACAAATAAAAATTAGTTTTTCCCCAAAATATTTCTTATCAACTTATAGACAAGTGTGACATGGTGGGAAATACAGTGTCAATAACATTGACCATCTGACTTTTTGGGCTAAATGGTTATAACTGCGTTTTAAGAAGCACAATTATTTTCAAAATTTCATCATATTCATCGATTCCCACCATCAATGTAAGAAAATGCAAAGATAACTTCCATTACATTTGTCTCCTGTTCTCTTGTCACAGACTCGTTTTTTTTCCTATCTGCATTTCACAACAACTTTCACACAAATTCTGACTTACTAAATAACTGAATATGAAATCTGTAAGCTTGATCATTCCCAGCGCGAAATGTTTACGTTAGTTTTATTATCATTGGGTTGACCAAAAAAGTTCTTTCGGTTTATTAAAAAGAAAATTTGCTTAATAAACCGAACGAACTTTATTGGCTAACCCAATGTCAATAACAGATTTGTCTTTCTCGACTGAATCCAAGATTGTCATTTTTTTTTTTTTTTTTTTTTTTTTCGGTGTATAAAACGCATTCTTCCAAAAGATTCAAATACTCCTTGTGTTTTATGAACCGTAGTTAAAATAGAATGTACGATCATCGGGACTGTTTAAAATGCGAGATACAAATTGAAGGTGCCAAAATCAAGCAAGTACAGAATTTTAACTAGTGAGTGTTATAAGAGACGATGGGAGATGTGACACAGAAATCCGAAGACTCATTGGAATAGCGAGAATGCCTCTCAGAAACCGAAAAATATTAATAAACAGGAAAATTCTGATGGAAACAAATATAAATATTCAACTGCTATTTAACACCAATCCTAGTGAATGCTGAAGAATTTCTTCACAGATGAAATGAAGACTTGCGGTTCTACAGAAGAATGCTGAGGATTCTCTGGACATAACCTGTGAGGAATTAGGAAGTTTTAATGAAAATGGAACGAAAAGAACATTTCGCTTAAAATCAGAAAGACAGTTGAAATTTCTGGAACACGAGAAAAGAAGGCTTGTGAATTTGGCACTCACAGGACGAGGAAAAAGAGAACACCTAATGAACTTGTGTGAATGGATGGTAGAACCGGAACACTGGGATTGTAAGGGATAAGAAGTTGTGGAGAGCCATGATACCTAACGTCCTAGAGGGAGGCGGCGCGTAAAAGGAGTTGCTCAAAAAGTTGACACATGCATTCGGGAGAACAAGCTTTCCAAGTTCTTGCATTTACCCCTTGGTATTTCTATTTCTATATAGATTAATGTGTTTTATGCACCGAAAAAGATAAGATTATGTGATGCCTGGCTTTCATTTTCTTTTGAGTAATATAGGTGAAAAAAAACTGGAAATTCTTATAAAGGAACCTTTTGTAGTATCATTGCCAGTTAAAGATTCATTTATTTAATTTTATTTATACTTATTTATTTTCTTTTAAGAACTTGTCATTCCAGACACACACACATACATACATTATATATATATATATATAATCTCGAAAAAAATCTTAGCATTCGTCATAAACGTACAAACCTGTTACCTTGTTTGGAATCTCATGAGTCACCTGCACGAAATAAAACCTGTTCATTTTTTTTATATAATTATAGACTTTGAGCGTATTTACGTGACACAATAGGTTGCAAGACAGAATTCGCGACAATTTTTATTGGTCAGCCTACGCTGTAACGTAAGCTTACAGTCACTTCAGTGTGCCGTATTAAGCAAACTTGTTCTAAAGACCATAACAAATGAATACGATCCTCATAGCGGACTCATATTTCTAGTCTCATGCCAGACTAAGCTAAGTTTAGTTAAAACTTAATCTTTTTTTTTGTTTTAAATTCAAACAATTTTCTTCCATATAAATTATCATCATTCACCCAATGAATACAACGGCATCAGTTACAATGTATTTATGTTTAAATGTGTTTAAAAGGCAAGTCGGTATGTGAGCGTATTTATAAATTTCTGTGTGGGATGAGATATATTTAATATTTTACTCTAAGTAATTTTTTTTTCTGTAATCTTAATCTTTTAACATATTTTAATATCTTTTTTGACGATGAAATTTTGAAAAGTGAAAAGCTTCAAAATTTCGAAAAACTTCTTTTTTTTTTATCCTTATACAGGGTTGGTTGCCTTTCTCTCTACTTTCTTCTGGAATTGAGTACAAAACAGGAGACTTGATTTGCCCTCTTGGCGTCAATCTCCGACCATGCCATTTAGTTGAGTGTACTATTTGTCTAAAATAACGACATTTATTTTCAAACTTAATTACCATTTTTTTTTCCCTCGAAACATTAGCTTCTAAAACTTTTATACAAGTCTTCTATGCGGACAAAAATCTGTAAGTCTCAACCCAGATAAATACAAGCGAAAAGAATCAAAAACTGTGCAAAATGTTTACGGTAGGATGTTTTTAAATTTTTTTTTTTTAAATGAGAGGACCCAATAAAAAAAATATGGTAACAAAAACTTATAAAAACTTAACCCCTGATTTAGTCCACTTTTTATTTTCTTGCTTAGTCTGGGGTTAATTTCAATGTCCACGGTTTTGATGTTTTTATGCAGTATAGAATACAATGTTTATAAGTTCAGCGAAGGGGTTAATGAGGACAATCCTAAAAAAATACACAGGTGAATGTACTGGACGTAAGTGGGTGTACATATACTCTCAGAATAAGATTAGACAACATTCTGGGACACAAGACAACACAGGGAAGGCTGGAACGTACACGACTAATTGTTTCAATTTAGACGAGGAAACGCGAATCGGTCACATTAAATTTATTCTCTGAAATCACTCTCGTTATATTTAAATTTTACATGGATAATACCACTGTCTTTTCTAACACTGAATCGAGCAGGTATTAATTTAATCATTTGGAAATGCATCACTAAAACCGATATAAATTTGTTTGTCAATTCAAAATCCAGAGATTTTTTTTTTTTTTTTTTTTTTTTTTTTTTTTTTTTTCAATTTGTTCCTATTAGGCAAGATAACCGATTAGCTTAAGATTAAAGTTGTTTCAGTTCGAAATTCGCTTTCGGGGTTTCAATATTTAATTTTAAAAGAGCTTAAAAGCCGCACTCCGTGTGGACTTTTAAGTTAGCTCCTGCGTAGGACTAATTGGACCTCCAGCCTAAAACTAAAGGTACCTCTAGTCCAGCTTAGAAAACAGTAATGATGCTTTTGAAGAATTCCTCAATTCACTCCATGAAACTTCAGAACTTCATTTTAATTCTGAGTCGGACAATAAATTCAATTCCGGCCAAAACTCCAATTTGGGCCGAATTTCAATTCGGACCGAAAATTGAGTTCTTCAAATCACAAACCACGTTTAACTTTAAAACATCACATCAAGAAACCTTTCGCTTTAACTTTTGAAGAAATAAAATTGATTTCCTCAGTTCACAAATTTTGGAGATATTTTAAACTGAATTAAAAGCATAAAAAACTAAAATCAATGTTTTTGAGTTACTTTTAACTCAAAATAAATTAAAATTTTTAAATTAAATTTTTTTTTTTTTTTTTTTTTTTTTTTCAGTTATTTTAAAATTTAAATTTTTAACTGTTCCCTCCTCATTTGAACACAAATCCCAATGCTTGATATTCAAGCACCAAACTAAGGGCAGAATTTTCATTCCTGATTCCAAAAAAGTGTGCCCCGAGTTGGTACGGTTTCAGACATACGTACGGACAGACAGAATTTGCCAATGAAGATGTGGGCAAACGTATTACTAGACAATGATAATGTTTTAATATTAAAACATTCGGTGTTCATACTATCGTAATAGTAATATTACCCGTTTCCTTATAAGGAAATATTAAACATTCATTGAATGAGCAGCCAGTGTTGCCGTCAATTGATATTTGTAAAATATTTCTCTTCAGTTTTTCAGCAAAATAAGTTTAAGTCCAGTAGCTATTATTGCTCTTTCTAGTATTGATTTTTTTTTGGGGGGGGGGGGGCTCCTTGCTAACCTAACTGTTTGAAATAGTGTGTAACGTTAACATCTTGATTGTTATGCTTCTAAGAAACAGTAACAATCTGAGTTTATTTTTTTTGACAAAATAGAATTAACAGAAAATATAACATTTTACCTTGGAATTTTTTTTCACCTGCTTTTTATCTATCTTTTTAACAAAAATTTGTGTTACATTATCAAAATCAAATCCAGAACTAATAGATTGTATCTGAAGGGTTTGCTCTGACGATCTTGAACAGAGAAATAGTGATGGAACGCGGTTTTCGCTTAAAGCAATCATCTTTCTTTTGTAAGAAAATAAGTTGAAATAAAAAGGTTTTCTAAATTGCAGAACGCTGTGATGAATGAAATTCATTGACTCCGATTAAAAAAAAAATGTTTGGAAGACAAATTGTGATAGATTTATATATTTTTAATACAAATTTTATTTTATCAATAAATGTTATAACTTGAAAAATATTGTTTGTTGTATTTACTACTTTACTCCAGCCTGTTTCTGTAACTTACGGGATCACGAGGAAGATAGATTATGCAAAAACTTTCTATTTCAGTGTGCGCGCGTCATCAAGTCCTCATCCGCAATTCCATGACCGGGTGCCGTCGTAGGGTTAATGAGCTGCCGATCCCCATGAGCTAGAGTTGCATGCGTGGCGTGTCCTGGGCAGGTAGACCTGGCGTACCAGTCCTGATCAAACCTCATGTCTTCTAACTTGAATGCTCGCCTTGAACACGTCCGTTGATTTTCATTTTGATAACCCTCCAGCATGGCCGTTCTGGTTGCATCCATTGCATAGCTTAGATGTAGCATAAAGCCAGACGTATGGAACACCCAGTGAGGATCGAACTAAATACTTAGTCGTAATTGTTTTAGCACAAAAAGTTTGCTAACCATTACACCAGGTCGAGGTGCCCATTTTTTTTCTCCAAATGTAGCTTAGATGTTGCACAAGGCCGAAATTGTGAAGCTCCCATTGAGGACCGAACTCGTTATTCGGTCATAATTGATCTAGCGAGACAAGCTAGCTAACCACTACATCACATCAAAGTGACCTTGCGTCCATAACTATGGAGCTCAAGTCTACCTGTTGTGCTAGATATTCGTCAATCCTATAAGAAGGTTCATTCGCGCCTTGACAGGTCTTGTCTTTAATCCTGATGGCTACCTAGCCAACATCTATTACCAGAAAAAAATTAGTTCAAGGTCTGGTTTAGTTGAGATGACACAATCAGGCGACAGTTGTATTAAGTTACCAGATCTGACGCAATAACAACCGATAACGCGCTCATGCATAAGTATCAGATGGTACAAATCAATTAATTTTAACATCTGAAGTCTACCTGTTCATGAGATGATATTGCTAACATGCATTAATTTTAAATATGTATTGAGTGCTATGTGAAACGAATGTTTGCTTTGTTGCGCAACTGACAGGGTGAACTCTTTACCAGCGAGTTATATCATCTGTGATATGACGGAAATAATTTGTAAAACAAATATTAAAATCTTCAATCACCAGCTGGATGTAGTTTTGCTTTTAAGTATGACGTTCCGTTGCGTTTTTTTTTCCAAAACACAATTGAAAACTTAAACCAAAATCCTTAAAGCTTTTTGCATATTCCTTTCTTACGTACTTTGTTGAAAATTGACCATCTCTCTGATATATGTGTGTGTATGTGTGTACTAGTGTACATAGGCCGTCAAAATTGACGGCAAGAAGGAATCTATTATAAGTAATGTGAATTTTCGTTTAATCCAAGTACAATTTTGTAATTTAAAATTGTTCGTTGTTAACGTTAATAACTGAACAG
Source organism: Acanthosepion esculentum (assembly GCA_964036315.1). Classification (NCBI taxonomy): domain Eukaryota; kingdom Metazoa; phylum Mollusca; class Cephalopoda; order Sepiida; family Sepiidae; genus Acanthosepion; species Acanthosepion esculentum. Next base: position 65,906,580 of record OZ038503.1, on the reverse strand, counting down.
TGTACAATTTATAAACACATCGAGAACGATAGCCGCATTTTATCCTCATAAATGTTACATATTTACAACCAAAATTATGTTTACTCCAAAAGTTCCCAAAGCACAATCCTTGACAGTCCGTAGGTTCAATCTGTAATTTCACAGTCTGCTTATTTTTCTTACTACTAAAAGAAACGTAAAGCTATCCATCCTTCTACTGGGGTTTTTGTTAAATGTCAAAATTCGATACAATTTAGCTCTTATTGTGAACTGTGTCGCCCTAGGGAGCAGTTAACTTTGTAGTTTCCTCGCCAACTTGTGCGAAGAGAGAGGGAAAGAAGGAGTTTGATTTGTAGTTTGTCAGCGCATTAGCTTTTTGCGTGTGGACGTGAATGGGCCTTTTGTACACTGCCCCTTAATTGTTACACACAAAACACACGTTAAGCAACGTCGAGTCTGGACAGTACCTAGATGGGTGACTGCTTGGAAATACCAGGTGCTGTAAGTTTGGATGTGCGGGATAACAGCACAGAATTGCAAATCGGAGAACCGAGTTCCAATTCCAGTCGGGTTCGTTATATTCACTTATGGGCAAATACTCTTGGGAAAGGTTTCAATCCATCTTTTCTCCTTCTCAGCTATGGGTTAAATAAATAAAGCTTGTATCACTAAAATCATTATTATTTCAAAAAAAATTCTTACAGTGTAAATATATTTTTTGGATGTAGATAACCTACAAAACCCGTGGAAAACGAATCAAACAATAAAAAATCAATAAAAAGCATTTTATTTAATTGTTTATAAATTGTATTTCTGCTCTATATGGAGCCTCTAGATTTAAAAAATGTGAGGTTATTGAATAGTTTTGCACACAACAAAATATCAACACACACAGAGACATACACACAAATATATATATATATATATATATTTAGGTAGCATATCTTCACTCGAACATGTTTCATTGGATAATATCGACATATTATTTTTATACTAATCAATTTTATCTCTAATCAGTTTCTTGATGTTAAGATGAAATTAATCAAGGAAGGTGCCGTAGTTTTTTTCCTTTCCAAGAACTTTCAACCCCCTCCCCCCAAGATTGTCTTCAAGAGTAAATTACAAAGACAAGCTTATTGTAACAGAGACAAAATCTGCATTTAGTTGTGATGGGGATTTTTTAAAAAAATGCTATAATTCTTTTAAAATTTTAAATTGATCGGTTATGGAATTGTTTGTAAAACAAACGCTTCGATATAAGGGGGCTGACCGGAAATTGGTAGAAATGCAAAATAGCATTAGATGTTTGTTATATGTATTTCAACACGTTGTTGCTACATTCGTAATAAATTGTGTTGAGTGTTGGTTGTCGAGAATTTGAAGTTTTTGTTTATTATTTTCGTGGTGTAGTATTTTTTTGTTGTCAACGAGTATTTTCCTGTATTGTGAAGCTGGACAGGAATGTCTTTTTAGATGTTGTGCAATAGAATTTGTATCTGAAAAATGAAGTGTAAGACATCTTGATAATGTTGTGATCGTTAAAACCAACATATATACTTACTCTTTGTCAGAGATACAATCTCCCAAAGGACATTTAAAATGTTGGTCTTTTCCAAAACACTAGTTGACGGAGAAGAGTTATTACGTGTGATTGAGTTAGTTGTGCTAAATTTAGTATAAACTAAACCAACTAACAAAAAAGCCACTTACCCCAACCCCAATCTTTCTTTCTTCAATATTTGTAGTATCCGTTCCACCGTCTGGATCGTGTAATCTTTTCTCCTGGAAAAGTTTTAAGTTATCTTTGCCCTCTGTGAAAACAATTTGAATTCTTCCATTTCTACAAATGAATTCTTGGTTCTAGGGTAACTTCTCCTTTGCCGAAAAGATTCCAGCATTCACACGCATGGCTTTGGTGTTTACATCTGGGATAATCTTCCAGTGACCAAGGAATTGTCTCTCGGCAATTTTATGTGCTTCCGTCTTTCGCTACTAAACTCTGTAAGCTATCTGTTTTTTTCTTTATCGCTCCCACTCAGCCCAAGACTGCAGTATATTAGACAAAATAGCTGACAATATAGAAAATGCACTTTATTTCCATCCATCTGCGGACATCTTTGTCTTCGGTGACTTTAATGCTCACAACCACACGTGGTTGAAACATTCTAAAAGTACTGATGTTGCTGGTATACAAACATTAAATTTTTCCATTGTCCAATCCCTCACTCAAGTCGTGGACATCACTACTCGTTTCCCTAGCCAAACCGAGCAACATGCTTCTCTATTAGATCTATTTCTCCCCGCTATTGCCCAGCTTCACAATACTGCCGTCTTGGTAACTCGTACCACTCTGTGGTAGCTATTGATATCTCCTTCCAAGCATCCATTAAACAGGAACCCCCTATCGATAAGACCTCTTCCCGGAACCAGCATACTGATTGGGACTCATTCCGAGATTTTCTTCGTGACGACCCTTGGAGTGACATCTTTAAGGTCTCAATTGAAAATTGCGCCACTAAAGTTTCTTCTTGGGTCAAAGCCGGAATGGATGCTTTCATTCCTTCTCGGGGGTACCAGGTTAAATCGCAGTCCTCTCCATGGTTCATACCATCATGCGCGGTCGCCATAGCACACAGGAACAACTTTTTCTGGCTATACCAGCGTGACAGCTCTCGTCATAACAAGTGCTTGTTTGCTACTGCTCATAACAAATGTAAGCGAGTCTTCGAAGAAGCTAAATCCCTGTTTGCTGAGATAATGAGCCCCTCATAGCTAAAAACTTTAGCTCTCTGCAATAGGGTACCAAATAAGTGCAAGGACTCTATTCACACCCTCTTCAATCGATTTGAGGTGTTATCATCCTCTGCTGATAGAGCTGAATTCTTTGCCCGTAATTTCTCCCCAAGACTCTACTCTTGACTCATCTGGAGTATCCCTGCCTAACTTACCACTTAGAACTGTTTTTCTGCTGAGTGATATGCATATAACCCTTTCCATGGTCTTTGCTATCATCTCTGACGTTGATCCCCACAAAGCAAGTGGACCCGATGGCATCCCTGTAATAGTCATTAAGAACTGTGCTCTCAAACTAGCTCCTGTTCACTCTAAACTGTATGATAAATGCCTCGCTTCTTGGAAGTCATCGTCTATTCCAATTCTTGTGAACTATCTGACCCATCCAACTATCAGCCTATTAGACTTCTGCTTCGTCCTGGGAAAATTCTAGAGGCTCTAATCAATGCTGAATTGGTTCGTCATCTCTCATCGCTGACATGCAGTACGGATTTGGTTTCTCCAGATCAACTGTTGGTGTACTAACGATAATTACGAAAAGTGTCTTTCATGCTCTAGAGAAAAACAGTGAAGCCCGGGCTGTAGCATTGAACATCTCGAAAGCCTTTGAAAGGGTCTGGCATTCAGATCTTCTCCACAAGCTGAAAAGCTACGGTATCTCCGGGGACATTTCTAAGCTGATTCAGTCGTTCCTATCAAGTCATGAAATGAAAGTTGAATGGCCACTCGTCTACATCCTTTCGTAGTAACGTGGGAGTCCCCCAGGGCTCCATCTTGGGTTCTACGCTCTTTTTAATCTTCGTTAACGACCCTCCCGATGACATCAGCGCTGAAATACGCTGACGACACAACCATTTATACCTGCCTCAATACTAGGACTGATCACTCAATGTTAATCATCTGAGAGACCCTTTTTCTACCTTCCATCGTCATGGTTGGGGTTATCCCCCAAGAAATTGATTCATTGCGCCTACTCGGCCTAACGTTCTCAACTGACATGAGGTGGAAAGACTATATTAAATCCATCGCCAGATCAGCAGCTAAGAAATTCGGTTCACTGTGTCGAGCAAGAAATTTTTCTCTCTCGAATCTAACTTGCATATCTATGTCTACCATTCGTCCACACTAAGAATATTGCTGCCATATATGGTCCGGTGTCCTTGCTATTTTCCTGGAGGTTCTGGATAAGATGCAAAGAAGAATCAGCTATATTATTGGTCCTCATCGTTCACTTTCCCACCGCCGTAAGATTGCCTCTATGTGTCTTTTTCCATAAATACATTCACGGTAACTGTTCGGATGAGCTCTTCCCTATTGTTGTTTTATTCCTCTCCCAGACAATGAATTGTATATATGGGTCCTAGTTAGGATATTCATAGAGACAATGAGGTATTATGGCGGATGTAGTAAGAAAGGTAAGTAAGAATATTTTGTTTTGGTGTATGGAATATTGTGTTATGTTTGGGTTAGTGTTTATGGCTAGCTACGTTTCAGGTTAAGACAGAAGAAGACCGTCTGTTTCCCCCCCATTCCCCATTTTGGCCTTAAATTACAAATAAATATCGCCCTTCGCTATGGTACCTAGACTTTCTGAATTTAAGCGCAATACTAGACAGGAGGCGAGATCTCATCAATTTACAGCTGAACTTGCTAGATGTAGCCGTAAATTCTATGCTAACAGTTTCTTATCTCGCACTTCTCGATTGTGGAACTCCCCTCCGGCTCCATGCTTTCCAGCCAACTTTAATCTGCAAAAATTTAAATGCAATGTCAATCACTATCTACTGTCCTCCTGATTGCTCTTTTCTTTCCCCTCATTACTAATGTATCTGTGCCTAATTTATCCCCACCCTGTAACCCCTTGCATCTTAGTGGCTGTACTGCCTTGCTTGGGGTGAGATTGATTAAAATATATATATATTTATATATATATATATATATATATATATGATCATTTTTATTTCTTTACTGGGATCAGGTAGTACATATAATGTCTACGTCAGTTTATTGAAAAGATTTGCACACAACTAATATATCCACACACACGCACGCACACACAAACACATGTATATATGTATTTATGCATATATGCATGCAAATATATGTATGTATATATGTGTATGTATATATTTGTATGTATATATATAAATGTATGTATATATATATATGTATGTATATATATATATGCATGTATATATATATGTATATATATGTGTATATATATAAATAAATGTATATATATATATGCATGTATATATATAAATGTATGTATGTATATATACATATATATGTATAGATATGTATGTATATATATATATAAATATATGTATATATATATGCATGTATATATATATAAATATGTATATATATGCATGTATATATGAATATATGTATATATATATACATATATATATGCATATATATATATATATAAATATGTATATATGTGCATGTATATATAAATATATGTATATATATATATATATATATACACATATATATATGCATATATATATATGCATATATATATATATATATATATATATATATATATATATATATATATATATATATATATATATATAATGGTCGGCTACTCGTTTCCGAGTGTATCTGTCTGCTGTTACTGCAGGCCATTCCCTGTTGCAGATAGCTGCTCAGGTCTACTTGTGTTTGTTCAACACCCTCAAATCCAACCTGCAACTATGGTGAGCGGACCTTAATAACAGTTTCTAGAAAAGAGTTTATCATCTGGCGCGATCAAGTTTTTGAACGCGGTCAGCACGCTGAAACTCTCGGTCACGATGACTTGTGACTTCGTGCTAGCATAATCATCAACGACTTCTGAATAGCTCCATCAACCCAAATCCACTCACAAACATGATTTCCGTAATGAAGTTTTTGTACTTTTACACAATCTGTTGCTCATTGAGATCCCGATAACATCAAGTCACCACGCTGGAAAATAGAAAATTTAAATTTAATTTTAAATTTTTATGCATATTTAAAATCTCAGACTTTATTCTGAGGAAGTTGTAAAGGTCAAAATGTATCAAACGAAATCATTTTCCACTTTTTCACATATTTTCTCAAAATTGTTCTTAATATATAAAAATATATATATCGTTTCTCCCCCCATATATATATATATATATATATATATATTTATATATATATATATATATATATATATATATATATATATATATATATATATATATAAAGTATTTGGAAACGTTGAAACAACAAAAGAAAAGATGACCATCAGTAAAGAAGGAAACACAAAAGAAAAGACTGACAACTACTTACACAATAACCCAAAGTGCTCAAGGTCTAAGTCAATTCGACTAAGACGGAGTAATACCCCTAAACAACGTCACCGCACTAAAGAGTCTCAATCGAAATCGCTGGGATGAGTTTCTTGCAACGCATTGCGAAATGAGTAGCGATTTGAACTGAGTTTTTTTTTTATAGCATATATCTATCTATCTATCTATCTATCTCTCTCTCTCTCTCTCTCTCTCTCTCTATATATATATATATATATATATATATATATATATATATATATATATATATATATATATATATGAGTAAGTGTGAGAGGGCTAGGTATGGGATAAAATTATACAAACATTTTTATATACCAGAACAATGTTAGGGAACTCACTGACAAAGTGGAAAAACCTTTTTCCTGTGACGCGTTTCGTCCTTTAGGACTTCTCAGCATCACAACAAACTGAAATCTAGAATAATCATAGGATTCTATTTAAGAGCACTCAGAATTTGCATCCTATGATTATTCTAGATTTCAGTTTGTTGTTATGCTGAGAAGTCCTAAAGGACGAAACGCGTCACAGGAAAAAGGTTTTTCTACTTTGTCAGTGAGTTCCCTAACATTGTTCTGGTATATAAAAATGTTTGTATAATTTTATCCAATACCTCCTTAATGCCTCAACTGCATGAATGTTAATGTTTAATTTACTAGATTGCCAAATAGGTCTCACCATTTTACTGTTGAAGATGCAACCGTATATTCTATTCTAATAGTTTTCTTGCCTGTGGTATGCCCTTCCGATGTCTTGCTTAATCTACCACCTACAAAAGTAAAACATTTAAATGTAACGCCAATCGCCATCTTTAGTCTCACCTGTTTTTTTATTGTCCTTCCTCCTCACTTCTCCCCACTAAATTCTTCTCACTCTTTCACTCCCAGTAACCTCTTGCATCTTAGTGGCATTATCGCCTTGCTGGTGTTGAAATGATGAAAAGAAGTAGCAATAAAATTAATGTCACAAGAAAAGTATAGAGGAATTTATGAAACTTTCCTTCTAGAAGAATCTGTATTCTAGAAGAATATGTTTATTGCAATGGTGCTATTATTATTCCCACCATAATATATAGAAATCGAGTAATGAATAGGAGGTCATTTCTAAAAGTAGGCTTACAGTTGTTTCACTATTTGTTACATGTTTTCGATCAAATTTATCCAGATCATAATTCCAAACCAGCATTCCATATCCCCATTATGATTTGGCAGTAAGGGACTACATTAACCAAACACAACGTTGGGGCAGCATCGAATGACCATCATGTTCATCTGACCTAACACCAATGGATTGCTTTTTGAGGGTGCAGTTTATTAGAGAAATCTCCAAACAGTGGACGAATTAAAAGAGTACATCTCAGAAATATTTATTGAAATTGATGCAAATCGGGATTTGTGTCGTGGTGTGTATGATATTGTTCTGAAGAGGTTCGAGGAATGGCGCAATGTTATAGGAGGATACTTTGAGCATTTAAGAGATTAAACTTTTACGAAAAAATGTAAGTAAAGTGTTAAACAAATGTGCATGAAGAGTTTTGAAGAAATATGATTCTAACAAATAAATATAATTGTAATAAAATGTTTTAGAAAAATGACCCACCCTGCATCGGAAGAGTGGACGGAGAAGTCCGTCTACGAAACTCTGGAGTCGGGCTGCTGAAGGTAACATTAATCAGCTAAGTGACAAATTTAACTCACATTAATCATATATATATATATATATATATATATATATATATAAGTGTGTGTGTGTACATATGTATATGTGCAGAGTGGGCCAAAAGTCATATATACACTTATATATATATATATATATATATATATATATATATATATATATATATATATATATATATATATATATATATATATATATATATATATATATATATATATATATATATATATACTTAATTATATATTCTTACATATATATATATATGTAGAGAGAGAGAGAGAGATAGAAAGATACACATATATGCATGTAAGTATATATGTCTGTGTGCGCGTGTTTATACATAAAGGTTTCTATTGTCTTTTTATTTTATTTAATTATTCACGTTGAAACACCGGTTCCCGTACAGTCACCGAAGTTAAGCACCGTCAAGCCTGGTCAGTACTTACATGGGTTACCGCTTGGGAAATACAAGATTCTGAAAGCTTGGAGGTTTGGGCGGTGTCATGATAATAGCTCGGAATTGCTAATTGGAGAGCCAAGTTTCAATTCCAGTTTGTTCATTATATTCACTTACTTGCAAATACCCTTGTCAAAGGTATGAAGCCATCTTTTCTTTTCTTCCTCCCAGCTATGGGCTAATTAGTAAAACTTGTATCCCTAAATCATTATTATCTAAAAAAAATTATTACGGTGTGGAAATATTTTCTGGCTTGAAATAACCTGCAAAGTTTTGATAAGCCGTAATAACGGATCAATCAATCAAATGATGGAGAAGTGTAGCAATTAACTGGCAGTACGTATTGAGTTACACATTCTTATCGGATTACATGTACTGTGTTTCGTTAGACTGCTGAACGTAGTCCTAGTTGAACAGTCAAAGAAAGATTATGAAAGAGGCTTTCAAAGTGCTAAGCAGAGTATTAAGAAACAAGAAAATTTAGTTAGAAATAAAGAAATGAGTACTGAAATTTTGAGTTATATCAGTCTTCCTATATGGCCGTGAATGCTGGACTATCTCTTGAAGCAACAAATATGTAGTTCCACTGAAAGATACGTAGAATACCACGGACCTAAGAGGTGAGCAACGACTAAGTTTTAGAGACAATGGCAACAAATAGACTACTTAACATCAGGAAGAGACAGATGAAAATTCTAGAGCAAATAATGAGGAAAGAGGGTTTGGAAAATCTAATACTCACAGGACAGATTGAAGGTCAGAGAGACAGAGGTAAACAACGTATAACCTTTCTGGTGAGCTGAATGGACTGCGGGGCAGTTTTTGGAAGAGATGGCAAAAAGGAAAAAGTTATTACGAGCTACAAAGGAAATAGTGGAGGACCATGACCGACAACGCCCTAAAGAGATATGGCGCATAGAGAAAGAAGATTTATATATGTTTGTCAGTGTTGCATTATGGGTAGGAAGGCCTATTTTATTATCCTGACGGTTAATGGGCCGTCGGTATGAGGGACTGGGTCCATAGAAAAAAAGGAAGAGTTCAACGGGTTAACAATATATTTTATGTGGCATTTACGTTCCACAGCTGGGAGCGGCTCTAAACGACGATAAACTAATTAGCAAATTTTAATTCATCGATTCGCTAATGAATTCATTTGGTCAACGTTTTACTTGTCATACGTATTATATCTACAAACTTTGAATATAGTATATTTTGGGTGCGTGCGAAGAAACTGATTATGTTTATCAAATATATTTTGAATAACGATTTACTGTTATAGTGAGCTCAACTCTCACTGGAGGTGTAAGAGAAAGGGGGTCATCAATTGTAACGGTATTCGGTTAAACATTTTTGAAATAAGAGGATTTATCAAATTTGTGGATTTTTACAAAAGAACATAAAAATGAGGGAAATATATACTTATGTGATTTTTTAAAATAATTTTAAAATTAAAAAATTTTTTTTTTTCATTTATTAATCATTTCACCCTAAGCAAGTGGGAATGTGACTAGTATGCATGGGGTTACTAGGAATGAAAGTGAGAGAAAAGACTGAGAATAGGGAGAATTGAGGAAAAGACAAAAGATGAACGGGATTCAAGAAAATGGCGATTGACGTTGAATTTAAGCTTTTGAACATTGTAGCTACCAGGGAAGCAAGTAAACGGAAGGTAGTTCGACAGGCGGGAAGTGCGAGAAAGGAAATTGAAGTAGAAGTGGCGGTTGCATTTTACTATTTCAACATTAAAAGGATGGGACCTAAATGCCAATCTAGTAGCACGCTTAAATTCATGTAGTCGAGGTACTGGTGAAAAAAGCTCGTCAGAGCAGTTGCCATGAGGTAATTTGCAGAAAAGACAGAGAGAAGGCACGTCGCGTCGGTGAAAAAGTGACTGAAGTCGAGATGACAAGTCAGAATCGATTACATTACAGATCCTTCTTAGGATTCCGTAGGTGGACAGCAGTAGCACCAGACCAGATGTGGCAGAAGTATTCGATGCACAGGCGAATAGTAAATGTGTAAGATGGAGTCTGACGAGAAAAACCTTCTGGCACGAAAAATTTCGTTAGAATAAACGAAATACTAAATAATAAAAGAATACTGAACTGTTACGTGATATCAGTCCCACTATATAGTAGTGAATGTTGGACAATCTTCTCAAAGACGAAGAAGAGACTTGAAGCAACAGAAATGTGGTTCTACAGGAGGATATACTCAGGATAGCATGTACCGAGTATGTGAGCAACGACAAAGTTATAGAGAAATTGGAAACGAAACTTATGCTTAACATCAGGATGAGAAAGTTGAAATTTCTAAGGCACATAATGAGGAAAGAGGGCTTGGAAAATCCGATACCCACAGGACACATATGCTACTCAGTGAGCATGAGTGAATGGATTGCGGAAAGAGGATTAGAGGAGTTAACAAAATTTTATTCAGAGCTATGAAAGACAGGTAGATGGGGAGGGTCATCATCGCCTATGTCCTGAGCGGATACTGCACACAAAGACGAAGAAGAATAGTGTAAAAACAAACATATTTATAAAAGAAGAGGCAATTGTCGTAAAAGGAAGAAATGTAGTCATGATAAAAGGCAATAATTCTAAAAGAAAGTGCGGGGGGAATGGAGATAAGAAATGCATACTGGTTAGAGAGACAAACGAAAACCGGTGAGCAGTTTCTAATATTTCTTCTGAAATTCTGTACCTCCTACAAAATCTACGCGTTTGATTGTTAGGGAATCTATCTGCAGCGAACCGTGTGCAGCAACACGATTTCTCACACATCCTTAAGAGATAAAAAGATATATTCTCTTTCCTTTTAAGTTAATTTAATGACCAGGGATTCTTAAGAAGCTTGTCTCCAGCCCACCTTTGAGTCAATTTAATAACCAGGATTTTTCAGGAATCCTGTCTCCAGCCATCCTTAGAATTGGCAAACAACATTTTATTGGTGATTTTAGATAAGCCTAGACTAATCTTAAAGTAGAGTCCTTTGAAAAACTGACCACCCAAAAGCTGAATGGGTGGTCCCCTTTTCTGGAACGGATATGGCTCGTGGGTCCTCCAGCCAGTATCTATATAATGAGTGGTGAGTGAAGCATTCAGTCAGTGGGGAAAGGATCAATCAGCAGTCACTGAGACAGTCGGGCACCGAGTGTAAGGGTCCTTTTTCCGTGGCCAGAAGTTTTTAAGAGAGCAGGAGTTCACCTTCTCGAAGCCGAAGGAAAACATTGCCGTTTAACTGAGAAATTGTTTTCTATTTCCCAATCAGTTTCTTGAAAAGCCTTTGTCGTTATTCTTTGTTGAATTCGATCACGGCCAGTGAGACAAACCTATGAACATATCGAGCCGGGTGTATACACATACACAGCCGACCTTGGATGTCATCACAGCTTGTGCAGAAGCGCATCGTCACATGTGTAAATATTAACATTAAGTGAAATGAATTTAAGACAATAGATATTACTGTATATTAATACAGTTTTAGGAGAAAACGAAATATTAAAATCTGGATGGCCTGCTTATTACTAGCGAGAAAAAAACTTCAAAACGGAAAACAGTTTTTAACTGAACAAAATGTTTCATTTTCAATTTTCCGAATTTTGAACCCGAGATTTGTGCACCTGTAGTAGTTTACGAATTTCATTACTCCGAATTTCCCCTTCTCTCTTGCTCTTGACTACAGTGGTAGTATTAGATGATTGAGCGCGTGGCAGAGTTGTTAAAACTTTAACATTCCAACCATAAAATTTGGGTTCAATTCTCACACTCGTCGATAATAACGAACTGGGGAGACAATCTCAGAGAGCAGCACTATTGAGAAATGCCTGAAAACCATATCACGGACTGCCTTGTAAATAAAACTGACTAGAAGAAACTGTTCAGAAGTGGTCGGTGGTTGTGCATGCACGGATTCACAAGTCATTGTGACCGAGGGTTTCAATGCACTGGCCTTTATTCAATTACTGATCAAGCCCACGTATGCCAGAATTTTTCTCTCCAGAATCTACATATCTATAAATCTACCGTTCGTCCATGCTTCGAATATTGCTGCCACATATGGTCCGGTACTCCTGGTATATATATATATATATATATATATATATATATATATATATATATATATATATATATATATATATATATATATATATATATTTGTGTATTTAGGCAGCAATCCTTCTTTCAAGCACATTTCATTAAAAACGACTGACAAGGTGCTTTTATTTAGTTTTTTATATAATTTCTCGTGCGATCTAATAAAGTTTTTCTTTTCAGAGGATAAATTATATAAAAATTGTCCGAATGTTCTTTTCCGAGCGCTTTCGGCTATACATTTAGCCATTATCAAGGATTATATTTCAACTGTTAGAATTAGAAATATTTTGTGTGTGTTTTATAAAGTGATTCATTTTTTGTTTCAAAACACGGTCAAGATATTATGTCCATGTTCAAAGTTAATATTATTAAGGGTTGGTTTGTTTAATTTTATAAGTAAGGCTTCCATTATTTTTAGCCTTTTTTTGCAAGTGGGTGATGCTATTATATTAGTGTTGTCGACAAGTATATTCCGAATAGTGTCCGGTAGGTCTCCATGAATATTTAAATGAGATCTAATTGAACTATTGTCAGAAAGGTGTAGGATTAATCTGCGTGTTAAACGATTTGTAGTGTGGACTATATAATTATTTACGAAAGTTGATTCTTGAGGAATACAATTCCTTAATGGACATTTGAATTCGTAAATAATATTTGCTCTATTTAATTTTGTTGTAGGAGGTGAATTATTATTTTTAACTATAAGGTTACAAGTTTTAAATTTTTTATAATAAATAATTAATCTAATTTTTTTGCTATTATCAACTGGTGCTATGTATTTTTTTATAATGTTATTCATTCGGCATTCATTCTGTTTGTAGTTATCGTTCATCTGATTTTTATAAAAAATATTAATATTATTGTTTATGTTTCGATTCTCGCCGTTGCTATTAGTTACTTTGGACAAGAAACGCCTAATGTGGAAATCCAACAATTGATTAGGAAATCCGTTATTAATCAGCGTTTGCTTTATATTTTTTAATTCATTAAAGAAAAGCGTGCGTGAAGATGAGTTCTCGTGCGCTCGCGTGAGGAAATTCTTAATAACACCTATTTTATATCTAAGAGGGCATTCGCTAGAGAAATTAAGATGACAAGAGTCTTTGCTAGTTGTTTTTTTATAAACAGAAGTTTTAAAAGTATTATTACTAAAATCGACGAGAACATCTAAGAAAGGAAGTTTATTTTTTTCACTAATTTCATAAGTAAAATTTAGGACAGAGTTTTGTTGAAATGTAGTTTTCAGATTTTCTATTTCTTTCTTATTATCAGCCAAAATAAAAATATCGTCAACATAACGAACGTATATTTTAGGTTTAACAACTTTAGTAAAAATCTTGTTTTCGATATAGGCCATATAATAATTAGAGAAGCACGGCCCGAAAGGGCTTCCCATACTTACTCCGTCAGTTTGTGTGTAGATAGTACCATTATGGCTATAAAAAGGTACTTTAGTAGTGCATGCAAGCAGTAGTTTCCTTAAAATATTGGATTGGATTGATGGAGGTGGAATTGAATTATTTTTATACACCGAATTAATGATAATATCGATAGTTTCAGAGACGGGAACATTTGTAAATAAATTTTCTACGTCAAGTGACGCAAGAATGCCTTGGTTTGTTTGTAATTTTGTGTTTTAAGAATTTGGAGGAATTCATGGGTAGATTTAATGCTATAGTTAGTAGGGAGATATGGGGTAATAATGTCGTTGAGAAATTTTGATAATTGGTATATGCATGTTGGAATTTGAGAAATGATAGGTCGTAATGGGTTACCTGTTTTGTGTATTTTGACATTACCATATAAGTAGCCGGGTTGGTAATCGCCAATAATTTTATTTATTTTCAAGGATCCTGCTGCTGCATTGTTGGCTGTTATAAGCTTATTAATATATTTCTTCAGGGTTTCAGTAGTGTTCTTATTCAATTTTGTAAATTTAGTACGATCATCAATAAGGTGCTGAAGTTTTTTGTGATAATCCAGTTTATCCAAAATGACATAAATATTGGATTTGTCCGCCTTTCTGATTACTATATTAGGATTGTGTTTTAATTCTGTAGCAGCAATTTTGAGTTTTGTTGGAATGTTCTTGTTTCTATTACGTGGAATATAATCTTTTAAACCTTCTACCTTGAGAAGATCTTTGAGGTTTGGATGGAGTATTATCAATTTGTCTTTTTCCAGTTGACATAATGATTGATGTAATATTTCAATTTCAGTCTTCTTTTTGAGAAGGTCGAATTTAGGTTGGAGGTGGCAATTTGGTCCCAGATTTAAAAATTCCTTTTGATCATCCGTTAATATGTGAGATGATAAGTTTATGTATTTATCTTGGTTGTTGGGAAGTAGAATATTTCCTTGGTATAAGTTGCACAGTTTTTTTGTAATTAATTGTCGCTGGTCAAGTTCATCATTGTTAATACTGATATTGATGTGGTATTGTGCTTCATTATATTCAGTTTCAGTTAAAGCGTTTTTTAGTACTGTAGTATGTTTTTGGATTTCATTATTTATATGTTGAGTTTCATTCTTAGCTTTAGTTATTTGTCGCAAAACAAGATTCTTCCTGAAAGTTATAGTGTCGCTTTCCTTGTTGGCTGCCATGTCATGCAATTTAAAATTTGTGTATTTAGGCAGCAATTCTTCTTTCAAGCACATTTCATTAAAAACGACTGACAAGGTGCTTTTATTTAGTTTTTTATATAATTTTTATATAATTTCTCGTGCGATCTAATAAAGTTTTTCTTTTCAGAGGATAAATTATATAAAAATTGTCCGAATGTTCTTTATATATATATATATATATATATATATATATATATATATATATATATATATATATATATAAAGAGAGATTCTTGATAAAATCCAAAGAAGAAACAGCAATATTATTGGTCTTGAGTTGACGTCACGGCTTCAGTGACTTTCCTACCACCGTAAAGTCGTTTCCCTGTGTCATTTCTATAAATATTTCATGGTTATTTTTTCTATGACCTCTTCGCTAAGGTACTGTGACACTATGAGTTGGATATATGGGCACGCGTGTGTGTGTGCGCCCGCACATCTGTGTGTGTGTATATATACACCCCCACATCTGTGTGTGCGTGCGCGCGCACACATATGTGCGAGAAGATTAGTTAGATTTGACCTGGGTATCAAACTTCAAGACCCAATGACTAGATTAGGAATCTAGATAAAAACATGTTTTGGACATATGGCCAAAAGGGTAGATGAGTGTTAAGTACTTGTCAAAATACGAAGATAGGAAAAAGACCGGCTCTGGTCAAAACTTAAAAGGGTCTGAATTTAATGTCCCTGAATCGGAGTCAGCTAGGCTAAGAAATATTTTTATGTCCACTTTCTTCAAAGGGAGAAATGGTCATGAAAAAGTTATGGGTTTATTCGTGGGTGTCCCTTGTCCGGAAATGATGAAAGAGGATTCTGCATATATACGGGAGCGCCTTGGGCCACGGCAGTTAGACTTAGTTTAGGTTCGAGGAAGGTTGATTTAGGCCGGAGCACGTAACAACGAAGAGCGACCCATTAGCAGCCGGACATTGTTAGCTAAGATATATATTTTTTTCGCCAGCCGAGAATCAGCCCAGAGTTAATCATCCACAAAAAGGTCACACGCCTTCCCTCCTCTTTTCGTCCTACCCAAGTTTGTAGTTGTGTTTTTCTTTTGCCTGTGAGCCTGCCTCTCGCTCGATCCGCCGCACAGAAATTCTACGACGTGGGGTCTATATCTTTGTGCAACGAGTTGCAGAGGTGGGTAGTCTCACAGTACCTAGACTTTTGAATTCAAGCGCAGTACTACGTTGGCAACAAGGTCTCATCATTTTACAGTTAAATTAGCAGCGACCACAGGACAACCGGCAGGTAGGACACTTTTTTGTTTCCCTTAAATTTATCGATTTTGTTGATTGCACTTTGCCAATAGAAAAAAATAATTTTTCTTGTTGTAATATGTAAAAGTTCTCAGATTGACGGTTAATTGAACGGGCAGATGTCGGTGACCACAGGCACAGAGTCGGGAAGAAGAGAAGGGGAAGGAAATCTCTCGCGAGGAGTAAGGGCGTAGGACGGGCGAAGAACCAACTGGTAGATTAAGGAAAAGAAGATCCCAATAGGAGAGAATAGTCATTAGCACTGTGAGGAAGAAACACCAATGCGTCAGAGACGGGGTCTGCAGTAGGGATTAGGTAGATTTGCATTTCTTTTGAGAATCATTGTCAATAATTATTCATTTATTGATTCATACTTTTTTCATCGCATAGGTCGCATCCCAAGTCAACGACTTCCTCATTTTAAAAGGGAAAATGGTAATGCCATCCGGCCGCTTTCCATCACCAAAGTCGAGGCCTACGGGTTCGATTTTGGAAGGGAACCCAGCTGCATCCAGACCTCTTCTGATGATGTCGTTTATTGCTGCATGCCTTGGAAAGCGGCCTGCACTATGACGACAGGAGAGAGGATGCAAACCAAACTCATCAATGGAAGTTCCACATTTGCATCTGTGATGATCACTTTAATTTGAGCCCAAGACGGATGGCGAATCCGACACGAGTGCACTCATCATCTAGAAGGGTACCGGTAGATGAGGAGGGCATTGCATTGAGCCATGCGCCACTACTCGGTTGTGAAGCAGATAGTAGACAGTCGAGGCGGTGCTGATCCAGAGAGAGCCTCAAATTAGTTTAAATTGGCCTCGCATTTTATTTTATCCCAGCTTTTCTGTTTTGATGTGTCTCGTGGGATAGAAAGTAATTCTTGGGCTCAGACGTTGCAAGCTTGTTCAAAAGAACTTCCGAGAAACATTTGAGACGATCCACCGAATATCAATTAAAGAAAGTGAAGATAGATATGGCGGAAGGACCAAGTCTGCCGCTGATCGAAGGCCCAGGCCCCCGAAACTCGAAGGAAGCTTCGCCTGTCTTCAGTCTGTGCAGTCGAAATTAACGTTGCAAATTAACTCCGAGCATCTCTTAAATGTGATATCCATCTCGTTTAAGAAATCTTGTTCGATGTAGCAAGAGGCACTTCGAAAAGTGTAGAGGAATCATGATAGCGAAAAACTGTTCTTCAAGAGGAAGAGGTTTGGGTGTACATCAATTAATTGCAATTTCTCAGTCCTTCTTGTTAGTATGATATGCTTAGTATCCAAACACACTTGAAAAACACGTCTTCTCTCTTTGAATTCCAAACGCTAATCTAAATCTTTTTTGAGTAACGTGCTTAAAATGAGTCGACTTATTCACATGCAAATGTATTTGGAAGATTCGTTCATGACACGTCAGATCGAGCGTTCATCTTCCGTTTTCTGAAGACAAAAAATATTTAAACCATTCATCTAGCCTTATCAAATCGTCCCGGATTGCTTTTTTTTAATGAAAAATTTCTTCATGAAGGAAAAATGAAATAAAGAAACCTGTAAAGCATTTACGGATGACAGAATGGTGAAGTTTCTACAAAAAGGTGTGTTAATATTTATTTACATAAAAAAGAATACTTCATATACGTTTTAATACGGACAATATTTGGAAAAGTTAACGTACATGTTAAGAAATTCAATCCCTTAGATGATTTGCAATTCCACCTACAGAGGTCTTCTTTTATATGCCATGTCCCTTTCGGACGTGAGCAGTCATAGCCCTCCGCGCCATCGTATACTTTGTAGCTCCTAGCAATGCTTTATTTTATTTATTTACTATTCTATTTAGTACTTATTTATTTACTTGTTCTGCCATCAAATGACACAAGCTCTTTAGGTAGGTTATTGACTGTTTCCGCTGTTACGCTTGCCTTCAATATGTCCTGTAAGTGTTAAATTTCCCAAACCATCTTTCCTCATTATATATCACATAATTTTTTAGTCCTTTTCTGATGTTAGATAAAATGCCTTTTTTATTTCCATTCTCCTTAAAACTTCCTACTCACGAGTATGGTATTCTCAGCATCCTTCTGTAGTCCTCATCTCTCCTGTGTCAAGTCCCTTCTCCATCTATTAGAAGATTGTCGAACATTCACTGTAATAGAGGAGGAGTGATATTAACTATCAGTTCAGCACTCTTTTCTTTGTGACTGTCAAAGTTTTCCTGTTCCTTAATACTTTGTTTAGCTTTTGGAAGGCATCTTTCGCTATTCCAATGCACCTTCGGATTTCGGTGCCTCATTTTCCGTCATTTGTTAACACACTTCTCAGAGAGTTATATTTCTACTGCTTTGATTTTGACATCTCCAATTCGTAGCTCGCGTCTCGGGCTGTTCCTTTTGCTGACAATCACACATTTCGTCTTCTTTGAATTGATATTTTTTGTTTTTGTTTTTTCATTCGATTCCTCCCCCACCACCACGAAAAGGGCAGTAAAGTCACTAATATAAAAGAGGTTCCTAAGTTGGGAAGAAATCGAAAACAGAAAGATTACTAAGGTGCAAGAACAATAGAAGAGTAATCAAGAAGACAGTAGATGGCAATTGACATTGCATTTAAAACTTTGAAGATTAAAGTTGACTGGAAAGAGACTTGAAGAGAGTTCCACAACCAAGAAGTGGTAGAAAAGAAACTGTTGGCATAGACATTATGCTTACATCCAGCTAACTCAACTGTAAACTGATAAGACCTCGTCTCCAGTCTAGTACTGTGCTTAAATTATAAAATCTAGGTACCATAGCGAAGGAGCTCATCTGAACAATTACCATACAAAGTTATTATAGAAAAGGTGCAAGGATGCAACTTTATGGCGGTGAGAAAGTAACTGACACCGAGACGCCAGGTCAGGATCACTAGTATTGCAGATGCTTGTTTGGATTTTATCAAGGATCTTTAAATATAGAGCAAGAGCACCGAAATATATGTGACAGCAATATTCTAAGCATGGACAAATCACATAGATATGTCAAAAATTCTGGAGAGAAAAATGATCTAGCACGACTCAGTGAGCCAAATTTTCTTAGCAGCTTACCTAGCAATGAATTCAATATAATCTTACTACTTCATGTAATCCGAGAAGGTTGAGCCCGAGAAGGCGCAATGAATCCCTTTCCTAGAGGTTAGCATCAGCTATGCCTATTTTTTCTCTCGCTTGCCTTTGCTACCTTGTCTAGGGGTTTCTGCAGATTTCTTTCTGTGTCTGCCATCAACACAGGGTCATCTACGGATCTTATATTTCTGAGATTGTACGCACCAATAATGAATCCTTGTATGACTTCTAGTTCTCTCAGAATTACCCCCGCTGTAAAGATTAAATAACGATGCCTCCTTGTTTCCCGCTCCTTTCCATTTTTGTGTATTGACTGAATTGATTTTCTCTCCGTATGCTCCCAGAATATATTCTGCATTATTCTAATTATCAAATAAATCAAGTTTTTTCTTGCAGTCCAAATGAATATTTTCTTATTAGAGTGACAGCAGTTTTATTCATTCTCATGAAAATAGCCAACCAATCATGGAATTGTTTATAGCCGACATTCATGTCTTACCACATGAAGCCATCAATCGTATATCATGATTATAATAATGTGCTTGCAGAATAAATAACAACATTATTCAGTTAGCGCAAATTTTCGCCGTTGTGGAGCCTTCTATCTCACAATTGTGGTTCATGGTGACATTAAATACAAAAGAGGGAAATAGCTTGCCGGTTTCTTTTGCACTGGTAATCTTGAGGCTACTCCGTCCATCCTCCCAGAAGTTAGTGAGGCAGACCTGCAAATGCTTCGAATTCAAGACAAAACGGACCAGCCTGTCCTGCTGTTTTGCCCATAAGACAATATTAAGGCATTAGCACGTAAGTGAATGCAATAAACTCGGCTGAAATTTGCCTACTTCTCTCCAATACTTTAATCCGAGCCGATATCCATT
This sequence comes from Acanthosepion esculentum, assembly GCA_964036315.1. NCBI lineage: Eukaryota > Metazoa > Mollusca > Cephalopoda > Sepiida > Sepiidae > Acanthosepion > Acanthosepion esculentum. Next base: position 65,886,381 of record OZ038503.1, on the reverse strand, counting down.
ACTGCACCACCGTGCCTCCATGCCAATCGCACCGTGGATCAAATGCTGATATTCATATCAATTCGGTTTAAGCTTTCCTAACCCTAATTCAATACTCCTTTTGATCCGAAATTAACGACGGAAAATACAAAAGGCTTCGAGCATTTTATCTACTTATTTTACCCATGTATTTGCAGCCAGTGGTGGATGTTCAATCTCAGAAAAAAACAACAGGATGACAACTGGAAAGTTTGCTGCAAAACAATTCCATAACTCCCAGTTGTTTCATCTGATCTCGTGTTCAAATGTGTCGATGTCGATCTCTGTAAACGCGTTTTACACACACACACACACACACATATATATATACAGATATATACCTCTCAGGAATAGAATCGTTTAAAACTATGTTTGTTTATATCATATTAAAAAGGAGAGACGTCCGTTTTGAAGCTTGTGCAAAAAAGGAAAATAAAACTCGTAAGGAATTTTAAAAATATGCTCATAAATTACTTTCTCTTCTTTTCTTGTCGAGAAAATAACGTTTTTATATTCATGTTATCGTCGTTGGTGGAAGTCGAGGATTGGGGCGTACATCGACATTTCCTTTTGTGTGGAGTAAATCCTATGGTGGATCTAAAGAGACATCTGCAGCCACCGTATGGTAGGATAGGAGATTTCAGGGGATGGATAGCTCTGGTTTTTCTTTAGGCTCTCTTCGTCTCTTCTATTTGACTTTCCGAAGATGTTGATTTTTCGTGGACTGCTCTTCTTCAATTGGCTCTTACTGCAGCTTCCGTCTCCCAATTGGCTGGATCAATTTCTGTCCTCAGCAAGGTATTTTTGAGCTAATCCTAGAATCAATGACATGAACCTCTACGTTGTCTCTTGCTAGATTTGAACTCCGAGAACAGGATTTGTTTGGATACGCGGATGTCAGGCATTCGGGAAAGGTATCAAATATTCACTCGCAAAAAAAAAGAAAGAATTATTCTTACAAACTTAAATCTTTTTTTTGCATTTAAATAACCTACAAAGAGTTGATAATCTGTAAAAAAAAAACCCCAAAAAAACAAAAAACAAATCATTCAATTATGTTTCTAGACAACCCATTCTTTAGGTTATCTTGAACGGCCATTCCTCTAGATCTTTTTGTACTAGGACCCTATACTTGGTCCTACTTTGTTTTTAATTATCATTAACGACCTTCCCGATGATATCATCCCTCAATTTGGTACATGCAGTTATAACACAACCATTTAGTCCTGTCTCGATAGTAATCTGATCAGTCTATTATGGTCAAATTGGAGGCTTATGTAAAAAAAAAAACAACAACAACAACTTCAGTCTGTTGTTAACTGGAGTAAAGGATGGCTTGTTAATTTTAACGCCTCCAAAACTAACCTACTCTCGGTTAATCAACTGAGAGATTCCTTTCCTGTCGTCCATCAGCATGGCTGATGCTAACCTCCAGGAGAGTGACTCGTTGCTAGACAATTTTTCTCTCCAGAATCTTACATAACTATAAGTCGACTATTCGTCCATACTTACAATATTGCTGCCATATATGGTCCAGTGCTCCTGATATATATTTCAGTTACTCTCCCACCGTTGTAAACTTGCCTCTCTGTTCCTGTTCAATAAATACTTTCATGGCAAATGTTCGAATGAACACTTCGTACGTAGATCTTATGAATTTAAGCGCAGTACTAAACTGGAGACGAGGTCTCACCAATTTACAGCTGGCTTGGTTAGATGTAATCGTAAGTTCTATGTTAACAGTTTCCTTGCTTGCACTTCTAGCTCGTGAAACTCTCTTCCGGTTCTATGCTTTCCAACTAACTTTAATCTTCAAAAATTTAAATGCAATGTCAAATCGCTATCTACTGTTCTCCCGATCACTCATCTCTTGTTCTCGCTCATTAGTAATGTTTCTGTTTTCAAATTCTTCCACACCTAGTAATCCATTCTGTCTTAGTGGCTTTATTGCTTTGCTCGGGGTGAACTCGATAAAAAAAAAATCTCTATAATCCGACCAACATTTGATAAATGCCTTTTATTTGCATTAACTATAGGTTTATCCTTTTATCAATGTATTCTACACGTACAAGATTTTATCAAACCTGTTTATTCCTGTTTAATATTTATGTTTCTACCAATCCATTCGATGAGTGTAATCCTTCGGTCTGATTTGTATTTAATCCAATCAAAATTCATTGTTTTTATCAATCCATTCTTTAGTTCGATTATTCTTTTAATCTGACCGACATTTAATTCGCAGTCAATGAGATTTTTAATTCGAAATAATTTTTATGATAATGGTATGTGTATAATAAGTGGGTCTGGTGTGTTTTATTGAGTTCTTTCTATGGTATCCCTTGTATTTACATATCAAATAATCCGACCGAACTTTAAATTCGACTTGGTATTTTCTCAACTTACCTTTGTCTAACTCAAGACGAAACGAAGGGAACATGTGAGGAAGATTATGTTACGCCAATTTCCAAAAGTGGAGGTGTCTATTTTTCCTTTTGAAAATCGGGATTCAATTTTTTTTTCTTTACCTGTGTTCGAATCTCGCTTGTCTTGCTCTGATTTGGACTGGTGTTGTGTGAAACTAAACGCAATCAATATTGTTTTCATCCGTTTTTCAGAAGTGAAAGTAAATTTAATTTATTCAGTAAAAATAAAATAATACTTCTTTTCTTTTTACAGGGAAACTAATCAACCTGAAACAAGACGTGAAAGTTGCATTCTTATTTCTCCTTCTTCTTGAATCGGTCTTTGCAAATGGTATGAATTATATTTGTTTATCACATATTTTGATTACGACAGACATGTATTTTGAACTGTGTTAATACAAGGTTAGATATAGACACGTGTCTAGAACGTTTTTAGAACGTTCGATTTCTGACCATGAGATCCGAGTTCGAATCTGACTATGGTCGATTTGTCAGGAAGGTAACTTCTTGATGTTATCGGTCTGAAGGAGGCGATCCCAACGTGCGGCATCTTTGGAAAAGGCTTGAAAACCATAGCACAAGTTGACCCAAGTTGGCCCTAGCCTTGTGGCTGAAATTGGGTAGAAGAAACTCGTTGGTGGTTCTGTTAGCACGAAGTCACAAGTCATCGTGACTGAGCTTGCTGGCCTTGTTCAGACTGTTGATCACGCTCTCCCAGAAACTGTAACTAAGGTCCGCTCTGCATAGTTGCAGTATAAACCACAGGTGAGCAGGCGTCTGTAACGGGGATTATCTGCCCCCCATGCCTCAGTAAACGGGCATCCTTGGTTATACTGAGGTTACTCAATTCTTTGAACTCTAGCGTTTTGCTAACGTGTTCTGATTATCATTCTTGTCAGATAAATGGGCTTACAGTCATATCACGTTGGAACATCGTTTCCCGTACGATCATCAAATCAACCAACGTCAGGCCTGGTTAAATGGGTGACCGCTTCAGAATACCAGGTACTGTAAGCTTGTATATGCGGGTGGCGTAATGGATAACGGCTACAAAGTGTTAATCGAAAAAGCCGGATTCCATATCAGTCGGGTTCGTTATGCTCACTTACAAGCAAATATCCTTGGGAAGGTATGACTCTACTTGTTCTTTCCCTCAGCTATGGGTTAATTAGTAAGACTGTATTAATAAAATTATTATTATCTTTAGAAAAAAATGTCTTACGACATAAAACTATATTCTGGCTTTAAATAATCTGGAAAAGGGTTGATAAGCTGTAAAAAATAAATCAGTCAATCACTTTCAGATAGATGATGACAAACATCAAGCTAATTATGTAAATGCAAAGTCTCGCTGTAATCGTTGCCTTAAATGCGAGGCATAGATACTTATAGATTGCTCGCTTCCTAAAAATTGCGCAGTTGTTTGCTGTCAAAGTTCACAAAGAGCTGGAAGCCTTTGACAAGGATTCCACAGCATTAGCCAAACGTAAAACTCTGCTAAGAGTCCTAATATCATAAGAACACCCAAATTTGTAAGAAATTTTCGGAGAATTATGGATAAGAACACCAGAAATTCAATTAACGCCATTATAAAATAAATCAAGGTTTCAAGACATTCTATCGAAAGAATTGTGAATAGTACCATCGATAAATCGTGAATAGTACCATCGATCATATGTAATGAAGAGAGATTAATTCATGTCTGCAAAGACAAAAGATAACCGCCTGACCCGCGCAAAGAACTTGTTGGGCAAGCTGAAACATCAAGAGCCTGGAATGGTTTGACTTTTCACTGATAAGAAAAGCTTTGATCAGGCCAAAATGTAAACCGTACACTTACCAACAAGACTCTACGCTGTCTCATAAGATCAAGACGACCCAAGAGTAAATTGAGTTACAATCTCCACGATTGTGTCATCACAAATATATGGCCTCCTAGCATTCAAATTCAAATATGAATCTGTTGGAAAACTATGTATGGGGTGTAGTCGAGAGTGAAGTCAATAAAGGACCGCATAATACCATACAATCTCAGAAGTCCGCCATAATTAACACAATGTCAGAAATAGATTCAGACATGGCAGCGTTTCAGACCTCGTACAGAAGAAATAATTGATGCTAATGGCAGTGGATTCATTAAGGAGATGGATTATCTCAAGATTATTCATGCTATATTCTTGCAAATAAAATTCTTCTTTCAGGACCTATCCGTCATAAAGCTATACAAAATGGTTATATGACGAATAAGTCATGAAACCATGAAAATGTCCTCAAAGAACTGAGCAAACCTTTATAACACAAACACAATCAGGCGTGTTTTGTGCTCCTGTATGATCATTGAAGTTAAGCAACGTCTAACCTGGTCAGTACCTAGATACGTGACCGCTTGGAAATACCAGGTAATGTAAGCTTGGGTGTGCGTGTGGTGTAAGCGAATATAGCTCGAAATTGTTAATCGGAGAGCCGTGTTTCAATACCAGTTGGGTTTAATTATATTCACTTGCGTGCAAATATCATTGGGAAAGGTATTTGTTGTTAACATTTTCTTTTCATTCGGTTTTTCCAGTTACGAGTCCTTTTTTAAAGCTGATCGTTTTGTGTTCATTTTGTTTAGTTCTTTTTTCGTAACAGATTTAATGTTTAGTATAGGGCTTAGAAAAAAATCGCTGTGTGAGATAGGCAAGAAGTAAGGCATGTAGCAACATCAGCACGGCAAAGGGCACTCCTTTAAAGGCAAGGAAGGGCAAAAATATTTTAAGTCAAGTGATAGCGATTGCTGTATGAGTCGTACGGTTTTTGAATCAAGCACGGGCAACGCCGGGCCATGCTGCTAGTAAACCTATATTTTGGCTTGCTTCACTTCAAGTTTGAACAGATGCTCTTGAACAGAGTCAATGTATAGATCTGATCAAACGTGAACTGAATACCAAGATAAAAGCCAGCCTTCCCGGGAGCAGAATATTCCCATTTATTGCTAGTTAACATTCGTGTTAGTCAGCTGTTGGCTCTCACGCTGGCCAATAGAATCTTCCTGCTTATTCGTGGCAGCCAGCTATAGGCTTTCATTCTGGCCAGTAGAAAACGGCCGCAAACTACATGAAAACTACAGTAGAAGCATGAAAAAATCGATTATTTCCACTATCGATGGGAGTTGGAAAATGCACAGTCGGTCTTGGCCTTCCTGCTAACTTGGAGCATGTGCATGTAAATTTTGGTGCAAATCCGTCGAAAATTGCGGTCGTACATTCGTTACACACACACACACACACACACACACACACACACACACACACACACACACACACACACACACACACACACATCCTGCCTTTTATAGATAGAGATTTACGAATTACAATTTGAAATATACTATATATTTTCCTTTATTCTCTATTTTGAATCTAATCCTTATTGGCTGTGAAAGAATAAAAAAAAATATATACGCCCTCTCTTCCCAAAACTTGGAATGTGAAATCGGAAAGTTGAGTTTGAATTCAAGTCGAGTTCGTTACATTGACTGTTTTTTTTTTGTTGTTTTTTTTTATCATTTAACCCCAAAACAGTAAAGCCACTAAGACACACATTTAATTCTTAGATTTTATCCGACCCATTGTTGATTTTATCACACTGGTGCGATAAACGCTTTAATGGCTGAATTAAACAGCACCAATTCGAAAAAACAGCAATAGAAAACATTTCCACCTAACATGCAACTATCTCAGCCGCAAAGTAGACCTTACATACGCTTTAATTCTTACGGCAAAATGCATTTCTGTAAACGCCTAAAAATGGAATCGA
>OZ038503.1:65722642-65875142 GCA_964036315.1 Acanthosepion esculentum | reverse complement strand
CAATTCAAATGCATTTTAAAATATTTCTACCTCACTCCTAATAAATGTTGTTCAGTGTTATTTGAATGAAGATATGCTACATATTAACATATATATATATATATATATATAGATACATATTAACATGCTACATATTAACATATATATATATATATATATATATATACATATTAACATATATATATGTTAATTCAGTGATTTATCAATATAAGTGTAGTTGTGGACTCAACTACATAGGGAGGACGTCCCAACGTTTGGGTTTGAGAATAAAACAACACTTACCCCCCGGGATTTTGAATCCGAATGCCAAGAAAAGCCAACTAACCAATACTTCTGGCTCTGCTATTGCTGAGCATGTAATAAATAGCAGGAATATCGTGGTTGATTTTAATGCGGACCGTTTTTCGATTTTATCTAGGTCCCACTCCTCATATCACCTCAAGGTTCTAGAGTCCTTGTATATCCCGTGGGCCTTCCCTTTGTAAACAGAGGGAATGCTTACTGGGTCTGAATGTTATTGGACTCTAGTTTTCTTGAAATTCATATCCCCCCCCCTTCCATTCGTTATATTAATTTAATTTATACGCTTATATATATATTTTTTTTATAACCCAGAAAATAAACTTGATAGGGCTGGGACGAAACCGGTCGTTCTTTTTTAGCTTTTTTAAAAATGCCATATAAATTTTGCTTTTTCCTAGCTATCGTTAAATTTTGTACCATAAAAAACTTATTTAAATATATATATATATATATATATATATATATATATATATATATATATATGAATGAGATAACGATATATATTTTTATATATCAAGAAGAGTATTAGGGAAATTGTAAGACAAAATGGAAAAAAGTTTCATCCGTTAGGACTTATGGACCGGCTTTGTTGATGTTGTTGTGACTACATATGCGTATGAACGAGAGGTGCTGGTTGTTTCAAAATTCTTTGTATAATTTTTTAAAATATTTTTTTGAAATCTAGCCAAATTCACCTATATTCTTTTTCTTTAAATCCATCATTTTTTTTAATTAAATATTCCATTTTGTGATAACAGAAAATCTGCCAAGAATGTTGAAACGTTGTAAGAATCAGAAAGCAAATTTACTGTGAAGGAACTAGCAATTAAAGACTTTCTTGACATTTTCTTCTGGGTGAATTATTTTCTCTTATTAGAGTGGCATCTTTTGTCAAAATTGTTGTCAGTTTCGTCACGGTGAACAACTAATGCTTTTTGTGTGTTGTTTTATGAGATATTTCGTTTGTGTTCATATAGTCTTTTTAAAAATTGTTTTCTCCAATATATTGTTTTCTGGCAATCCTTACTATAATAGAGTAAATTCCGCTTTCAAGTTTTGACTTGTTGTTTTGTTTTATATTGATTAAGTCTTGTATTGATTTCGATGTAGATACAACCAATTTTATGTTGTGTTTAAATTCTTTTCGGTTGTAGAATAATATTTTTTGATTTGTTGGGTTTGTCAGGAAGGACAGCTTATCTATTTTGGAATATTTTATGAGTCTTTTATTTCGCATTGAATATGAAATAGTTAGGGTATTGAATGGTCTTGAAAGTATTTCCAATATATTACTCTTCTTCGTGTAAATACTGAAGGCTGCAGATTCTGAGTGCTCTTAAGTAGAATCCAATGATCATTCCGGATTTTATTTTGTCGTTATGATGGGAATAGAAATTCCATTAGAGAAATTGAAAGAGAAAATAATTTATTGAAACGAAAATGTCTAGAAAGTGCTTTAATCGCTATGAACTAGTAAATTTGCGTGCAGGTTCTTTACAACGTTTCCAAATTCTTGGTAGATTTTCTGTTATCACAATGTAGGATATTTATTAACAAAGATGATGGAAAGAAAAAGAATAGAGGTAAATTTGGCAAGATTGTAAAAAATTACTTCAAAAATTTTGAAACTGCCAGCGTCTCTCGTTCATGCGAATGTGCCGTCACAACAACATCAACGAACCTAATCTGATGAAGTTCTAATGAACCAAACGCGTCACAAATAAACTTTTTTCCATTTTGTCTTACAATTTTCTCAATATATATATATATATATATATATATATATATATTAGTACTCGGTTGGTAAAAAAACCTCGGAAACCACAACTTGCAAGTATATCAAAACAAATTGGTACTCGGGGAAAAAAAGAAAGGACTAAAAACATCCGAACAGGGTGAAACAAATCGTCCAGTACCGTAAGTTTCTAGTCCAAAGAAAAAACCCAAGCGAGTAATAAATCTCCACACTTTCTCTTTAAATCTCCTTTCCTACGTCGCTCTTCCCGATTTCTTCTACTTAATGTTTCTCGGTCAGAAATCATAACGAGATCCAACTAAGATTGGTTGATAACTGAGGAGGAACCTATAAAGCGTAACGGTCGTGCAAATAGCTTTACGTGATCGTCACTGAAACATTTGAAAAAAACAGAAGAGATAACAATTAAAAAAAAAAAAATTATGGTTCGAAAAAAAAAACAGGTTCAGGAGATTATTTTGGGAAATTAACACTTTTAAATAGATACCTTCATGAGATCGCTAAAAAAGAGCATAGTATGATGAAAAAGATGAAAAAGATGCCAAACTTGACGAAAACAAAATTTTATCGTCTGAATGTTTATGTTATTATTAAGAGGAAAGGCCAAAGTATTTTGGGGTTATTTTCTTACCTTTTTTAATCGTTCCTAGCACATCCGAAATTTTCGTTAAAAATTCTTTTAATCAGAAAAATTGACAGATAATCAATCATGTCAACCATTTTTCCATTTTAAAAGTCTCAGTTTCAAATTCTTTTAAAAATCAATTATAATTTTTTCATAACTAATTTTAAGAAAATTAGAAATTATATTTTTTATTTAAAATATTTTGAAACAAGCATTACTTAGTTTCTGCGCCGAAAAGAAATAGTTTAAAAATAAAACAAAGCAGGTCATAACATTTCGCGTCACTTGGCAGGTGATGAGTGATCATTTCATCACGTATTGACAGCTTACGTGAGGAAAACTTATCGTACAGTAGGACAGAAGTGATATAATTATTTAGATTTAAGTGAACAAATTATTTACCTCGTTATTTTTAAGGAAAACTTTCAGCGCTCTAATTTTTTTTGTACTTAGCTTTCACCTTTACATTTAAGATGCTTTATAAGAAAGGTATCTAATTAATTTATAGGTACCTTTCTTATGAAATTTTATCAGAAGTGTACATAAAATACTATAATTTTATGTGCATTTATTACATTTTACTGTGTTATTTGTATTTCAATTCATTTTATTATTCATTTTGATATTTCATTTATGGAAAAATGTCATAAATGAGATTAATATAAAAATAAGATCATATAAATTTCATAAGATGATACTAATACCTGTAGGTACCCTTCTCAGTTGAAATTGAAAAATCAAATTAACTTCTCCACACATGTTTCGCAAAAATAAAGGCCTTAAGTGGAGAACAATGCTTAACTCAAATAACGCGACTTAATTGTATTCTTTCTGGTCTTCCGTACGTTATAATTACAGCCGTATTGTAAACACAAAATTAAATTAATTAATTACTGCCGGTCTTCTGATTTGTCGAAATCATACAATTTATAATGCGTTAAAAATGATCAATCTCATAAGGACATTTACGAAACTGAATGCGCCTTTCAACTAATTTTATATCTTAACAACTTCAATGTAAAAATCTAACATAATTAAAGAAATAACAAATAATTGTATTAAAAATTCATTTTTCATCGAAAAAAGTTTTTGCTTTCAGAAAATATTGTCTATATTCATAAAAACATCTAAAAGCATTTGAAATTAAATAATATCTTTGTTTTATCGAGTTTTGTATGTTACAATTCAGAGCTGATTTTCAGGTAGGGTGTGTCCAATTAAAAAAAATACATTATTTGCTTTCCTCAAAGCCTTGTGCTTTTAACTAATATAATCACTAAACTGTATGATTTCTAAAGTTTTCATAAAATTAGTTTGGGGGTGGATAATAAATATAAAAAAATATTTTTGGCATGACTTTAAAAAAAGAAAACATATTTCTAATAATTTCCATCATCTATGAATAGTTTCTGAAAGTTTCATGAACATCCGACAATTATTTTTATTTTTGCAAGATTTTCCAAATAAATGTCTGTCATGCAAAAAAAAAAAAAAAACGTGCTAAAAATTTATATGTTATTTTACTAATTCCGGTGATACAAAGAGAAACAAGGTTTTTTTAATCAAAATTTAGAATGATCTAGAAACAAGGAAAATTTTTTTAAAAATACTTCGTGTGAGACTACCCACCTCTGCAACTCGTTGCACAAAGATATAGACCCCACGTCGTAGAATTTCTGTGCGGCGGATCGAGCGAGAGGCAGGCTCACAGGCAAAAGAAAAACACAACTACAAACTTCGGTAGGACGAAAAGAGGAGGGAAGGCGTGTGACCTTTTTGTGGATGATTAACTCTGGGCTGATTCTCGGCTGGCGAAAAAAATATATATCTTAGCTAACAATGTCCGGCTGCTAATGGGTCGCTCTTCGTTGTTACGTGCTCCGGCCTAAATCAACTTTCCTCGAACCTAAACTAAGTCTAACTGCCGTGGCCCAAGGCGCTCCCGTATATATGCAGAATCCTCTTTCATCATTTCCGGACAAGGGACACCCACGAATAAACCCATAACTTTTTCATGACCATTTCTCCCTTTGAAGAAAGTGGACATAAAAATATTTCTTAGCCTAGCTGACTCCGATTCAGGGACATTAAATTCAGACCCTTTTAAGTTTTGACCAGTTCACTATCTTCGTATTTTGACAAGTACTTAACACTCATCTACCCTTTTGGCCATATGTCCAAAACATGATTTTATCTAGATTCCTAATCTAGTCATTGGGTCTTGAAGTTTGATACCCAGGTCAAATCTAACTAATCTTCTCGCACATATGTGTGCGCGCGCACGCACACACAGATGTGGGGGTGTATATATACACACACACAGATGTGCGGGCGCACACACACACACGCGTGCGCATATATCCAACTCATAGTGTCCCATTCGGTTTTTCCTCTTAATAATAACATAAACATTTAGACGATAAAATTTTGTTTTCATCAAGTTTGGCGTCTTTGTCATCATACTATGCACTTCTTTTTAGCAATCTCATGAAGGTACCTACTTTTAAAGCAAATGTCTTTGCCTTTAAAGTGCTCAATACCAAATACTAGTGATCCATTTTCTGACAAGTTCGGGATAACTCGTACTTGGAAGGTTTTATTATGATGTCGCCAACAACGAGTTTATTCGCAGTTATGCTTTTCGTGTAAAAACAATATTAAAACATCTGTTCAAGCTTTTTTAAATCAACTCATAATTTTTTTGACTAAGTTGGCTATTATAAAGTTGGACTTTGAAGTCAGATTTCGTAATTGACCCGTTAATAGAACAAATAAGATTAAATGTTCTCAACTTATCTGTGTCCCTGCTTAGAGTTTCGTGAAAATTGCATCCACTCGTCACAGGGTCTAATAGGAAAATTAGTAAAAGTAAATTAGTAATAACAAAAAAAAAATATCACCCACGAACAATGAATTCGGAACAGAGTAGTGAGTCAAGAAGATATTTTTGTCTCACCATTTTGTCACAGCATTTGTCACAACACTTAATCACAACATTTCGTCACAACACTTTGTCAAAACGTTTAGTCACAACACTTTGTCACAACACTTTGTCACAACATTTACACCCTTGTGCAAATTAATTGAAACAACCGCTTTAGTTTCCTTTCTTTCCCCATACGGTCAGTTTTAGACCCACGGGACTGACAGGGTGGAATCGATTTCTATTTTTTCCCAGATTAGGTTATTTGCAATGATGGGCTGTAATATGAATCTATTTTCGGGGTGAAATTTGTTTGGCCTTGAAAAATATTGCGTCATCTGTGATGGCATCAGATTTTCATTACGCCTAGACACTAATGTCTTGACTGTCAATTAGTTGTCCTACGGCCATTGTCTGCGATGGACGTTGCTCCAAGGAAGCGTACGAAAATTGTAACGCTGCACGAACACATTGGCAAGCCTTACCAGTGAACAACTCAGAGTACAATAGACTGGCCTGGAAACTCTCTTTATTTAAATCCAATCGAGAATATGTGGTCAATTTGCAAGGAACGGCTTCGTGGAATGCACATACGAAGTACTAACATGTGCACAGGGTCATGTTTCATTGGAAAAATGCGAAGAAAGTAAACAATAACGGAATTATTCGTTTTGTTTCAATTTGCACAAAGGCGTAGTCACAATATTTTTTCACAACACTTTGTCACATTTAGTCAGATCATTTTGTCAGAACACTTTGTTACAACATTTAGTCAAATTTTCTCACAACACTTTGTTACAACATTTTGTCACAATATTTTGTCACAACATTTAGTCACAAAATTTTGCCAACCTTTTGGTTGATTCTTTAGTATTGGAGTTGTTACGTGTTTGAAAGCAAATATCGGGAAAAATCAATAGGCTAAAAATAAAGAATTTGGTCACTGATAATTATAATTTCGTCTCAGATGGCATAGACCAGTGGTTCTCGGTACCCAAGGTCATATCTCACTCCTTGTGATTACAGATTTACTTCCCTATTTTGTATTGTCATCTGGAAACGCTATCTCCATTTATTCGTATGATCTATACATATGTCTGTTGTGCCTCCCAATATGCTAGCCAGATTAAAAATCCTTTTACTTTGAAATTCTTCCAATTTAGCCATATATAGATAGATAGATAGATAGATATGAAGAGACTGAGATAGATAGATAGATAGATAGATAGATAGATAGATAGATAGATATGAAGAGACTGAGATAGATAGATAGATAGATAGATAGATATTAATGTAGCTCCTCTATGTCATTTATATAAATATGTTCATGATAATTGTCTTTTTTTTTTACAACAGGGTTCACCCTGTACAAGGCCCGAGGGCCTCTCGAGATAGAGGGTTACATTTAGGTGTAACTTATATGGATAAGAGGGGAAGAAGGTAAAGGTTGACTCTAGACTTGAACAGGTTAAGATTGTAGTGATCGGGGAAATATACTTTTAGGAATCTGTTTCACAGGGCAGTGATTCGCGTGAAGAAGCTGTTTGAGTGGAACTTATTTCTCACCAGTGGAATACGGAGGGAATGTGGGTGGTTTGCTACTATGTAAGTGGCATGGCGGGGCCTAGCCGTGGTGGTTAGACCTGGCGGAACCAAGGAATGTAGTTCGTCCGAGCTCTTTCCATGGAAGTGGCGGCAGAGCAGTGAAAGGATCACCACTTCCCGCCTGTGAGAGAGAAGCTGGAGGGTGGAAAATAATTTGTCACCCTCCAAAGACTCGGAGATGCTTCTGAACTCTATCAAGTCTGGAAAGTGGGGTCTGTGCAGCTCCTGCCTAAATATGACGACAGTACTCCATTTTCGGCCTGATCTGGGTCTTATTATCATGAACGATCGGTTAATTACAAGGAGCTGATCATTTTATCTGTATCTTTAGAGATGGATCGTATGTAGGAATTCCACTTGAGGTCGGGTGTTTTTTTGAGGCCTAACATACTCTTGAGGCACGGGAGCTCTTCGAGGGGACATTCGTTCATCGTGACTGGCTGTAGTTCAGGCTCTGATCGGCGGTGATGGAATGTAATAGTTATCGAGGTATTGAATGTAACCAGGCAGTTTGTGTTAGATCGGAAGTTAATGTTAGATCAGCTGCCAATCTTTCATCGTCAAGGGTTTAAAGTTCTGATGAGCTTTCTTCTTTAGTACCTCGACTTTACGAAGCGTAGATTTAAGATTGGCGACAAGATCTCATCATTTTACACTTGACATTGCTAGATTTAACCGTAAGTTCTATGCTAACATTTTCTTCTCTCGCATTTTTCGCTTGTGGAGCTCTCTCGCGGCCACTTACTCTCCAGTCAGCTTTGATCTTCAAAACTTTAAGTGTATCGTTATTTTTTGTCTTCTTAATTCCTGTTCTTGTATTTTTGTCTCTACTTAACAATGTTTTTTTTTCATATCCTTTCACACTCAGGAACCCATTGCGTCTTTGTGGCTTTATTGCCTTGTTTGAGATTAAATGATTAAAAAATAGATACCTAGACAAGTAGATAAACAGATAGACATATTAACATATTAACGTATGTGTGGCTGTTCAGAAATACATAACATATACATACACAAATAAAGCCACAATAAAAAAATATCAATAAATTGTGAACCACGCAATATGGCAGACTCGTTCTGAATAGTGTCAATTCGTGGTGTCTCGCCGTATAATATCCAACAATATCTAGTTCGATGAAGTACGAAAGGTGTCATGTTTAGAGACTCGGTCCGAGAAGTCAGCGAACCAAATTCATTATATTCCCTTTCCATCAAATACCTTTGTGAAAGGTGTGAATAAAGTTCTTCGCCCACAAGTTATGGGGTAAATAGCAGAGAAGACTGGGCTTCTAATCGCCGTTGGCAACCAGTTTAGACTGAATTCAAGACCATATGAATCCCCAGCATAACAAAATTTTAAGCGGCCATCGACACTATCCCGAAGTCCATAACGACTGTAATCTCGGCTATGTTGATGATATATATGTTGTTATATAATTCGCTTGTCAAATCTTTTTTAAAGGGATTGCATAGCATTAACCACTTGTATTAGTTTATTTTTTGTGAATCACTTGACTCAAGCTAAGGAAATAAATCCACTAAGACGCAAGGAGTTACTGAGTGTGGAAGAATATGAGAAAAAATGAAAACAATGATTATAAAAGAGAGAGGACAATAAAAGAACAGGATATAAGAAGACAGAAGATAATGATTGAAGTTACGTTTAAAATTTTGAAAATCAAAGTTGAATGAAAAGTAAGAAACCGGAAAAGAGTTTTATAATCGAGAAGTGCGAGAGAAGAAACTGTTAGCACGGTTTCTTCTCTAGCCATTTCAACTGTAAATTGATGAGACCTTGCCGCCAATCTAGTACTGCATTTAAATTCATAAAGATTAGGTATCACCGAAGAAAGTTCATTAGAACAAATACTATGAAAATATTTATAGAAAAGGTACAGGGAACCTGTGCTGGTGGGAAAGTGACTGAAGCCGAGATGACAAGTTAGGACCAATAACATTGCTGATTCTTCTTTGGATTTTATCAAGTATCTCTCGATACATAGCAGAAGCACCAGACCAGATGTGGCAGCAATATTTCAAGCAATGACGAATGGTAGACTTATAAATATGTAAGATGGCGAGAAAAATTGTCTGGTACAACAGAGGGAACAAACCTTCCTAGCAGCAGACCAATATTTGATTCAGTATAATCTTTCTACTTCATGTCAGCGAAAAACTTTAACCGGAAGATGCGTAATGAGTCGCTCTCTTGGAGGGTATAATAATCCCTACTCGTTTTAACGCAGACTAATGGAAACAAATAGTAAAAATAAATGAATGGAAATTGATGTGTTAATATTTTTTAATGATATTTTTTCCTTTCTCTCCCAATCAGCGACCATGTTTCAACGAATTCATCAGTGGTTAGAACCTGGACCTGAGTCGTTACATTGGATAGCAACCCAGTTTCCTTACGTTTTGGACAATTTGAAATTCCTGGGAAATATTCTAACAGCTTTCTATGTCAGCTGTAAGTTATCACTTGGAATGAAACTATTTAACTCTAATTAAGCATTTCATAACTGCACACTTTGGCTCCATTTTCGTCTCTCAGATATTTAAACGTACACCCAGTATTTTGATTACTTTTCACTTTCTTTTTTTTCTCGTTGCCTACACACCGAATTATTTATCTTGTCGAGAAATGTCTCAGTTCCTTGTGTGCAATATGATTTATTTTCACCAATATTATCCTTACCGCACCCTTCGAGGGAAATTAATTAAGACAAGAGATGTCTCCATATTTATTGAGGACGTTGTTGGAAAATGATATCAATTATTTTCTTACATTGGTCCAAATATTTGTATTATTTGTAATCTAGCTGACACCCAAATATGTTCATGATCGCCTCCCAATATACACACACCCACGCGTGCATACGCAGAGGCACACCCACAAAGTACAGAAACATGACAAAAATAAATAGGAACAAGATTCTCCATTCAATGATCAAAGCCGTTCTAGAATATTCTAGTCACATTTACTACGCGTGAAAACACGGTGGTTAACGGCTCGGATTGAGTAATCGGAGATCCAAGTTCGAATTTCAGTCGCGTTCATTACATTCACTTACGTGCTAATGCTCTTGGGAAAGGTATAAATCCATCTCTTCTCGCCCAAGCTAGATTGACTGGGTCCTGTAGCTTTGGGTGACAACCAGTCTAGGAGAAGGAAACTGAAATCAAACCGGATAGCACTATCTTAAACTTGTGAATCCAAATTCCCACTGAAATTCCTACTATGGATTTGCAGGTCCCAATGAATATGACATCTACTATACTTGGTCAGCTATCGTTCGGATGCGGCAGGATCGTTTGACGGAGCAGGTTCAACCGACCGGGTGAATGCCGGTACCCGTATTTGCCACGCGGTTGTCTTTCTATCAACCCATTCTACAGATTCAGGTCCTGTCGTCCAAACTGCTTTTAAACAGAACAATAGTTGATTAAAACCTTTTTAATTCAAATTTACCATTTGTACACCGTGATTTAAAAAAACATGGTAGATGTATTAGAAACAGCATATTACTAAATACATTTAACACGAGTAAGTAGTAAGTAGAATGCAATGCGACTAAGAAGTTCAACCGGGCGGGAAACGAGACAAGTCTTGTCACCACGAAATCATGTGGTTAAAAAGAGAGAGAGAGGGAGGGAAGAGAGAGAGAGAGAAATTTGTGCCCTTCCCATTTAAGCTTTTATACAACGCTAACTAGCGGGCGTTAGGAAAAGTGCCCCGGTAGAGAATGTGGAGTAATCCCACAAGCAAGGAAAAAAGTAATGATAGAAAATTAGGTTTTTTTATTTACTGGTCCATTTCTTTTAATGACCAGTGAGACACGGGAAACGTTGAAGGACTTGACAGGTGTGAAATATTAATCAAACACTCTGCTCAATTTCCGTGACCTTTTTTGTAACAACTTCACGTGTGCATAAAAAATATAATCAAAAAGCCGATAAACCCTTGAAATCAACGAAATTAATTATATTATCTGTCTATATTTCTGAGATGAGGTGTTATGTACATTATTTACATTATTCAGACTATTGTCCCCATCTTTGTTGCCATTGGAATATTCGTAAACTTAAAGAATCAGCACATATGCTAGGCCACAAAAATCTCCTGAGCCGACCAAGCATAGAAATGATTACAATATGGGAACCAGTAATAAGGAGTGCCAGAGAAAAGTGATAATAACAACAAAGTTGCAATATGAGCTCTGGTAAAAACATGGAATGATAATAGCAAAAATTGCAATATGAGCACTGGTAAAAATGGTTGCTGAAGACATTAGGTTTATAATACCCATAAATTAATACACAGATGCCCTCAAGGACACATGGCACAGTGGATAAAGGTGTTGGTTAGATCCAGTCACAGGACCCAAAGAGTGTGAGACCCATTTAAGGCAGTGGAGAACTTTCAGAGGAAAAAATTAACAGGAGATAACTGATAACTGACATCCGTTAAACATGGCACTAGAACAGTCTACCAGTTCGACATTCCAACCACCTGAAGAAGGCCGGAACGTACAACGGAAACGTTGTAATAAATATAGCGACAAAGATGAGGACAATAGTAAAATAATAAGGAAACAGTAAAATTACAATTACCATTATTGCACATTTCAAATGAATTTTTTACCATTGGAATGAGGTACAAAAATATGATTCAAGTTGACAGAAGGCATTTTGACACATGTAATTTATATATCTATATATTCATATATATATATATATATATATATATATATATATATATATATATATATATATATATACATATATACACAGGGTGCGATGGCTAAATTGTTGCCATTTTGTATTTTTAATTTCCTGCATACGCCTTGTTTGTTTTTTATATTGTCGGGCACTGTCTGCAAGAAAAAGAGCACCATGATGCAATTCACGCCATCAGAAACTTGGAAACAGCGTGCTGTACTGCATGGCATTTGCGCTGGAAGCTCCAGTATAAACATTTCAGAGTGTTTGGGTGACAGAACAGAGTATTCGGAAAGAGTTAGATGAGTCTAATGGTGATTACGAAGGTACGGCAACACGAAAAACTCACTCTGATTGTTCTGATAAGAAAAGAACTCCTGAATTTGTTGGTGAGGATCTGAGACTCAATAATGGAAGCCTACATCAAGTGCCTTGAGGAGGTGGTGCTTCCCTGGGTCAAGAGGGTGTCTACTGGAAGAGCCTATGTCTGGCAACAGGACTCTGCACCATTCTGCTCAAGCAGGAGAACACAGTCATGGCTGCCAGACAACTTCTGTGGCCACATCTCCCCTTACATCTGGCCATCTAACCCCCCAGATTGCAACCCCCTTGATTGCTATGTGTGGGGAGCCTTTGAGCGAGAAACCAACAAAACTCCTCGTAAACACCAAAGATGCACTGAGGGTAAGGATTTTGGCAGCATTCACTAACTTAAACAAGGAGACCGTCCAGAAAAGTCGCAAGAAATTTCGATGTTGTGATTGAAGCGAATGGCGATTTTATTGAAGAAATTTAGTGTTTAGTATTTCAAGATATTTTTGTGTAATTTTGGTAATTATATCTGTTAAAATGAGACGTCAGTGTTATTTTCATTTTTAGACGACAATTTATGCATCGCATCTTGTAGATTAATGTCATGTTTCAGTGCTTAGGTATGCCTATGGACCCTTATTCTTCATTATCTTCGAACCACGATGACTGGAATTTCAATTATTACTACAATGGCGACCGACCAAGGCTTGAAAGCCTAGTTTACCCTGTGATTTAACCTATAGCTGGTTGAGCGATTCATACCATTTTTTTTCAAGAGCATCAATACGCAAGTGAACACACAAGACCAGGCAGTAATTCAAATATGGTTCGCCGATTCCTCTCCCCACGTCGATAACTATTACTCTACCCGCACAACCTGTCTCTCGGCTTATCTATCTGTCTCTGCCTTTATTTATAAATATATGCAGGTGTGTGTGTGGGTGGGTGTGTGTAGAAAGGGAGAGAGAGAGGAAGAATTGATTGATTGATTTGTTTTTTATGACTTATCACCCCTTCGGGGGTTATTTAAAAACATTTTGGATTGTAAGAACATTTCTCTTATTTTGCAAGGAAATATTACATTAACAATGTTTTTGCGAATAACATTGACGTTTTGCTAGACTCAAGTCCTATTATTACGTACGGGGAAGAAACTATTTCATGCCTTTCTCAAGGGTATCTGCGCGTAAGTGAATGTAACGAAACGGACTGGAACTCGAACTCGGTTCTACGATTTCTCATTCCGATCCACTATCCCTTACCCCAAACACCCAAGGGAGGAAGAAAGGAAGTGATCTGATGAACTATATATATATATATATATATATATATATATATATGTATGTATGTGTGTGTGTGTGTGTGTGTTTTTGTGTGTGTGTGCTTGTCAATATATATATATATATATATATATATATATATATATATATATATATATATATATATATGTGTGTAATTTGGCAGCAACTTTTCTTTCAAACATGTAGTGTTGAATGTTAAAGACAACATAGTCTTACATATTTTCTTTTGAATTTTCTCATATTCTCTAATGAGACTTTTTATTTGAAAATGGTTTCGAAATATGCATTGTCCGTACGATGACCTAGCGCTTTCGAACATCATTGTTCATCTTCAGGGTCAATATTTGACTCTGCATTTAAATAATACTAGCTCCATTAAACAACATATTAAGTCACATACTGTTTCCCTTACGCAATCTGATATACGTAAAATACTTGTAGAAAATACTAAAATTATAGATAAACATACAGACATTAGACGCCTTAAAATCTTAGAGGCATTACATATTAAAAGAAAAAGACCTCTTATTAATCGTATAGATTATAATATATCTGGTAATATATTGCAATGTTTATAATATATTTAAATTTTGTAGCGTATTCTTCGATCTTTTGGCTTGTGTATTGGAAATCTTTTTCACGCTGTCACATGATAAAAATCTACGCCATGCACGTGATATAACATCATCGCGTCTTTTGAATTTAAAAGGAATTTAACGTTTTAATTTGTAAAAAAGTAGCAACATGATTACGCTACAAGATAATTGGCAAATGTTTGTTTAAAAAAAAAAAAAGAAAAAAAATTTTGACTAAAATATTGACCCTGAAGATGAACAATGATGTTCGAAAGCGCTAGGTCATCGTATGGACAATACATATTTCGAAACTATTTTCAAATAAAAAGTCTCATTAGAGAATATGAGAAAATTCAAAAGAAAATATGTAAGACTATGTTGTCTTTAACATTCAACACTACATATATATATATATATATATATATATATATATATATATATATATTGACTTGTGTGTGTTTGTGTGTGTGTGCTTGTCAATATATATATATATATATATATATATATATTGACAAGCACACACACACAAACACACACACACACACACACACACACACACACACACACATATATATATATATATTAGGTTCGTGCAAAAATAATGTCGTTTTCTCACATATGTTACAACAACAAAAAATGACATTATTTTTGCACCAAGCTAATATGTATGTATGTATGTATGTATGTATGTATGTATGTGTGTGTGTGTGTGTGTGTGTGTGTACATATTAATCGGTTTCTCCCCAAGCAAGGCAGTAAAGCCACTAAGACAGAAGGGGTTATTGACTGCGTAAGAATTAATAAGGATTGGGAAGAGAATAGAGTAATCAGGACAGTAGACAGCGACTGACACTGCATTTAAATTGTTGCAGATTAAAGATGGCTGGAAAGCACGGAGCTGGAAGGGAGTTCCACTAGCGAGAAATACTGTTAGCATAGAATTTACGGCTACATCTAGCAAAGTATCCATAGGAATATCTAAACCGATGAGATCTCGACGCCAGTCTAGTTCTGTGTTTAAATTAATAAAGTCTATGTACCCTAGCGAATAGCTCATCCAAATAATTACGATGAAAGTATTTATATAAAAGGCGACCTTATGGCGGTGGGAAAGTGACTGAAGCCGAGCTACCAGATCAATACCGATAATATTGCTGATTCTTCTTTGGATTTTATCAGCGGCACAGGGCCATATGTGGTAGCAATATTCTAAGCATGGACGAATGGTAGACTTATAGACTTATATATGTATGATAGATTCTGGAGAGAAAAATTGTTTCACACAACACAGTGAACCAACTTTTTTTGCAGCTGACCGAGCAATAGATTCAATATAGTCTTTCCACTTTCTATCAGCTGAGAACGTGTATATATATATATATATATATATATATATATATATATATATATATATATATATATATATATATTACTATGAACATTATTTTAGTGGGTATACATAAGTATGTTGCTATCCCTGGTTTTTCTTTCTTAAACAGTGAATTGAATAACAATCAGTCCAGATTGTTCTACAGACAGGGTGAGATTGAATTTAGCAGATATAGATTCGTAGAAGTCCCAACGATAAAAATTGCGCATTTCTTAAATAGTTAATTCAAACCTTGCTCTGTGGTCGAATTGGTAAAGGCACCTTTTTGCTATCGAAGATGTTTCTCTGTTGTGAAAGGGGTATACAGGTGCGAAAGTAATTCAGTTTACAATAAATTAACGCAACCTACTATAAATAAATTTTGTATAAATATTTATATATATGTATTGATATCGAGCGACTCGTCGTTCCCTTCGTTGTGTGTTGGCGTTGCGAAGTGTTTTCATTACTTTTTTTTTTGTTGCTCTGTTTAGGCGTTGGGCACTTTAATTTACCGCGTAGGTAGGTGTTTGCCTGTTGGTCTTTTTTTTCCTTCCTTGTTCGGGGAATTTTTTTCTGTCTAAGTTATTAGGTCGTCTGGTAAGTTGTCTATTGTTTTTTAGTATATCTATCTATCTATCTATCTATCTATCTATCTATCTCTCTCTCTCTCTCTCTCTATATATATATATATATATATATATATATATATATATATATATATATATTTATATATAAATGAAAATGCAAATATACATATAGGAAACAATAATGCATATATGAAAGACACATATTTTTTATTACTTAAATGTCATTTTTAGTGGATACTCATATATATATATATATATATATTTTTTTTTTTACTTAAAATATTGACCCTGAAGATGAACAATGATGTTCGAAAGCGCTAGGTCATCGTATGGACAATACATATTTCGAAATCATTTTCAAATAAAAAGTCTCATTAGAGAATATGAGAAAATATGCAAGACTATGTTGTATTTAACATTCAATACTACATATTTAAAAGAAAAGTTGCTGCCAAATTACACATATTTTAAAATATATATATATATTTAAAGACATTTATATTATGTTTAACGTTCTTTTTATAGATACAAGTATTTAAGCAAATGCTCTGTTTTATAATAAACAGTATTAAATAACATTTACCGGCCTGAATGTCCGAGAAATTTTCAAAGAAAATTTTCACTCTCCGACAGGAATCGAACCTGTATCCTATACGGAACCATCATTTCGCGTGATGTGCCTTAACCTTTCGGCCACAGATGAGCGTATGGTTAGCAAGGTCGATTTTACTATCTTTAAACTTAAATCTTCCATGAATCTCTTCTATTCATATCTGCTCTAGCGTATCAAATGTAAACAAATGACGTCATATATTTTAGAATTGGACATTGTCCGACAATTTATTTAAAGACATTTATATTATGTTTAACGTTCTTTTTATAGATACATGTATTTAAGCAAATGCTCTGTTTTATAATAAACAGTATTAAATAAGATTTACCGGCCTGAATGTCCGAGAAATTTTCATAGAAAATTTTCGCTCTCCGACAGGAATCGAACCTGTATCCTATACGGAACCATCATTTCATCTGTGGCCGAAAGGTTAAGGCACATCACGCGAAATGATGGTTCCGTATAGGATACAGGTTCGATTCCTGTCGGAGAGCGAAAATTTTCTATGAAAATTTCTCGGACATTCAGGCCGGTAAATGTTATTTAATACTGTTTATTATAAAACAGAGCATTTGCTTAAATACTTGTATCTATAAAAAGAACGTTAAACATAATATAAATGTCTTTAAATAAATTGTCGGACAATGTCCAAGTCTAAAATATATATATATATATATATATATATATATATATATATATATATATATATATATATATATATATGAGTGTAAATCGTTAGGTTCGTTTGCCTAAGAAAGTGCATTGACAAGGAAGCAGATTATGTTCATAAATATTTGTTGTAAAAATCAGATCTTTTTACAACTTTCACCTATGGACTTATTGATTTGCCTATATTTTGTATCATTATTTTAATTTATACCACTGTTAGCCTAATATTTACAGGGCTATCATATTTGCCCTTTCCACAGGTAAAACCAGAATGTGTGAAATAATGAAGGTATTTAATCTCAGAAACTGAGATCAGATATTAAGTCCTGGGTATGAAGATAAACAACATCCGACAATAAGGCCTCTGATCGGTAGATTGGAGCTTTGGTGGAGCGTGGAACCACCTTTTATTTGCTATTTGCTATTATTCCCAGGTCCACCCTGACCCGGGGTAGCAGCACTAGCTATGGCCAAATAGTGAACCCCCAAACAAAACACTATGAAAGTATAAAAATACATTTTTATAATTAAAATATCAGCAGCACATTTTTATATAAAAAATGTCAACAATGCGCATATACTAATAAATTTTAGCGACTTCATCCAAATTCGTCTAAAATACTACCAAACAACCATCATGAAAGAACTTTTTCAGGACATTAATCCATATCATATCCTACAATTTCTTAAATAAATCAAACTGTATTCCAAAATATAGCTTCAACAAAACTACAATATAAAACACACATATCACTGCCTCTAGTAATTATGTCCACACAAATATGTATATGCACAAAAGCTGAGTATCATCTACCATGTATTCAATTGTGAAAGCAGAATAACATTTATGATATTTTTATTACTACAAAGCCCCTAAGAAAATTAAATTTTGGCATTAAATGACCCATAAGGAGTCGATATGCCGTTAAAAAAAACAAGTCAATCAATCAATTATCCAGTTCTACTACTAATACCAGGGATTTAAAAGCAGTTTGCGATAATAACAAGAAAGATGAAGATTTCCGTCAAAATATGTTTAATAAGGAAAATACTTTATTCTAGCTTTTCAAAAATTTACTACAGATTTTCTTCAACAACCGAGCACAGGCTTACAAAAAAATGTGACCCGCGAGATTACCCAGTGTGGCAAGCGAGATTACCCAGTGTGGCCCGCGAGATTACCCAATGTGTCCCGCGAAGGGTTTTAAAAATAGTAAATTTTTCTGCGTTCATCGGAAGAAATTCAGCGATTAATTGCGTGCGTTAAATGCAGTTGTGTAGAAGCCTGACTTTATTCAACCAAAGTTTCACTGTTTTTGTAGCTCTCCGTAGAAAAAGGTAGAAAAGCGAATTTTCTCACCATTACAATTTGTATATATCTGCTTCTATCTCACTCATAGTCAGTAATTTAGTCTAGAAATTTACTTTTGTGGCCGAGGTTAATTTTCTGTGATCAATGTGGCTCTTCAATTTTTTTTTATTGTGCTGGCCTGGCCGAGATTTTTTATTTATTTATTATTATTCATTCTTTGATAAATCAATTCATGATTCATTTGTTTGATTTATTTCTCAGATCGGGTCCGTCCAGTTGACAATCCTCCAAGATTCGTTTACAGTCATTCATACGTCACGATGCAGTCTTATGATAATCGATCATTGTACTCACTGATCCTGCCTCCGGTTCCTAAAAACTGTCCCACGCCGCTTGGTGTCGTAGGTAGGTAGGTAGGTTGCTAAAGAAACCAAATACTTTTCTCTTATTTCAATTCCTACCTATAATTATTCGGTAGATATATTCTCTATTTTGGTTTTTAACGTTACATCTAAGAAAAAATGTTTGAACATCGTCCATTTTTATTTAATTTCAAGCCAGTTCAAAAAGTCTGGTCGCAGTTCAAAAAGATTGAGTGTTATTTAGTGCGGACAGTACATTTATATACATGACACTTTCTCCACCGCGATGAATAGCCGTGTATCAAACTGCTTCTCTACTAGAGTGCTTGCTCTGTTGCCGGGATCTAAAATACACCGGCTACATAACCTGCAGAGTTTCAAGAATCCACTCTCCGATAAAAGGGGCACCTACTGGGTGGATCTTTGCTGACTTATGTATAGATGACCGATATTTACCTATAGACTCAAGTATAAACACGATCAATGTTTATCTTTAGACAAAATAAACATGACCATTGATTACCTATATGCCCAAGCATAAACAGAAATAATATTTTACCTATGGACTCATGTGTAAACACGACCAGTGTTTACCTATAGACTCAAGTATAATAAAATAAAAAAGCTTCCGACATTTAAAAAACAACATAGTTTAATATATCGTAAAATTCATTATCCTAACCCAACTCATTTGTGTGTCCTGTGCTAGACTACATTTATTACATAGACGAATGTCTGGTTTGGTTTGGTTTGGTTGTTTGGGGTTTTATGTCATATCAACCACTATGGGTTATTTAATGCCAGATCCAGTATTTACTAAATATATCAAAAACGTATAGCTGGCAACATCATTGTTTCAAAAAAGTGTAGCTGGCAACATCATTGTTTCAAAAAAGTGTAGCTGGCAACATCATTGTTTCAAAAAAGTGTAGTTGGCAACATCATTGTTTCAATGTACTGGAAAAGACCTGGAAGTTCACTATTTTCCCATAGCTGGGACCCCAACAGGTGCTACCACCCCGGGTTAGGGTGGACCTGGGAACACCAGCAATTAAGAGGTGGTTCCACGCTTCCTCAAAACCTCCTGATCAGAGGCCTTGCTGTTGGATGCAGTTTAACGTCGTACCCAGGACGACGAATGTCTGGCATGAAGTCATGATGGTCAACAGGTTAGTTTCACGAGAATCTTTGTTATTGTAATGCATTTGTACAGACTGATCCGTTATTTTGTTACGGTATGAGACTATAATAAAAAGAGTGTGACAGCAAGTTTGACTTGAGACCCATCACCCTAGGTATGACGATAAACCTCATCCGGCAGTAAGGCCTCTGATCGGGAGATTGAACTTTTTGAGGAGCGTGGAACCACCTCTTAACTGCTTTTGTCCCCAGGTCCACACTGACTAGGGGTAGTTGCACCTGTTAAGATCCCAGCTATGGGCAAATAGTGACCCCCCCCCCCCCAAAACAAAGATCGACACTACATTTTTATAATAAAATGACCAATACATTTTTATTGCAAAATGACAATCAATGCAAAACTGAAAAAATATAAAAAGACCTTTTCATAGTAAAAATTACCAACAATATATTTTAGGATCTACAAACTTTATATCAAAACAAACATAGTTTTACCCGGAAAGTACAAAATTATACTCATATTCAACATATCTGGAGGTGAAAGCATAAAATTACGTGCAAAATTTAGGATTTTGGTATTAAATAACCAATAGAGGTTCATATGCTGCTAAACAAAACATAATTAACCAGCAAACTCTCTCTCTCTGTATATATATATATATATATATATATATATATATATATATATATATATATATATATATATATATATATATATATATATATATATATATCTTACGTACTATATATATATATATATATATATATATCTTACGTACTATATATATATATATATATGTATATATGTATATATATATATATGTATATATATATATATATATATCTTACGTACTATATATATATATATACATATATATATATATATATATATATATATATATATATATATATATATATATATATATATATATATATATATATATAGTTTGGTTCACTCCAGTGTTCTATTAATGTGACTTTGCCAGAGATCGGCAAACATTTTGGGTTGTGTGTCATATTGGCAGTGCTTGTTGAACTTGCATGCCAAGACAAACTCAGTGTAAATCTATGAATATATATATATATATGTGTGTATGTATGTGTGTGTGTGTGTGTGTGTTCATTTGACTGAAAATGACACCGAAGAGTGAAACTGACAATCACCATGTAGTGCTGATTCCTATATCCACACTGTCTATGCATATATGCGTCTGCGTTTGTGTGTAAAACTAAAGCAGTATTATTATTAACCAATTATTTTAAATTATGCAAAATAAAATATTCTATTATAAATAAGTAAAAAGTTTAATAGAACGCTTTCAACGATAATGCAAAACATGAACAATCAATGAGAACGGCAAAATATTTCTGATATCAAACTAATTCAAACTGTGGGTGAAAAGTTTGTTCAATGGCATATCAAATCCTTATGGGTCATTTAATGCCGAAATTTAATTTTCTTGAGAGTTTTGAGGTAATAAAAATATGATATATGTTATTCTGCTTTCACAATTGTATACATGGTAGATGAGATGATACATGTTTGTGTGGACATAATTACAAGAGACGATGGTATGTGTGCCTTATGTTGTAGTTTTCTTGAAGTTATATACAATTTGAATTCTTTAAGAAATTGTAGGATATTATATGGCCTAATGACATGAAAGCCTTCTTTTATGTTGGTTGTTTGGTTGATTTCGTTTCGTGGCATATCAACATCTCTATGAGTTATTTCATGCCAAAACCTAAATATTTTGAACACGATTTAACGGCTTCAACGAAATATATTTTGAACGCTTTTGTATGCTTTCAACTATAGATAAAAAAATATTGTTGGTAATTCTACTATAAAATGTATTGTTGGTCATTTTGCTTTAAAATGTATTGTATGTAATTTTACTATATATATATATATATATATATATATATATATATATATATATATATATATATATATATATATATATATATATATATATATATATATATATATATATATATATATAGTAAAATTACATACAATACATTTTAAAGCAAAATGACCAACAATACATTTTATAGTAGAATTACCAACAATATTTTTTTATATATATATTTTATATATATATATATATATATATATATATATATATATATATATATAAATATATATATATATATATATATATATATATATATATATATATATATATATATTGGTGGTAATTTTCTTATACTAAATGCATTGCTGGTATTTTTACCACAAAATGGAATTTAACACTTTCATAGAATCTTGTTTTTGCTTATGAGTTCACTATTTGCCCGTTGGCCCGTTGTTGGGATTTTAACAGGTACTACCACCTCGAGTCAGGGTGGATCTGGGAACAAATAGGTGGTTCCACGCTCCTCAAAAGCTCCAATCCCCCGATTACTGCCGGATGTAGTTTATCGTCATACCTAGGACGATGGCCCTCAATTCGGATTTGCTGATCACACTCATTTTACTATCACACCATGACAAAAATAACGGATCAATCTGTACAAATACATTACAATAACAATGTTTATCGTGTTTCTTCTGTTTGAAGATAAATATTGATCGTGTTTGTACTTGAATCTATAGGTAAATATTTGTATATATTTAGTATATTTTCTGTTTAGACTTTATTTTTATAGATATAATTTATTTAAGTAAATGCTCTGTTTTATAATTAAACAGTATTAATTACATTTACCGGCCTAAATGCTGAAGAGATTTCGTAGAAAATATGCACTCCCCAATAGGATTCGAACCTGTAACCATTATAGGAACCATCGTATAGCCTGATGTTCTGTTCGAAGGTGTATGTTTGTAATTTGGTCTTTGGTAACCAGACGCTTCTCTGTGGCTGAATGGTAACAGCACGTCAAAACCGTATGTGGCCCTGGTGAGTCACATATCTTGAACTGTAACTAAGATTTTCTAAGTATCTTTTTTCTTTTTATGTGCCGTGTCCTTTCAGGACATAAGCGATCATGGCTCTCCACTTCCCGCTATCCCTTACAGGTTCCGTTCTTCTACCCCCCCCCCGCAGACCACGTTCTGTCATCCCTTGTATCTCTTTCCCTCTAACTACCAGAAACTTCGGCTGCCTCCTCCTTGTTTGCATCCTCTCTAAGACCTCATGGTTGTTCACCTGCTCTGTCCATGATATCCTCAGCATCCTTCTGTAGAACCACATCTCCGTCGCCTCGAGTCTCTTCTTCATCTTTGAGGAGACCGTCCAACAGTCACTACCGTAATGCAGGACAGATGTCGCATAACAGCTCAGTAGTCTTTTCTTTCTTACCAAAAAATCCTCCTGTCTCGTAATACTCTGCCCAGCTTTGCTAAGTATAGTTGAAGTATAACCCACAGGCTGATTCTGTGGCTGTTAAAGAAACATAAATGGGCCTGAGCAGATGGGCATGTACGAATTCTGAAGATTAAAAATCCCACTCGTTCGCAAATTGCCTTCAAGTCTGCATTGGTGTATGCAAAAGAGCGTTGTCTTGCTGGAATGGCATTTTTTGAACTATTAAAATTAAATGCAAATGAACTATCTCACGAAAATTTTATTGCACAAATGGCATATTTTCATTTCTTCACATGGATGACAAATAAATTTAAACAGGTCTTATCAATCACTCAGCCTGTCATATCTGAAGCCCATGTAGGATGAAGTAAAATATGTCTGATAAAAAAGAACTTCCAGGAAGCTATATCTCAGGTTAATCTAAAACATTACATATTATAGGTAATAAATGTTGTCTGTAAACTTTTAAGTTAAAATCCTATGGATAGGATTATAAGACCAACATTCATCTTATTAAGAAGTAGGAAACATAAAGTGATGCACTTCAAATATATTTATAATTGATTTTGATTTAATTCACTAAGATGTTAGAATTTATTCATCTGAGATGACCAAAACAAAGACTGAGATCTGGACTGCAGTATGTCGGCCAGATCTTGTTCAAAGACAGTGATTTTAATAATTGCCGGGAAAAGGCCAAGGTCAGGGTTACACCGTCAGAGGGCGGCCACACAGTGCTTTTGGCATTTTTGGTAAAACATGAAATTGTATTTCTTTGACGTGTACTTTACAAACTCTTATTGACAATACTCTAAGACAGAGGATGGGGGTCATACGAAATTTGATCGCGGGCCGTAGATATAGGCGATCATAGCTCTCTACAACTTCCTGTCATAACTTGCTGTTTTGTTATATCTCTTAATCTCTGTCCTGACAACCATTTACAAAAAACACGGTAGGTAGGTTATGTGCCATTTTCCTCGGTTCCACTTACCTTCAATATGTCCTGTTAGTGTCAAATTAAGTACCTTAAAAATGTACCCTTCATTATGTACACTAAAAATTTAAACTCTCTTTTTCTGATTCTAGATACGTATAAATGTTTTGTTTCCGTTTTTTCTACAACTTCATCGTTGCTTACATGTTCCCTTCATAGTATTCTCAACATCCTTCTGCAAAACCACATTTCTGTTGTCTCGAGTCACTTCTTCATAATGAAATTCTCCTGCATTCACTGTCCTATATCCGTTGCCGATATTTCATAACAGTCCAGCACATTTTTCTTTGTTCATAATGTAATTGTAATGTTTTTAAATACTCTACCTAACGTTTGGAAGGCATTTTTCGCTATCCCAATGCGTCTTCGGAATTCAGTGTAGCATTTTGCATCTTCTGCTAAAATACGTCCGAGATATTTAAAATTTTGCACTTGTTTCATTTTGGTATCTCCAATTTCGCATGTTGGTCTGTTACTTTTGCTGATAGCATTCTGCCTTCTTACAGTTTATGTTTAGTCCTTTCTTCTCGCTTTCCTTTACTAGCTTCTGTAGGTGTTTCTGTAGTTTCCTTTCTCTGCCTGTTACCAACACAGTGTCATCTGCATGTCTTATGTTGTTAAGAATGTAGAATCAACATGCCGAGTTCAAATTCTGACCGAATCTGTTTCGTTCACTTCGCACTAATACGCTTGGAAAAGGGATGAATACATATTGTTTCACTTTTGAAGTAATATCTTTCTTACGATCCATCTTTGTATGTCTGGGATTAAAAAGAAATAAATATCACATACCTATGCTGTTATAAATATTTCTTCACAATATGATGGACAACCCTAGCGACAAGTAATAAACTCACGAAATGTGTTATAGCAAATATTTCTGTAAAGGCAGATATTAGAAGCTGACATTCACACAGTATGTGTATATGGCTGGCCACTCGTATTCAAAAATACCCGACTACTAAAAAGTGAAGCCCCAAACAAATCCCTATTACAGACGCTTGCTCAGGCACATTTGTGATTATTCAACACCCACCTGTGATTTATATTGCAACTATGCTGAGCATATCTTAGTTACAGTTTCTGGGAAAGAGCGTGTTATCTAGCATGATCACCAATTTGAACAATGACTTGTAACTTCGTGCTAGCAGAACTATCGACGACCCCAAGGGTTCCGTCTACCCAGTTTCACTCACAGGACTTGGGTCTAAGGTGCCGCACGCTCCAGTCCTTCCGGACAAATCGACTATAGTGAGATTCGAACACGGCTCTCATTGTCAGAATGCGAACGTTCTAACCACTCGGCCACGTCTCACATAGTATATTCTTCATATAATTATATCTTGATAGTTTTACCGACATCGGTTCGTTAATATCTATTTGATTTTGAAAATGTAGATTTCCATTATGAAATGTGACGTCTAATGAATACATAGGTTATATTTAGATGAAGTAATGGAGTCAAGGAGGGTTTTTACGTGCTAATACCCTTGGGAAAGGTATGAATCCTCTTCTTCTCCCTGGGTAAATAGCAGGACAGACCGGGTTCTATAGCCTTGGGTGGAAACTGGTCTACCGCAGAAAGAAATGGCAACCTACTGCTGGAAAAGATCTGCCTCGTCAATCATGTATCGAAAGATACATGATCGCCTGAGCGTGTAACACGCATGGCACATAACTGACTGAATGAAGTCATAGATGATCAAACGATTAAATAAACTTTGGAATAAAGGCCTGGCTCAACAAAAATATTTTTGATATGAACTAACATGTAATTTTAATAACATAGTAGATATAACGATTAGATGTATACTCGAAATAAGGTTAATATATAAAGGGCTGTAAAAAGTAAAATACTTTTGTTATACCCGAGTAATAATAATAATAATAATAAAAACTGGTACGAACACCACCCAAACCCGGTTACGGAGATAGGACCTGTTACAATTCTATGGGACTACACAATACACACTGATAGAACAATCAAAGCCAACCGCCCAGACATTGTTATTAAAGACTACAAACAAAATAAGTGCCTCCTTATTGATATGGCAGTCCCTGCAGACTGCAATGTATCTTTGAAGATATTCGAAAAACTATCAAAATACAAGGACCTTGAAATAGAAATCTAAAAAATGTGGCACATGGGAACATCAACAATCCCTGCTGTAGTTGGAGCCTTAGGATTGGTTGGAAAAGATTCCAGTAGGCTGATTGAAGGGATCCCTGGAATTCCATGCCTCAAAGAGATACAAAAAATTGTTCTGACAAGTACAGCCCACACTTTACGAAGGGCTTTATCTATGTAATTTTTTTTTCAGTGGAAAGTGTCATGATGCCATTTCTAACCTTAGGTCCCTGGGCGGGACCCGGAAAGAAATGTGTAAACGCCAGATATCAAAGAAAATAAAAAAAATAATAATAATACCTAGAAATACCCGTGATAATTTCAGGGTTTTCCTATCTGAGTTTTCTGATGAATCATAATTCCTTGCGAGTTCTCTTACTATAAAATACCCATGAAGATTCCCTTATTGCCTCGTTAAATGTTTGAGCTTCACAACTTTATCAAAATATTAGAATTCCAATCATAAATATGAATACAAGTCGTTACTTAAAGAAGTAAGAGGGTACAAATGAAAATATTCTAAATTGGCAAGGTTTTCTATTTGACTGAAGCAGACTTTAAACATATGAGAGTGTTATCATCTCCTCTATCTTCACTTACCTTCTATTTCTCACTGAGACCAAAGTGCACATTTGATATATCTTTTTTCTCTATATCTATCCTCGCAATCAAACAGGAATGAGCCATTGTTTGTATGAGGTAATTATGTGCTAAATAACTAACGAAGGAACAAACAGAAGAAGAAGAAGAAGAAGAAGAAGAAGAAGAGAAGAAGAAGAAGAAGAAGAAGAAGATACAAAGACCTGGAGATGGAAACAGAAAACAATGTGATACTTCAAAACTAAAACTGTTCTTGTTGCGGTTGGATCTTTAAGTCTGATAAAGAAAGGAACTCAAGAACAAATCACAAAATCCATGGTGCACCGTAGCTCCAGGAAATACAAAAAAAAATTCTAACAATCATTGACCATATGTTGCGAAGACCTTTATCAATTTAATTTCTTTTTCTTTTTTTCTTTTTTGTTAATAATTGTTTTTTTGTTTAATTAAGTAGAAACAACAACAAAAAAAATTAATCTTTTACTTGCTCTGAGTCATTAGTTATAACCCGGCATGGGATCATAAAAGAAATAACGATCAAAAATATTTTTATAATAATAATAATGATAACAATAATAATCATATAAGGGCGTCATAGATCGTTTGTAGATGTTTGCAGGACGTAAGATGTGAATGTAAAATCTGTCTAAAACGAAATTAGTTTTGATACATACTCGCAAAACTTAGATAAATATAGATAAACATTTACTTTTATAATTCATCCTTGTAAAACTTCTATTAAACCTAATTCTTTCCTTAAAGGATCCAAAATTCTACCAGACATACGTAAAGTGGCTAATTTATTCAAACGGACAAAGTTCAAGCCTGATCCAATGGGACTGAATTTGATGTTTGCCACTTTTGCTCAACACTTCAGTCACATGTTTTTCAAAACCAACTTTGAGCGCGGCCCTGCCTACAACTGGGGATCACACATGGTTTGTACCGGATATATATATATATATATATATTTTTTTTAAGCTTTTCACCCCAAGCAAGGCTGGAAGCCACTAGCACGCAAGCGATTACAGGAGGTTTGGAGGAAGAGCAGATAGGAGTGGTAAAGGAAAGGGTGTGGAGAAAGATAGTGGATCGATCAAGGCAAGGGGGTTACAGAAGATTTGGAGCGAGAGCAGATAGGAATGAAAGGGGGAAAAGATGTGGAGAAGGGAAGTGGAGATGTCGATTGACGTTACACTTATATATATATATATATATATACATATATATATATATATATATATATATATATATATATATATATATATTATTTTTCTCGTTATTTTTTTTCAAAGCGTTTAAGATTGAGTAAATTCATCCAACAGAAAAGAAATACAAGTGCAAAATGTTTCAATTTCTTTTTCTGACCATCATAACTATCAAATGTTTCTCACTATCAAATATATCTGACTATCTATATCACCCTCCTAACGAAGCTCTTTTGTGTGCTGTGAGAATGTACTTGATAATAACAGTAGTAACTTTTATAGATATTTACTCAGCTTGTCTTCGTCATTCACAATGAGTTTTAAATATTATTTCCGTTTTACATGTTAAAAATATTGCATTAATATTTCAAAATATTTAGATGTTTTACAAAAGATTCTTTCAATTATTTCAACATGTTTTTTATACTATTTTGAATATTATCTTAGCTTTGTAATATAATATTCTCGTTTACACTGATGTTCACTCTGTACAAGGCCCAAGAGTCACTCGAGATAGGGGGTTATAAAGTAAGAGGCACAGTTTATGCAGATATGTCGAAAAGATAACGGTTAACGCTAGACTTGAACAGGTTATGAGTCGGTTCCACAAAAAAGCGGCTCATAGGAAGAAGTTACTCGAGTGGAACATACATCTCTCTAATGGAATACGAATGGAATAAGGGTGGTTGGCTACAATGAGCGTGGCCTGGCGAGTCTTAGACATGGAGGTTAGAAGTGGTAGATCGAAGAAATATAGTTCGTCTGAGAAATTTCCGTAGAAATAGCAATAGAGCAGCGAGAGGCTTACGATATTTCATCTGTGAGAAAGGGGTTGTAGGGTGGAAAGTAATTTGTCCCAACATGGACACGGAGACGCTTCTGGACTCTTTCGAGACTAGAAAGTAAAAGCTGGGAAGCTCCTACCCATATGTAGAAACAGTACTCAATTTTAGGTCTGATCTGACTCTTGTAACGGTAGAGGATAGCAGGAGGAGCCAGGTATGTCGAAAAGAAGC
Source organism: Acanthosepion esculentum (assembly GCA_964036315.1). Taxonomy (NCBI): domain Eukaryota; kingdom Metazoa; phylum Mollusca; class Cephalopoda; order Sepiida; family Sepiidae; genus Acanthosepion; species Acanthosepion esculentum. Next base: position 65,845,702 of record OZ038503.1, on the reverse strand, counting down.
AAAAAAAAAGAAGGCATTCTCCGTGGCTGAATGGTAACAGCACGTCAAAACCATATGCGGCTATTGAAAGGAAAGGATGTGGAGAAAGGTAGTGATAAAGTTAAAGATAGTTAAATGTTTGAGCTTAACAACTTTATCAAAATATTAGAATTACAATCATAAATATGAATACAAGTCGTTGATCTTGATAGTAACGAGATATATTATTTTTAGGTAATATAAGCCTATCTTTGAAACAAAGTCATATATTTTTTTTAGATTTGGGAAGGATTTCGCCGTTTGGGTCAATTTCAGCATTTTTAGGTAATGATGCGGTGCGGGGAACTGACCATTTTCCCAACATCTTTAGTATCGCATCTACAAGTTCCACTTGAGGTCTAGGTTGAGTTTAAGTCCGAACAGGCGTTCAAAGTACACCCCACCCCCAAGGACGGAACATCCGTTTATCATGATCGGTGATAGTTCTGAGTCTGGTCGGTGATGATGGAATGTCACGAGTTTGGTTTTCGGGGCATTGAATGTGACCAGTCAGTTGTTCACCCAATGATCTGTTAGAGCTCGGTCAGAGGAGAGATCAGCGACCAATCTCTGGTCGTCTAGAGTTGCATCCGTATACCATTGTATCAGCATAGATATTCACAAAAAAATCAAAAGTATATACTTAGGCAGATCTTTTATGCACAGTAAAAAGTGGGTTAAATCGAGAAGCGTATCCTGAGGGACGCCTGATTTCTAGAGCCGAGGAAGACTGTTCCTTAACAACTACCTTTAGGAACCTACCCATTAGAAAGGAATTTATAAATGAGGAATTCTTCAAATGATTCCATAGCTAGAGAGCTTTTGTAGTAACCATTTTGACCAAACCTTTCAACGGTCTTTGAAATATCTAATACGATCGACATTGAGATAGATTTGTTGCTTAGTGCCTCATTGCTTCTGTGCGTAATTACAGTTCGGATATCAGCAGTGGATCGGACCGATCGAAACTCGTACTGCTTGTTGCTCAAAAGGTTGTTCCTATTGAGGTGATCTACAACCTTATTGTTATTTATAGCTTTCAAATGTTTGTTACTGATACCGAGGAGACTGATGGGTCTATACTAACTCAGGGATGATTCTTGAAAACAGGGCATATACTTGACACTTTCCACAGATTTGGGAAGGATTTCGCCTTAATATAACGTTTTACAAAAAATTTAACTACTTATTTTTTTTAGATAATATTAACATAATATTTCAGTTCTTAACATTATATTTCAAAATATTTTACAAAATAATTTCAATTACTTTAATATCTTACATAGTATTTTTAACGTTTCAGTTTAGTAACGAGTTATTTGAAAATACTTTAATCTTTTCACAAATGACTAAATAATTTCAGCATTTTTAGGTAATTTTTTAAATATTATTTCAGTTTTTAATCAGAATATTTCAAAATATTGTAACCTTCTACCAAAGAGCTCTTTCAGTTAATTCAAAATTTTGCGATACTATTTTTTAATATTATTTCATTTTTTTTAATCAATATTTTGTTATTCATCTAAGTTTGCCTTTTTCTTCTATCTTCAGCTGGATCTAAGCAATATCTATGGCCGGGATATACATGATCAAAATTTGCTGCGTAGCTTCAAGCAAGGCAAATTAAAAACACAAGTAAATTATGAACATTTTCTTTAATAAACTGTAATGTCCCTAAGTCAAATTATTAAACGGCTTAACTTCTGTTGTAAATTGGTTTAGTTTGGTTTACAGCATATTAACCTCAATGTGTTATTTAATGCCGACAAGATTTTTATTGCTGGTAATATTTTTTTTCCAAAATTTATTGCTGGTAATATTTTATTTCCAAAAATATACTGCTGGCATTGCTGGTAATAATTTCTTCCTTCAAAAATCTATTGCTGGTAAATTTTTTTCCAAAATCTATTGTTGGTAATAATTTTTCAAAAAATGAATTATTGGTATTAAAGCCTATTTTTAAACTTTCATAGTGTTTTGACCACAATTTTCTTTTTTTTTGGGGGGTACCACTTTTCCCATAACTGGGACCCTAACAGGTGCTACCACTACTAATCAGGGTGGACTTGGGAACACCAACAATTCTGATGGTTCTACGCTCCTCAAAACCTCCTGATAAGAGGCCTTGCTGTTGGGTGTGGTTTATCGTCTTACTCAGGAGGCGTTATGAATTGGTACTGCCCCCTTCCGCCGGTTTGCTCGTTGAGATCGTGTAGATCTTTGCCCTTTCCGCCGTTTGGGTCATCGGGGTGTGGTCGCATTCTGTCTGGTCCCTTCTCCACGGCTTTACCGCCAAGGGTAGCCCTACAGAAGATAAAACTCCAGACGGCTTCGCTCTTGGGATCACTGGGACACGCAAAGCCTTTAACATGACAAAGAAAAACTTGGGTTTCGCAGCGAACCAAGGCGGAACATGACAGACCAATCATCTGACAGCCCGATGCAACCAGGTTTGCCAGATCTCGCCTGTCTTAATCCCCTTTGAGCCGCGAGGGAGGCACTTCTGGCTAAGTGTGTGGGATTCTCCGTCGCGCAGAATGTCCTCGTCAAACTCTCTTTTACTACTCTTCAGGAGTAGGCTGGGCATTCACAGCCATCTTCGCCATCAAACGGGAGAAAGGGAATAAGAAGAAAGAATGGCGATCCCGATGCTCGTATGCGAGCTGGTGCTGACTACGACTGCTGTTGTGAATTATATTCACTATTAATAATTGTTTGATTCTTTCACATGAATAAAAAAATAAGAAATCGTCTCAGAATAATCAAGCTAAGAGTAACATATCTAATTTACCCTCAGTGTAACAGGATACGTCTATCTTTGAAACAAAGTCATACTAACAATGGCGTGTTTCTTTTGAATCAAAGTGACGGATTATATTTTATTGTAACCTATATTATAATGATCCGGTTTCTCTATAGTTGTGTTAGGTACCGTAACAACAAAAACGACACAACCTAGAGCAAATGTTCTTAGCATAATACCGGAGCAGAAATCAACTTCCAGTCAAATCAAGCCAACGGTTTCCGATTATTTTTTTAAATTAATTAAACATGAATTGACAAACATTTCTGCTCAAGTTAGGTCTTGTAACGGTTAATTACAAAAACGTTTCCACGAGTTTTCATCATAAGAAAACCAGAGAATAAGAAGGGAAGAAACATTGATCTATCTGTACTATTCTCCATCGGCCATAGGGAAATATAAGATACAACACCTGAACAAAGATTGATAATAATAATAATAATAATAATAATAATAATAATAATAATAATAATAATAATAATAAATAGATTTCGTGTTAATTATCATTTGCAAATAATTATAAAACATTTATAAATAGTAAATCACTTGATATTAGGCAGAGGTTGCAAAAGTTGGTATTTAAACAAGTTCAAGTTCACCTAAAATGAAATATATATATATATATATATATATATATATATATATATATATATATATATATATATATATATATACATATATATATATATATATACACTCTGTACCATTTCTATAAATACTTTCATAGTATTTGTTCTGATGAATCTCTATGATACCTGGACTTTATGAATTTAAGCTCAGTACTAGATTGGCGGTAAGGTCTCATCATTTTACAGCTGAAATGGCTAGATGTGACCATAATTTCTATGCTAACAGTTTCTTCTATCGCACTTTTCACTTGTGGAACTCCCTTTATAAGTATTTAAGATAGGTTCTGGAGACAAAAATTGTCTAGCCTGACACAGTGAACCAACTTTCCTAGCAGCAGACCTAGCAATTGATTCGTTATAATCTGTCCAGTTCGTGTCAGCAGAAAACGTTAGCCAGAGAAGGTGTAAGGAGACACTCTCCTGGAGGTTAGCATCAGCCATGCTGATGGAAGGCAAAAAGGTTCACAAAATGTTAAGAAAGACAGAAATGGGTTACGTAAGCATTTGGATAAATCACTCCCCCATAAATATCTCATCTGACCGAACATCATCCTACACGGAGTACATTTTTTTTATTTTTGGATTTTGAGAATTTTGACCGATGGTTTTATTTTTTGTATTGTCAACTAAGGTTTTTCTTTTTTTCTTTCTTGTCTCTTCAGGAAGGTAGAAATCATTACTCTCCACAACTTCTACTCATTTGTAGCTCTAATTATCCTCTTACAATCATTCCTTGTCTCTTTGCTACCATCAATTTCCTCAAGCTTGTGAAATAGGTTACTGTCTTCTTGTCTTCAATATATCCTCAAGCCTTTCTTCTCATTATGTACCTCAGAAATTCCCACTGTTTCTTCCTGATTCTAAGTACAAAGAATTCCTTTTCGTTTCCAATTTCCTTAAAACTCGTTACTTACAAGTTCCATTCATGGATTTCTCAGATGGTCGCGGTTCTATGCTGGGTCCATCATGATTTGAAGAAATAAGAGGAACCAAATGTTGTATTCCGGATGTATGGTATAATTCAGTCAGTTATGTGCCATGCATGATACACGCTCAAGTGATCATGTACCTTTCGATATGTGACTGACGAGGCAGATTTTTTCCGCAGTAGGTTGCCATTTCTTTCTGCGATAGACCAGTTACCATCTAAGGCTACAGAACCCGGTCTGTCCTGCTATTTACCCGTAGCTGGGGAGAGAAGAAGTCGATTCATACCTTTACGAAGGGTTTTAGCACGTAATGGATTCGACAGGAATTCAAACTCGGCTCTCCGATTCCTCAATCCAAGCCGCTATCCATTGTGCCTCCCCATGGTGTAATTACAGTTTTTATCATTTTCTAAGCATTGATTAGTCAAAAAGCTACTGTTATAGCTTATAGTACTTACTGTTACTAAATGGTCTGCCATTGAAGTACAGTGTAACCCGGATATAAGAGAGTTGTCGGGACCGGATAAGTATCTTATATCCGGGTTTCTCTTATATCCGGGTTTGGTCTATTTTGTTTTATTAACGCAGGCTCTAATTTGGGACCAGAGAAAATATCTCTTATATCCGGGTTTCTCTTATATCTGGGTTACACTGTATTAAACAGACTCACTGGCGCTTAACTTTTAGCGGGACGGGAACCTAAGTAGTAAGTATAGAGCAACTGCTCACCCGTCTTTTAGTAACTGGGTTCAACCGTGACCACCGAGAGACAAGGCCTATTCGGTAGTGACGTGACGTCACAAAAGTAGTCCATGCAGTGAAACAGACAGTAATCATAATGTAACGAATAATTGTAAGAAAACAATTGGTTTTAGAAAACTTTAAAAAAATACATTGTTTTACAAAACAAATAAACAGAATTGGATTTTATACAGAACTTTATTTCATATTAATTTTTAAAAAATAACCGATAAGAAAAAAAATGTTGCTGAATGTTTTGTTAAAGAAATTAAACATCATGTTAGATTTCATTAAATTTTAAAGACTGAAATTCGTTCATTATTTTATTTGTTTCAAATTTGAAAACATTTTTAAATCATTATCAGTATCGTTTTAATTTGCATGTTTCTATCTTAATTTTAGTAATTATTCTGTAAAGTTACAATATCGTAATTATTAATGATTATTATATTCATATACACTCGGTGGTCACGGTTCAACAGCTGCCATTTTAAGTCGGTCACTGTGACTGTGTTGATGGCATGCACAGAAAGAACACTGCTGGATCCCCTTGACAGAAGTTAGTAAAGCAAAGCAGAAGGAAAAACAGACTAATCATAACTTGTAAGAAGAGCAGGATGCGATTTATGAACCGGAGAATAGTGAAAGATGCCTTCTAGAAGCTAAGCAAAGCATTAAGAGAAAGGGAAATTTTATTAGAAACAATGAAAAAAAAAAAGCTGAACTATGGCAGTGAATGTTTGACAATGTCCCCACAGATGCAAAGGAGACGTTAGCCAACGGATATGTTTTCCTACAGAAGGATGCCATGTAGGAAGCATGTGAGCCACGAGGAAGTTTTAAGGAAAATGGAAACAAAAGGGGCACTTATATTTAGAACAAGATGAAATTTATCTGACATAATTAGGAAAGAGGGATTGAAGATTGAATTTGGGGCACGGGACGAGGGGGGCGGGGGGGCCATAGTCAATTAGCGAGTGACCCCTACCCAACGAACTTGTGTAAATTGATCCTGGCTTGGCATCCCGACTTCAGTCACTTTCTCACCGACGTGCCGTGGCTACCCTCTGTCTTTTCTGCAAATATTTTCATGGCACCTGCTCTGGCGAGCTTTTTCCCCTGATGCCTCGACTACATGAATTTAAGCCTTCTACTAGATTGATATCTAGGTCCCACGCTTTTACTATTGAAATAGTTAAATGTAACCATCACTTATACTTCAACAGTTTCTCTTCTCGCACTTCTCACCTGTGGAACTCCCTTCCGTTTCCTTACTTCCCTGATAACTACAATCTTCAAAAATTTAAATGAAAAGTCAATCGCCATTTTCTTGAATCCCGTTCAACTTTTATCCTTTTCCTCAATCCACATGTACCCAATCTTTTCTCTCACTTTCATTCTCTGTAACACCACCCCCACCCCATGAGTACTAGTGGCATTCCCGTCTTGCTTGGGGCGAAATGATTTTTAAAAATATGGATGGTAAAACAGGGAGTGTGAAGAATAATAAGATAACACATATTGCTAAGAGCTACAAATTATAGGAAGTTGTGGAGAGCCATGATCGCCCACGTCCTGAAGAAACACGACACAAAGAATAAGAAGAACCGTCAATCCAACTCGTTTCATTTTTTTTTTTATTTTTCTCTCAGATCATAGACGGAGAAGAATGGCCGCCTTTATTGAAGAATGCTCCCGTGAAAATGTTTTGGCCAGTAGGTGTGCCAGGAAAATATCGATTCGCCCTTGGTAATGAATACTTGAGCGTTCACCCGGGGCATCTCATGTGGTCGACACTTTGGTTACGAGAACATAACAGGATCTGCGATATTCTTTCTCGTGAACATCCTGAATGGGAGGACGAGCAGCTATACCAAACTTCCAAAATTGCGGTAAATGGTAAATTTTCGATTACTACATTTCTATCTACAGCAAATAGCACACTGATTAATATGGAAGTGTATCGTCAACGAGTGATGATCAAAATTTGTCCGAAGAAGGGAAATATAGTTTTCTAGTTAAAACACTGATTTTAATAGTTTTTAATAGTTATATCGCTTTTGGTTTAATGAATTCATTTGTTTTTTTGGCTTATCAACCCTTTGTAGGTTATTTAAAGACAAAACATTTTTTAGACCGTGAGAATTTGGCGGGAGGTAATACTGTTTTACTCGTATACGTCCTACTAATTAACCCATAGCTGGGGGAGAAGAGGTAGATTCATACTTTTTCCAATGGTATCTGCGCGTAAGTGAATATAGCGAACCCAACTGGAATTGAAACTCAGTTCTTCGGTTAACAATTCCAACCTGTTATCCATTACGCTACCCACATATCTAAGCTTATAGAACCTGATATTCCCAAGCGGACACCTATCTAGGTACTTACCGGGCTCGACGTTGCTTAACTTCGATGATCATACGAGAACCGGTATTTAGACGTGTGTATCATTTTTGGTGATAGTGTATGAAGAGAATTTTAATCAAGTCCACATATGAAGTGACTTGGCAGGACTTGACAAGTTCAGTGTTAACAGGAAGGAGTCCTAGCTTAGGATTCAGCGGAATCGTTTTAAAATGGGGCGAAGCTAGAATGAAACGTTAAATTTAATGATCATCGTCATTTGTACGATCACTTACTAATATCTAGTTATTATTATTATTATTATTGTTTCATTTCCTTTGGTTTTAACGTGATGCGGCCGTAAGCCTATACTGTTATATTTGATATTCTTCCAATAAATGATAGAAATTATTTATATTATTTAAGACACAATTTTTCCATTCGAAAAGAAGTAAGCAATAACTTTTCTTATTGTATTGTATTAGACCCACTTTTCCTAAATGCACAGAATGAAACTTGATCTAGACAAGGCCAAATGGAGAACAAAGATGATGTAAATGCTGGTTGTGTTGAGAAGGTTGATGTGGCTGCGTGTTGAATAGCATTTAACAATTATACATTTTTGTATCAAGGAAAAACAATGGAAAACCGATTTTTGTTTCAACGATAAAATATATATTAAAATCAACAAATACAAAACATTTTTTGTAATGTGTGAAACAATAAGATAGGAGAAGTTGTTTCCCTTTATCTGTTAGCTGAAAGATTAAATGTAAATAAACAAGTTTTCTGAAAGAATGTCCAAAGTTCTGTATTAGATAGAATGATATTTTTAGAAGAACATGTAATAAATCAGTTTGTGGATTAGATATAACTAACAGAGCTGTTGCAACTTGGCTTGTTACATAGAACTGATGGTGAATGATATTTAAGTTCTGTGTGCGTGCGAGCGTCCGTGCAGTGAGTAGAATGAATAGTCTGTGTAGACGCGTGTGAGTTGCTGAGTTCTACTGAGTTCTGCTTCTACTGTCTATTTTTGGAACGTATTCTGGTTTATATAACCATGGGTAGGCTCCCAGGACAATGGCAGGAGAAATTTTGAGAACACACAAAAAATATCTGATTGGATGAAAAATTACCCAATCGGTGATTTTATAACAAAAGCATGTTTGTGAATTAACAATAGTAAAAATTCAGTGTGGTGAATGCGATCAGTAAATTGTCCTGTGATAGTTAGTATTTATCATTTGACCAATCACAGTTGAGAAAAATGTAGGCGTGTCAAACATAGTAGTAATCGCTATAATGACATTTAAGAAATATTCGTTATATCATGAAATACGTAAATTTGGGAGTATATTTTAACGTGCCACTTATTTAAACATGCATTCCTTGCCTATATTCACATCAATACTCAGTGACGTGTACGTAATCACATGATTTTGTGGCTCAAATTCCGTTATGCTATTTAATATGAGAAACTCATATTTTGATCACAGTGTCCGTAACCTTTTTTGGTCACACGATATTGCTGACATAAACATTTGTTGCAACTGTAGATTAGAAGCTTAATCATTGTTATTATTTTCAGCGATAATGTTAAAGATAGTCCTTGAAGAATACATCATGGCCTTGTGCCGTGACAAACTGAAGTACACCCACAGCCCAGACAATTTACAGAATAAGGGATTTCAGAACCATAACCGTATTTTTCTGGAGTACAAACTTTTCTACTATTGGCACGGACAAATACCAGACGAATTCGTCATTAACGATACTATCTACACGAGCAAGCAGTTTTTCTTCAACCCCGAGATTTTATTGAAGCACGGCATGACAAGTTTTATTGAATCTTTGGTCAAACAAGCAGCAGGAAGGGTAAGTCATTTAATCTTATTATGCAACATTCATTGCACAACCTACCTTCGACTTCTATGTGCCGTGTCCATTCAGGACGTTGGCGTTCATAGCTCTCCACAATTTCTGTTTCCTTTGTAGCCTTTAGTCTTTTTTTGTTATTTTTCCTAAACCCTGTTGACATCCATTTACACAAGCTCGTTAGGTAGGTTATACGCTTCTTTCCTCTGCCCCTCAATGCTTTCAATATATCCTGTAAGTGACAAATTTTCCAAGCCCTCTTTCCTCGTTATGTGCCCTAGAAATCTCAACTATCTTTCTGATGTTAAGCATAATTGTCCTTTCTGTTTCGATTTCTTCTAAAACTTCGTCGTTGCTCACATGTTCAATCAATAGTATTCTCAGCATCCTTCTGTAGAACCACATGTCCATCTCTTCAAATTTCTTTTTTTGTTCCAGCATTCTCGGCCATATAGGAAGACTGATGTTTCTTAACAGTTCAATATCTTTTTGTTAGTTTCTACCGAATTGTTTCTATTTCTTTGTGCATTCTGGGTATGACGATAAACTACGCCCGACGGCAATGCTTCTGGACGGGTGGTTTTGAGGAGCGTGGAACAACCTCTCGACTGCTGTTGTTTCAGGTCCACCCTGACCGGGGGTGGTAACATCTGTTAGGGCCCAAGGTATGAGCAAATAGTGACCCCACCAAACTAAAACTGGAACTGGAGCTATAAATATACATGTTATAGTAGAAAAATACCGGCAATACGTTTTCATAGTAAAAAAAAAAAAGTTACCAGCAATAGATTTTTTGTATTCAATTGTGAAAGCTGATTAATATATCATATTATTACTTAGAAGCTCCCCCAAAAAAATCGACACTAAGGGGATTAAAAATAGGTATGATAATAACAAGAAAAAGGAAGATTCTCGTCAGAATATGTTTAATAATGAAAATACTTTATTCCAGTTTTTCAAAAACTCACTATAGACTTTCTTCAACAGCCTTCAACATGCTTGCAAGATTACCCAGTGTGACTTGCGAGATTACCCAGTGTGACTTGCGAGATTACCCAGTGTGACTTGCGAGATTACCCAGTGTGACCTGCGGGATTACCCAGTATGGCATCTGAGATTAACCAGTGTAACTTGCGATATTACCCAGTGTGGGCCCCCGAGATTAGCCAGTGTGACCAGCTAGATTACTAATTGTGACCTGCGATATTACCCAGTGTGGGCCCACGAGATAACCCAGTGTGACATGCGATATTAACCAGGGTGGCCCCCGAGATTACCAAGAGTGACCTGCGATATTAACCAGTGTGGGCCCCCGAGATAACCCACTATGGCCCGCGAAGAGTTTTTAAAAAGTCAATGTTTCTGTCTTCATCAAAAGAAATTCAGCGACTACGCGCGTTCGCAAAATTCAGTTGTGAAAGCCTGACTTTATTCAACCAACGTTTCACTGTTAAACAAACTATACCAAACTAAACTATTTCCTTGCTTATCTTTTAGAAGGCATCTTTCGCTATCCAAATGCGCCTTCGGATTTCGGTGTCACACATTTCGTCCTTTATAAAAAAAAAACAAAAAAAAAACGCTTCCCTTCTATTTAAATTGCCGCACTTGATTTTGATGTCTCTAATTTGTAATTTAAATAATTCTTTATAATTTCTATAAATAAGCTACAGATAAAATGTAAAGCGTTAGGCAGAATGATGTTATACGTAGCACATTTATTCGAAACTCCTGAAGTACAGCGTGTGATGAATAAATTGTCGTCTACATGCCGTCAAAAATAACACTGACAACGCATTTTAACAGATATATTTACCAAAATTATACACAAATATCTTGAAATATTAAAGAGTAAATTTATCTAATAAAATCGCCATTGGCTTCAACCATGGCGTCCAGACGACTTCAGAATTTCCTGCATCTCATCTGGACGGTCATCTTGTTTAAGTTGGTGAATGCTGCCATAATCCTTGCTTTCAGTTCATCTTTAGTGTTACAAGGAATTTTGTTGGTCCCTCTCTTAACTGCGCCCAACACATAATAATCAAGTGGGTTGCAATCTGGGGAGTTAAGTGGCCAAATGTAAGGGGTGATGTGGTTGCAGAAATTGTCTGACAGCTATAAATGTGTTCTCCTGCTTGTGTGACATAATGCAGAGTCCTGTTGCCAGATAGAGGGTCTTCCAACAACCACCCTCAGGGCAGCACTGCTTCCTCAAGGCACTTGATGTAGGTCACCGTGTTCAGTCTAAGGCCCTGTGGGAAGATGAATGGAGGCATAACATCTCCATCACTAGTGATCACTCCAAACACCTTCGTAATCACCATTAGACTCATCCAACTCTTTCCGAATTCTCTGCACTGTCCTCAGATTGACACTCAAGCATTCTGAAATTTTCGTATTGAAGCTTCCGGTGCGAATGCCAATAGAGCATGCCATTTCCAACTTTCTGGCAGTGTGAATTGTGTCATGGTGCTATTTTATTTTCTAAGAGATGGTGCCCAACTGACCCTGCTATACTGTGCAATCAACAGAATCAAAATCAAACAACACACATGCGCGAAATTAATAATATAAAGTGGTGGCAATTTATCCATCCCACCCTGCATATTGAAGGTACCATGTCGCACACTCGAACTTCTTGTTTACGGAAGTTCTCACTTAAATCTATTTACAATATCTCCCTCAATCTTCGCAACGTAAGTTCCTTCGGTGCTGTTGTTTGCACAATGGCTCGGTCGAAATATATTCCCAGAGCCCGAATATACGAGATGAAGTACTTTTCATTATTCCGCATATTTTCAAATTATCATTGACAACCTTTCAGTTTATACGTTCTTTCGAACTTTGAATGTTTTCTAAAATTGCGGCTCGGATTTAGGAATCGGAGAGCCGAGTTCGAATTCCAGCCGAATCCATTACATTCACTTACGTGCTAATACTCTTGGAAAATGTATGAACCTTAATCTTCTATGGGTAAATAGCAGAGCAGACCGGATTCGTCAGTTATGTAACGAAAGATACATGATCGCCTAAGCGTGTATCACGCATGGCATATAACTGACTGACTGAAGTATTTTAAGCAATTCATATATATTTTGTTTTTTATTATTGTCTTCATCTTGTTTGTAGCAGGACATTTTGGTTAATATAATATTCGGCTTATCTCTTGTTTTCCGAATATCCGAGACAGACTCTTTTAAGTATTCCACATCTTTCTGGACAACTGTCTTTATCTTGTTGTACTACGCTTCAATCGATATATTATTTGCATGTCTGGTATTTTCTGGAGATTCTCAAGATTTCATATATATTTGTTTTACTATTTTCTTCATATTTCCTATTTTTCGTAAAATGTTTCTGTCCTGTCAGTCGTTTTTAATGAAATGTGCTTGAAAGAAGGATTGCTGCCTAAATACACAAATATATATATATATATATATATATATATATATATATATATATATATATATATATATATATATATATATATATATATATATATATATATATATATATATATATATATATATATATATATATATATATATATATATATATATATATATATATATATATATATATATATATATATATATATATATATATATATATATATATATATATATATATATATATATATATATATATATATATATATATATATATATATATATATATATATATATATATATATATATATATATATATATATATATATATATATATATATATATATATATATATATATATATATATAGAGGCACCCCGAGGCGGTGTAATGGGTTAGCAAGCTTGTCTCGCTAAAACGATTACGACTGAGTAGTGAGTTCGATCCTCACTGGGTGCCCCCTACTTTCGGCCTTGTGCCACATCTAAGCTACGCTTTGAAAATCAATATATATATATATATCGTTGAATATGACAGACAAGGAAAATTTGATTTAATTTTTCATTTAGTTTTGGCAACATTCTTACAATTTTCTGTTTGGTTGGATTAAAGGAATGCAAGTTGCAGAGTTTTTAATGATTCTGTTTTGTTAGTTGAGTTGTAGCGTACAATTGGGGTGGCTGAGATGGGGTCCAGTAATTGTTGTTCTCGACGACCTTAATTGTATGCTAGAACTCAACCAACAACACATGATCACTAAAAACTCTGCAACTTGAACCCACCAAAACGGAAATATGTAAGAATGTTTCAAAAATTAAATAAAAATTCATCAAATTTTCCTTGCCTGTCATAATCAACGGAAGACGTTTAAAAGAAAAGTAGCTGCCCAAATATTTAAAGTAAAGATGAAATGTGCCACAAAAACTTTTTGTAGTTTGTCATATATATATATAGGCCTCAATACAAAGTAGAGCAATCAATATTATTTATTATACACTGTTACATTAGAGCATGTAAGTATCCACTCCAAAATTGTTACCAATATTGTTAACCACCTGAAGAGACGTTTTATTTTAAACCTTGAAACGAAATGTACAATTTTATAGTTTTATTGTTCTAATGTAACAGTGTATAATATATATATATATGTATATATATATATATATATATATATATATATATATATATATATATATATATATATATATATATATATATATATATATATATATATATATATGTATATCCAAGTATAGGATTGGTATATCCGGAATAAATTCCAATAACCAACAATTATTATTCTTAAAAGAGTGGTCAATACAGAGTAGAGCAGAAATAATTATTTATTTAAAAATTTTAACATAAATAGTTATGTTATCATTTTTAAATAAATAATTATATATATGTATATATGTGTGTGTGTGTGTGTTTGTGTGTGTGTGTGCGTGTGTATGTATGTATATATATAAAATATAAAAGTGAACATAGAAGTCAACTCTTAGAGGCCACAGTCTGTTTTATGCTAGATGCAATCGCCAGGCCTGATGATTGCATCTAGCATGAAACAGAAATATTTACATAGAAATATAAATGTTACTGCAAATATTTCTAGTAAATACATTTATATTTTTATATAAATGGTTTTATTAGAAATATTTGCTATAACTTGTGAGATATTATTATGCAAATCGCGGCTTGTTCATAATATTGTAAATACATCTATAGTTGCTATCGTTTCTTTAGGCATGACGTAGAAGGGCTGAGGCGAGGGGGAATACGGAAAGAGAATTGTCGTTTTCTGTACTAATCTTAAAACGGCCTACGTTTCGACTGCGCGAACTCATTGAATTTTTCCCGTCTACCACCGGATATGCACATACCCCGGTTTAAGAACCCCTGTTTTATATCTTGACATTATAATTTAGTTTGTTTCTGAATACCTTTGTATTTTAGGTTGGGCATCATAATCACGGACCTGGCACAATATATATTGCTATGCAAGGGATTCTTCAAGGCCGGCAATTGCGTCTTCAGTCTTATAATAATTACTGCCGATATTTTGGCATTAAAGCACCAAAGACCTTTTTAGAGCTGACAGGTAAGTGTTGCCGTTCATCTAAAGAATTCAGACAAGAATACAGAAAAATGAAATTATTTTATAATCTAGAAATTTTTATACTAATGTTCACCCAGTACAAGGCCCAAGAGACGCTCAATGTAGAGGGTTACTGTGTTGTATGAGCTTAAGAAAATACAAGAAGTGACGTTTCATGTTATACAGAAAAGATAACTGTTAAACCTCGACTTGAAGTGGTCAAGATTACAGTGATTGGGAAAACATCCTGCCGGGAGTCTGTTCCATGAAGCAGTAGTTCTTCGGAAGGAGCTGTCCGAGTGGACGTTCCTTCTTACAAACGGAATACGAAATAACTAAGATTTATTTATTCTTGTGTCCATAACATGGCGAGTGCTAGTCGCAAACATCTGGGCTAGTGGGACCAAAGAATGTAGCTCGCGAGAACACGTACTATGGAAATAGCTATAGAGTATCGCTTCGGTTGTGGGAAAGGGGTTGTAGAGTGGAAAATGACCCATAAGACCGTGTTGATGCTTTTTGAACTCTATCGAGACAGGCACGTGGGGAATGAGTTGCACCAAGCCAGGTATGGCAGCAATACTTCATTTTGGGTCTAATCTAACTCTTGTAAGGATAGTAAAGTCAGAGACTTACTGGAACGGTACAGTGAACCGACCATTTTACCATAGATCGGATATATAAGCAATAGATCGGATATATAAGTTTCACTTGAGGTCTGGGGAGAGCTGAAGTCCCAATAGCCCCCTCGTGAGATCACCCATCCATTATTATTTATGAAAGTTCAAGGTCTGCTACTGATAGTGTAACGGATATCTGTTTCTGTTCTCTCCCCCAAAGTACGGGTTATATAGTAGAGCAGATTAAGCTATCTAGCTTTGGGTGTCAATCAGACTAAAAGAAGGAAAAAATCTTAATTCCAAACAGTGAAGAAGGCAACAGGAAACTCCACTATCTTTCCCAAGAATGTATGGCATTTCATAGATAATAAAGAACAGGAAGCTGTGGAGAGTCATGATCGCCTACCCCTTAAAGGGACATGGCATTAAAAATATACACGAAGTAAACAAAAGGTAAGAGATAAATTATGTCGTTATATGTGGTTCCATAGATTCGACAGTGTCGATATTAGACACAGTAAGAACAGTGAAAGAATCCCCAGACGTAGAAGTAAAGGAAAGTGAGAAGAAAGGTCTGACTATTATTAAAAACAATCCAAAGTATGAGTTGCATACTGGAAATATCGGGACGACTGGAAATGTGGCACAGAAATCTGAAGGAATTGTGAAAAATGCCTTCAAGAAAATAAGTAAATATTAAGAGATAGGAAATTTCCTTTTCAGAACCCCCCACCCACCAAAAAAAGATGCACTACTGTACTTCTATGTAATATCTAATCTCATGAAGACAATTTGCTCATAGATTATGAAGAGATTTTTATTGACACCTTCCCCGGTGAAGCGGTGTATATACGTTATAGCGAAAATGTCTTTTCAGGCACTGACGAATGAACGCGTCCAAAACATAACGTTCAAAAACCAGTTACAGACGTGTTTATACGTCGATCATGATTCTTTTTATACCTTTCTGAGCTTGAAACGAGTTCAGCTAATATGTCTAGTAGAGGTGTTAGCCACTGCTCAGGTACTTCAAGGTGTCTCAGTTTCTTAATTACTATATTAAAAACAAATAAAAACATTCCTCTGAAGATGAAGTTTTTCCCAAAATAATCGCCTAGGAAAGGGTTAAGAGAGACGTTGAAAATACCATAGTCAAAGAATATGAGTGACGGGGACGTTTAAAAAATATAAAAGTTACCAGAAACTGATACCTTTTATCCTAAGCAAGGCAACAAAGTCACTAAGACGCAGGAGGTTACTGAGTGTGAATGAATATAAAAGAAAAACATTATTAAGGAGCAAGAACAATAAAAGAACAGAAATTAAGATAGTTACAATCAGAAAGAATGAACAGCCTCAATTCCTGGGTTACATAATAAGGAAAGAGAGCTTGGAGAATCAAACACTCACAGAGCAAACAGCAGGAAAAAGAAACATGGTGGGTTATAAAGAGTAAACTACTTAGGGTTGGGTGATTTAGATGACAGAACAAGGTCAAAAGATCGAAAATTTAATTAGAGCAACAAAAGAAAATCTGCCTCATCAGTCATGTATCGAAAGATACATGATCGCCTAACTGACTGACTGATGCGGCGGACCTCGATGGCCCATGTCCTGAAAGGACAGGGCACATAAAAGAAAAAAAAACTAATTTATTTACGTCATGCATTCAATAAGTTGAGTCTAATTGGCGAGGGGAGTCTTACTTGGGTTCAGGATTATATACATGTTATATTAACATAGACGGTTTCAATAACATTCGATACATTTTGCTGAATTTTATAGAGCGTGAGTTTGTATTTTACTAACGTGGTGTTGTCAGACTAATAGTCGAGCGGAGTCAGTGCAAGATAATAATGTAATGATGGGAGTATAATTTAGGGCTATTTAAACAGTTAATTAGATAATTATATACGTGTGATTTATTTTCACTTCGTTCCTACTCCCTTAAATAGTGAGTCTAATCGCTGATCTAATTTCTCTTGCAATATGCTCATTATTTGTCCATTCCAGTTTTTATGGCTGTATCCGAAACTAAAAAGTATCGCTACTGCTAAAGAAATCATGGCTGTTTGATTGATTCGTTTACTACAGCTTATCAACCCTTTGCGGGCTGTTTAAAGTCAGAAAACATTTTTCTGCATTGTGATAATATTGATTTAATGATACAAAGAATACAAAAAATAATGGATAGCTGCTCGGATTGAGGAATTGGAGAGCCGAGTTCGAATTCCAGTCAGATCCATTACAAAGGATTTTAACGTGCTAATGCCCTTGGGTAAACGTATGAATCTTCTTCTTCTCCCCCACCAGCTATAGGTAAATACCGGGACAGACCGGGTTCTGTAGCCTTGGATGTCAACTGGTCTACCTCAGAAAGAAATGGCAACCTACTGCAGAAAAAAATCTGCCTCGTCAGTCATGTATCGAAAGATACATGATCGCCTGACTGACTGACTGATACAAGTCTTACTAATTAAGAGGTGAATTCATGCCTTTCCCTTCTTGCGCGGAAGTGAATATAACGAACCCAAGTCGTCACCCCGATCAACAATCCCAGGCCGTTATCCATTGCACCACCCGCTCATCCACGCTTACAGCGCGTGGTATTCGCAAGAGGTCATCACTGACAAGACTAGACGTTTGCTTAACTTCGGTGATCGTATGAGAACCGGTTTTTCGATGTCATATGGTCGTACGCCTAAAGGAATTAGTAAGAGTAACTCTTTTATTTTATTTACTGTAGACAGACTTTGATGAAACTTAATAAATTATCAATAATAACCAAGATGGACAAAAGTAAGTGTGCAAAATTACAAAAAAAATCCTCCTCAGATTTGATCCGGATATGCAACAAAAATTGAAATTATGTAATAAAAATTTAAATAGGCAGAAGGTTGAATTTAATATAATTTATTTGATAATAAATATATGATATATATTTTTTAATCAGTATCGCTCCGTGCAAGACAGTAAAGCCACTAAGACACAAGGAGTGTGGAAGAATTAAGAACAGAAACATTAATAATGAGCGGGAACAGCAAAAGCGTAATCAGGATGACAGTAGATAGCGATTGACTTTTCATTTAATTTTTTTCAGATTAAAGTTGGCTGGAAAGAATGAAGCTCGAGGGAAGTTCCACAAGCGAGAAGTGTGAGAAAAGGAACTCTTAGCATAGAATTTACGGCTATATCTAGCCAGCTCAGTTGTAAATTGATGAGATCTCAACGCTAGTCTAACACTGCGCTTAAATTTAAAAGGTCTAGGTACCATAGCGAACAGCGATGTTTATTCCGCTTATGTACAGACATGTGGTACGAGGCCAAAATGGGGAATGGAGAAAAAGATGGTCTTCTTCTGTCTTAACATTAAACTTAGCTAGCCGCGATCACTGACCCAAACATACTACAATATCCCTTATATCCCTATAACGCATTCTCACTTACCTTTCTTACAACGTTCACCATAATACCTCATGTCTCTATGAAAATTCTAACTAGTCTCCATATGTACAATTCATGTCTGTGGGGGGAGGGAAATAAAATAACAATTTAAAAACTAGCCCCCAAACCATGGTGCAGAGTGATATTTATTCTGCTACGTACAGAAATGTGTCATAAGGCCAGAATGGTGAATAGGGGAAAAGGACGGTCTTCATCTGTCTTAACCTTAAATTTAGCTAGCCACAAACACTGATCGAAACATACTACAATATCCCTTACACCGAAACAACGCATTCTCACTTACCTTTCTTACTACATTCACCATAATACCTCATTGTCTCTATGAAAATCCTAACTCGTCTCCATATGTACAATTCATTGTCTGTGGTGGTGGGGGGGATAAAACAACAATTTAAAAAAAAAGAAGAGCTCATCCGAACAATTACCATGAAAATATTTATAGAAAAAGGCACAGAGAGGCAACTTTACTGTAGTGGGAAAGTGAAGTCGAGCCGCCAGATGAAGACCAATAATATTGCTGATTCTTCTTTGGATTTCATCAAGGAGCTCAAGTAAAATGCAGAGGCACCGGACCATATGTGGCAGCAATATTCTAAGCATGGGCGAATGGTAGACTTATAAATATGTAAGATAGATTCTGGAGATAAGAATTATCTTCCATGACACAGTGAATCAACATTCTTAGCAGGTGACCTAGTAATGGATTCAATATAGTCTTTCCCTTCAAAAATACTCCTTAGATTTTGTATCAGCGTCGATAATTGTGCGTGTGAGGATATCCCCTATACAGTTCACTTCGTTATGTTATCAAAGGTAACCCATGTCATGTTAACGGTATAGTACCTAGACTTGATGAATTTATGCACCATAGTAGATTGGCAGCAAGATCTCATCATTTTACACTTGAAATGACTTGATGTAACCGTAAGTTCTATGCTAAGAGTTTCTTTTCTCGCGCGTATCGCTTATGGGACTCTCTTCCAGGCTATTGCTTCCCAGTTAACTTTGATCATCAATAGTTTAAATGATAATTTTCTAGATTTTTGTGTTGGTGGTTTCTTTGATTACCCAGTTTTGTTGTCTTTCCGTAATAGGTGATTGGGCCGTTGCGAAAGAACTGGAGGAATTGTACGAAGATGTGGAATCAGTGGAGTTATTTGTTGGCACCATGTGTGGCCGGAGAAGACGTCGTGGTTTGTTCAATCTCTTACAGCTGGAACTCGGCGGAGCGTCTGCTCTTTATGCATTGCATTCCAACCCACTCATCTCGAAGAATTGGTGGAGACCGTCTACATTCGGAGGTCAAGAAGTTTTCGACCTGGTCCAAAACTCCACCTTTCAAAGTTTCATATGTAACAACATCAATGAAAGTTGTCCTTATTTTAGCTTTGTTGTGCCTTGGTGGAACTGGGACTATGAAGAATCCTATTATATTGCTGAGCGTGCCGCAGAGGAAGAAGGGAATCCCAACCCACCGTTTTAGCCACCAAAAGAATTTGTAAATGATTGATCGTTTTTGTGACTGCATAATGTTACCACTTATGTCAAGAATACCTAAAATATTTGCAGACATTTAAAATATTACTGACTGTACTTATTCTTTCATGTTTGGTTTAATGAAAGGATGGTTCAAAATAAACGAATTCAATAATTTA
Organism: Acanthosepion esculentum; assembly: GCA_964036315.1. Lineage (NCBI taxonomy): Eukaryota > Metazoa > Mollusca > Cephalopoda > Sepiida > Sepiidae > Acanthosepion > Acanthosepion esculentum. The sequence continues at coordinate 65,825,135 of OZ038503.1, read as the reverse complement.
CTTCTTTTGCAGGTGAACAAGAAAGATATTTTGGGATAAATAATTTTTATGAGAGTATATATTTTCTAAAATTAATTATGGAGTTTTACAATTGAACAGTTGAATACGTACGAATATAATTGACGGACAACGTTGTATATATCAACTAATAAATATATAGGCTGACCGATTGTTTCCCCGTCAGCTCGTCTGCTCGGATATCTAGCTAATCCCTTTTATAGATCTGCTCGAGCAGATTTTCGCTTCTTCAATACTCGCTGACCCAACCTGTGGTTTATACTGTAACTATGCTGACAGTACCTTAGTTACAGTTTATGGGAGAGAGAGCACATAATCTGTGATCAGTAGTTGAACAAAGCCAAATAGTTCAAACCCTATTTCACGATGAATTGTGACTTCGTGCAATCAAAGTTATATACGGCTCTCGAAAAAAAAATAGTTTCGTCTACCCAAATTCACCCAAAAGGCTTAGGTCAACCTGTGGTATGGGTTTCAGGCATCACGCAATGGTACCGCACCCTGAGATAATCTCACCAATCCGATATTATAAAGGAGTTACCTTGACAAATTAACATCGTTGGTGCGATTCGAACCCGGGCCTCGTGGTTCAAGGCAAACGTTCTAAGCATACGTTCACATAATACATAATAAATATGCGAAGTTACAAAAACAGGAAGAGGCGTGTAACAAATATGGGTCTCCCCGCCGGATTTATTTAACCTATCCAATATGGCGGTACACTAAGAGAGCAGAAACACAATCAAGAATTTCGATCTCGATCTCTTTAATCGGTGGACACGATCAGAACAACGCCGATAACACAAACGCAGGACGAAAATGTCAATGACTCTTACATGTGGTAGTAAAGGAACACAAGAAGAAAAGACTAGATATTAACTGTAAGAATAGTGGTCAGTAAGAGTGATAGCAAGTTCTGTGATACTCGGCCTCAGCCTGTACTATCCTATTTGGGGTTGGACTCACAATTACGATGGCTACCAAGTTTACGAACAGGGCTAACAACAACTGAATAGTACTAAAAAAGAACAAGACGAAATAGCTCTAGATATATTTCTTTTTAAGCTTTTCACCCCAAGCAAGGCTGGAAGCCACTAGCACGCAAGGGGTTACAGAAGGTTTGGAGGAAGAGCAGATAGGAGTGGTAAAGGAGAGGATGTGGAGAAAGATAGTGGATCGATCAAGGCAAGGGGGTTACAGAAGATTTGGAGCGAGAGCAGATAGGAATGAAAGGTGAAAGGATGTGGAGAAGGGAAGAGGATAGATCAAGGCATCTGGAGATGTCGATTGACGTTACACTTAAATAGTTGGAGCTTGTATTTGTCAGGGAAACAGGAATAAGGAAGGGAGTTCCACAGGCGAGATGTGCGAGACATGAAGCTATTGGAGTAGAAGAGACGTCTACATCTAACAGTTTCAACGGTGAAGGGGTGGGAACGGGATGCCAGCCTCGTGGGACGTTTAAATTCATGAGGCCTAGGAACCAGCGAAAGCAGCTCCTCGGAGCAATTACCGTGAAAGTATTTGTAAAAAAGACAGAGCGAGGCAACGTCGCGTCTGTGAGAGAGCGACTGCAGACGAGATGACAGATCAGGGCCAATTACATTGCATATCCGTCACTGGATCTTATCATGGACAGTAGAATGAGAACAATCTACCCCCGTAAATTGAATAAAGGGTTCAGTTCGAAATTCGCTGAAAGCACCAGGATTGTCAGTCGCCCGTCAATTCAATTAGGCCAGTTTCTATTTATATTTGGATTCAGTGAGATGTGTCTTCTAATTTATATCCCCCAAATATGATCTTCCTTGCATTTCAAAAGTCCGTCTCATGCTACATCGCTTTTAGGAAATACCTACAGTAGTACAGGTTTCCTCCATTATACGAAATGGTGTAAAGCGAAGAAGGAGTTACCATTAATTTATGTAGGAAAAATATTTTGAATATTCACAGATACTCCAAATAACTTGTATCTGCCTCCCTTGGCGTGAAAGGTAGGTTTGTTCCCTGCGGTGGCTAAAGTGGAAATACGACGGTATGTTTGACTATTGAACGTAACACCTTTATTCTGATTGATTTTTTACGGTTTATCAACCATTTACAGACTATTTAAAACCAGAAAATATTTTTAGATTGTAAGAATTTATTGAAGATAATAATGATTTACTGATAAAAAGTATTACCAATTAACCCATAGCTGAGGAGAAGTGGATTCATACCATTTCCCAGAGTATTTGTGTGTAAGTGAATATAACGAACTCGACCAGAATAGGAACTAGGCTCCCCAGTTTCCAACTCCGAGCCTCTAATCCATAACACCGTCCGCACATACAAACTTACAGCACCTGGTGCCTTTTTTCTATTATATACAGTTCACTTACCTATAAACCTGCTCTAAACGTAAGCGCACTTTTAAATACAAAGTCATGTTTTTCTTCTACCATTGCAATACTGTCAGTCGTAGCGAAAATCTCAGGCTATATTTTTTTGTATAGAATCTTTTCCTATATATTTCAGTTTACGTCGGAATATTCCTTTTTAGACATACGGCTCTCGTTCGACCACAGAATTTAAGCAGCGTCGAGTCCAGCCAGTACTTAGATGGCGACACTGGGTTCTGTGTGCAAACTTCTAAAATCTGAAATATATTTTGGTTTAAAATAACCTGCAAAAGGTTGATAAACCGTAAAAAAACTTGTCAAACAATTAGATGAGCGGAGAAAACCTCTGTTCGTATTGCTTATGAAAAATTTCGATCTCGGTCTCTTTAATTGGGAAAAACTTGGAAGAGAGACCAATGAAAATATTTATTTTCATAAGCCAGAAACAAAAAGAAAATACACACATTTGTTGTAAATTAAAGAATCATTTTTCTATTATTTCTTTTCAAAAATATGATTGAAAGTTTGTCATGCTTGTTGCTGGCAACTGTCTACCTCATTTAATAATGGTGACGAACGCTCTAGTTAATTAGAATCGGCTCCACCAAGAAAAAACATCCAGAATGACTCAGCAATCTGATTCTTGAATAAACAATCTTGCCCGCAAGTAATTCATGTGAAACTGGTGTTTGGAGCGTGAACTTGATTTTGCCGTCTTTGTGCCTTGCACCATCTTCTATCCTCTACGTCAGTGTTTTTCAAATTGTGGGCTCCGGCTCTTCAGTGGATCGCGAGATAAATAAAATGGGTCGCAACAAAAAAGAAAGAAAGAAAACAAAATGCGCAAGTGAGATCAAAGTGTATAATATAAACAACTCTAAATGTTGCACAGTACTCATAAATCATCGCTAGTTTCTCACTAAGATAAGCTCGTATATATATATATATATATATATATATATATATATATATATATATATATATATATATATATATATATAGTCTATTCTCATTGAGTTTATGTATCTTGTTCGTCAAACTCGTTGCGGACTGAGTGACGTCAGTTCTCTCCCCCAAAGGGACCTCATGCCAAAACTACAAAACAAAGCTACGAAGGTGTATGTTTTGTTTTGGTTTATTTTGTTTTACTGCATACGAACACCTCAATGGGTTATTTAATGACGACAAGGTTTTTACGATAGGTTCGTATGAATAGAATATGTATTCTTTGTAAGGAATCAGTTTGTAGATGATGACATATTTTTGTAAAGAGGATTTTTGTCGAGAATCAAATGTATTGCTGGTAATATTTATTCCTTAAAAATGTATTACTGGAAATATTTTTTTCAAAAATGTATTGCTGGTAATAATCTTTTTTCAAATATATATTGCTGGTACTGTTACTAAAAAATCTATTTTTACCCTTTCATAGTGTTTTGACCCTAGTTTGGGGGTTAAGTATTTGCACATTGCAAAGTAATAATCGTATATCCATACAAATATATAATACAAATAGATATATGCAATTCAAATATGCGCGGATCATAAGAAATATAAGTATAGATTGTCAATGCTAAATAAATGAACCGAGTCAACGGAGTTTTCTTTGATTTATCACAGGTAGGTATAATGGGTTGCAATGCAAAATATAGTTCTTGCTGTAAAATATGCAATTGTCTAAGAAAGATGTAGGACAATATATATATATATATATATATATATATATATATATATATAATATCGGTTTTGTAGTGCGTATTCAATTTATGTAACGTAAATCATTCAAACGAAAGACAAATACTGAAGCTAGTTATATGGCGAGAATCACTCTCACAAACAATATTTAATAATAAATTACAACCAACTTCGAATGTTAATGAATGGTGTGATCCTTGTTCATAAATTCCGGGCTTATCTGGTCTTATTTTTTTGTACGAGCCGACTTTCAATCGCTTCGAGCGATCATCATCAGGTAGACATATTAGTGTGTTTTTGTTAAACTCCGAATAGTAATGCGACAACAAGGCGATATAGCGCTAAAAAGAAATTGGCATACCGTGATGAAAACAGTTTTATCGTCAAAATCTTTATGTCATCATAAGAGGAAAGATCAAAGTATTTTTTTAAATATTTAATTAAATTTTTTACTCCTTTTTAGATCATTCGAAATTTGATAATAACAATTATTTTTCTTGCGTCAGCAGTTAATACAACTTTTAGCAATAGCAAATTTTAGACTCTTTTTTTTTTGCGGTGACAGACACATTAATTTGGAAATACTTGCAAAAATCAAATAATTGTCAGATTTTGATGAAATTTTCAGAACTTATTCACAAATGAATGAAATTATTTTTTAAATTTATTTTTTTAGAAAATCTTGGTAAAATTATATTTTTTACATATTTTACCCCCCTCCCACACACACACACTTAATTTTAGGAAATTTAGAATTTTAACGGGATAATTTTAATGACTATATTAGTAAAAAGCTGAATTCTTTGAAGAATTTAAAATTATTATTTTTTTTTCAAAATCAAAACCCGTCTATCCGAAAATCTGTGCTGAATCAAAAAATAAAAAAACTCAATAAAACTAGGATATTATTTAATTAGAGAAGCTTTTAATTGCTTTTATGAATAATATATATTATTAAGAAAAATATCATTATTAAGAAAATATTGTCTGAAGAAAAAGAATTTTCCATGATTTACAAGATTTGTTTTCATTTTCTACAAATTTAAATTGAATAATTTATAGTTTTAAAATCTTTTAAAATTAATTTTCATTGAGATAAATCTTAGAAAATATTGTTATAAATAAAAATATATTTACTAATCATATATTTACTAATCAGATTATAATAAGCTTTAGCTTATTATAATCTGACGGCGCCGAATATTTTTAAAAGCATTTCGATCTGTTATGTATATCTGTACATGTGTGATATACGTGCAGAATTTCGAAGTATTGATATCAATACGTATAACGTTATCATTAAAAGGTTACGTGTTTTAAGGATTATCCTTACGGAAAAAAAACCCTCAAACATTATCGTCTGCTCCCCCATATTTAACTATGAACACGTTCGGCGGTCAATCGGCAATTAATAAATCGATTAACACACCAGAAAACCAAAACTCCGTAGTTAAGAAATGCTTATATAGAACATTTTATACTAAGTAATATTATATATTTTATTCTTGCAAGATTTTTAAACACTTACAAAAGTGTCAAAATGTCCGATTTTTATTGATTTTACTGAAAAATTCGATTTCGATCAATATAATTTCTGTTTAAAATGCACCACCGAGTATTTTGCTTACTGTAAATAGTAAATTTTAAATCCTTTAGCTTTCAATTAAAGCTAAAATGAAAGCTTCAAAAAGGTTTTTCGTTGCTGCTGGATGTAGCTTAGTGTCATATCCAGGATGGAGCTGTTAATTTCATGCTAGGTTAGTTTCCATTATTGATGCTATGATAATATGCATCTTTCCATACATACGCGCGTGTGCATGTGTGTGTTTGGGAAAGGTTCAGTTACCAAAGGGAAAATATCCCCATGCTCGGAAAGAAGCACTTGTGGGTGTCGTCCCTACAGCATATGCTGTGCAGAAAGGAAAGAGAAGAAAGAATAGAACGTATCACGTTTTGATAGCTGCCTAACAGCACCCTCTAGCAATCTATTGGCGAAACTGGCGAAGGGATTTTATAGAGATGCCAGATTAATGATGATAAATATTCGTTCAATCTTGAGTTTATTAACAGAATTTCGATGAAAGATTTTAGTTCCTATAGCTGCCAAAATAAATGAGAAAACAAAATTTCAGATATGGTAAATGCGACCCTGTCGAGTTCGCCAAATCTTTCGTATACTTGTGCTCATAAGTTTCCAATACCAGGGACTTCCACACGGAGATCAACACAAGACCACACCCGACGCACCAACCTACGAATTTACAATGTAACAGTCCTCTCTTTGTTACTATACGGCGCCAATACATGGCCTCTCAGCAAGATCCTCGCCTTCGGCGTTCATTTTTTTTCTAGTACCGTGCTTTCAGTGAATGTCCTGGTCCAATCTTGTGTCCAATGAGAAACTCTGTCGGAGCTCCGGTCATCCAAGCATCCTCCGCACCATAACTCAGCGCCGTGTTCGCTGACTTGGTTACGTCCTACAACGGCCTAATAACCACCCAACCAGAGTAATCTACCAGTTCGACACGCCATCTGTCGACTGGAGACGGCCTCACAGCAGACCACGCATACGATGGAACGATGTCGTCAGCCAGGACGTCTAACAGGTTAATCTGGCGCTGAAGATTGTTCTGCCAAGACCGTGAGAGGTGGAGGGAAAAAGTGGCTCTCGTGGACTCTGGGTATCGTTGAAAACTAAAAACTTAATGTTAGTGGACTCAAGTTTAACAGAATAGATGTCGCTATTCTAAATATTAATATCGGGAACTCTACACTCTTTCACTGATCTTCTTTCTATTTGAGATGCTTGTTCCTCCACCGATTTCCTCAAAATTATAAGTTACTTGCTGTTTTCTTTGCTTCTTTTGCCATTAATGTTTCCTGTGAATGTTCCACTTTTCCCTATGCGTCACTCACAACGACCTCGACTTGACGATTTCAGATCGCCTACTCGGTATTTACTCGAGCTCCCCACAGAGCAAGATGTGGCATAAGGGCGGTTTAACGTAAGTCTTTCCAAGCCCGTAGGCGCGGGCAAAAATTCGCGGTAGACCCCGTATACAAGGAGTCGGGTAGCTACCTCTCGAGACAAGACTCTGCCTCGTCTGGGGTCCTCTTTGCCCTAAGGAAGAGACGTCAACAAGCAGTGTCTCTCAAACTCAGAGTTTTGGGATACGTCAGATCGCCTACTCTTCAGTTGCAACTTGACTGCCGACTTTTATACACCTGGGCTCTCGCTCAACCAGAAGTGGCACGCGTTGACACCGCAATAATTGTGAGCGTAGCCATCAGTCAACTATCTAGCAATTAGTGCCACCTAAAGGAACAAAAAAGGCTATTGGTTTGTGATTTAGCAGTTTATACATAGATAATCGTCATTGGTCGCATGAGTATGGGTATTTTTCAGCGTCCATGTCGCTACCGAATGTGACACAAGGTCGAAGTCTAAAGTGGGATTAACGGCAATACATTGGCAAAATTGCCCAAGTCCCTACGGTACTTTCCCTTTTGAAGACGCCTCAGGCGCCTGGCAATAAACCCAGCCCCCTTCCGGAGGAAAGGTACTGCCTAGGAGAAGGCTCCCTTTAAGCTTTTTAAACTTCCACGCATAGTCGCTGCCCAGGTAAGCACCTGATCAGTTCACTCCACATATCTGGGGAGGTATTCATTCATTCGTATCGTGTCCTGAGAAAGTAGATCTGATAGAGCCCATGCCAATCCAGATCAAACCATAGCCGATATCCTCCAACTTGAAGGTCACGGACTTGATCACGGACACGTGGCATTGATTCCATCGAGGGAAATCCTCCGCCCTGTCCGTGACAAGCTATGGAGCCCCAGTCTACCCCACATTGTGCTAGATGGCTACTGACCCAAGAAGGTTCATTTGCCCCTTGACATGTCTTGCTTTTAAGCCTGCTCGATATCTAGCCATCCTCCCCACCAGAAAAGCCTGGGTAGGGAAACTGTTTAGTCATTGTTGACACAAACACGTGGCAGGTAAGCACTGTGTTATCAGTAATGCTCGTAAAGTAACCTGGCGCAAATACCAGGTTACTCTATTAAACTTCGCTATGGCACCTTGAGTTTTGTTGTTGTTTTTTATTTAAGCGCAGCACTAGACTGGCGTCGAGATTTCATCATTTTGCATTTGAGCTGGCTAGATGTAGCCGTAAGTTCTATGCTTTCTCGTACTTCTCGCTTGTGGAACTCCCTTTTGGCTCCATGCTTTCCAGACAACTTTAATCCGCAAAAAATTAAATGCAATGACAAACTACTGTCTTCCTGATTACTCTCTCCTCTTTCTGCTCATTATTAATGTTTTTGTTGCTAATTCTTCTGCACCTTGTAACCCATTGTGTCCTAGTGGCATTATTGCCTTGCTTGGGTTGATTCCGATTTTTTTAAATACAGGGGTAAAAATTTAGAAAAGAAAATTACAAATTTAAGTATGTAAATAGATTTTTTTTTTATTAATATGGACGTTTATTCCCAGGTTAAAATCGAATTTTTTTTCAAATCCTTCTGAAATAGCAACGTGTTTTAGAAATTGCTCAAATATAGAATAAATATTAAAAAAAAAACTTCCTTCTAAGTTTGTCAAGAATGTTCCATGTTTCCGGTTGTTTGCTATTTCCTGTTTTCCGATCCCTTGAGATACAATGTCAACGTAAACACGGCCGCCAACATCAGATAAAAGCGAAAACAACACAGCACATTTAAAGGGCGTCTCTTGTGTGTCAGTCTTCGCTGGTTATATCATGGCTTCGGCCTTATTCCAACTTAAGCCTAACAGAGCGTTTGATAATAAAAAAAAAACGACAATAACGCACAGTATAAACAATTCTTTAATCTTACTAAAGATTAACATTATGTTAAAATCTAGTTCACTAAATTCAGCATAGAAAACGATACTAATTATTTTTAGTATCCTATTATATGTGTGCTTGTCCCCGCCTTCGTTAGTTCGCACGACCGTTACGACCTGCCAATACTTCATAAATAATTGATTATTCTGTTTTGATCGCGTGAGAAGACAAAATACATCAAAGACGCTACTTGGTTTCAGTGAGAAAATGAAAGAAAGAAAGGTAGATGTGTGTAACGGCTGTTTCAGTAGAATGGAAAGGTTGTCAGTTGTGAATTTCTACATTGTCGTAGAATTCACCGTGTGCTTATTCAAATCATTAACTGAAGAATTAAGATTCATCAGAAAATTAAAATAGGAGAACCGTGTACTTTTCACGGGTTAAAACTACTATATCGAAACTATATTATATATGTGGGACTCTCGTCCGACTTTACTTCCTCTTTTAGCCAACCTACATTGAATCAGAAACCGTCTCGCAAATCTAGAATTGGTTCTTGTGAATTCAAATTATTTCTCTGATGACGCTGAGATGACTACTTTGAGATGTTTCATCAATAAACATTGATGAAACATCTCAAAGTAGAATTTTCCCTGGTTGTCTTATATATTTACAATTCTATAAAATATTACCACATCTTGGGACTTACATCTTTCTCACTGCTATATATTAAACTGAGGAAGTACTAAATCTACCTATTATTACTATTTTGTAGTAAATATAATGCTCTAAATATAAAATCAAAAAGTCCGTTATTAAACAAAATCTTCTACAACGTTCGAACTACAGTTATAAATGTAATCAACGCCTGAAAACACATTTGGCCAATGAAAACTAACATTCATTGTCACATGTCCATGACGTCACTATTAATTAAAACTGCCATACTGAATTTAAAAAAATATATTTAAATATGGAAAAGACAATGCGGATCTTGAAAATGATCAGAAGCTTGGTTGAAAGCTATGGGTTAATTAGTAAGACAAATCACTAAACCATTATCATCTTCTAAAAGTAAAATAAAATTTCGTCATTAAATAACCCACAGAGGTTTCGATATACCGCTAAACTAAAACAACCAAACCAGCGATGCCGTGTCGTCACGGCACTAGTTGCATACATATTTATGGAACTCAGCCTACCCCATTGTACTAAATGGCCGTTGACCTTACAAGAAGGTTCAACCACCATTTGGTAGGGTGGTTAGAGATTGGAAACCAGTTTAATCTCCGATGACCGATGGTTGAACAATCTCATCTGGAATTCGGCTTGTCGATCCCGTTTGGCAACAAGCGTGAGGCAATCCCGCATCTCCGACCCTCTGCGCCTAAAGATGTACAGGAAAACTCGCAAACAACAGGAAAACGATAAAAAGAAATAAATAAAAAAAACGAGAGCCATGTTAAGAAATATCCGTTGTCCTTTCTTTGGACAGACATGGGAAACACATTGAGCGCCACACTTCGACACTTACTTTCTTAAAAGGGGAATGTGTACGCTTTTCACAGACACACGGAGAATGTAGTTTTGCAAAGACAACAACGGAAATAAAAGTGAATGTTAACTGACAAACTCTGTTTTTTATTACTACTCTCTAAAATGAGCAGAAAAGGCGCAAGAAACGTTCTGCATTCAAAGGAGCTCTATTGTAGATCTTCATTACTTTCATTTTTTATATCCGATTTCTCGTGATTTTTGTATATGAAGTCGAGAATCCTATCATTTAGATATCTTCATTAATAATTCCAGGCAATCCCCGATGAGGATAGAAATCATGATACTAACGAATAGTGATGCAGGATAAGCTTCTTAACCATAGTACTACAGTGGTCGTCGTTAACCGTTAATATTAATATTTAGTAAGTTTAGTCTTGCTCTATGCCACAACCGTCGGATCCCCTATTAGGATCGATTAGAATTCAATACACGAACGCGATAAGCTCATTAACCATAGTTCTACTGTAGTCATCATTGACTATTAATGTAGTTATTTACTGAACTTGGTTTAGTCTTGCACAAGATCACATATGTGAGATACACCAATGCGGGTTGAATTCCCTATAGAAAGGAATTGGTTTAAGCGATAAGCTTGTTAAACATAATATTACGTAGTTGCCATTGACTGTTGATGTAGTTATTTACTAAACTTGTTTTACTCTTACACAAGGTCGAGATTGCGGGGTCCCCGACGAGGATCCAATTTACTACAACGATGAATTGAATTACGAGTTAATCTTTTCAACTAAAGTACTACGGTAGTTGTTATCAACTGTTAAAGTAATTTAGTAAGTTTGGCTTTGTCTTGCACAACGTTACGATTCTGGGATCCCCGATGAGGATCAAATTCATTACATGAACTAATTGGAATACGACATAAACTTGCTAACTACAGTACTACGGTAGTCGACTGACTTTTATTGTTGTTTTTTTTTTACTAACTTTGTTTTTGTCTTGCACAAGGTTACGATTCTGGGATCCCCAATGAGGATCATTACATTCATTACACGAACTAATTGTAGTAAAAAATAAAAGTACTAACTACTATACTACGTTTGCCGATACTGGCATCTATTCTGTTATTATTATTATTATTATTATTATTATTATTATTATTATTATTATTATCATTTGCTAAGTTTGGTTTTGTCTCGCACAAGGCCACGATTCTGGGATGTATACCGTTTTGGGGGTGGTTAACGGTGGCTCATTTCGTTTTCAGTCAGAGATTTTGTCGCTTCACATTGTTGTAAACAATCAATTTTTCATCGTCTGTGATCATTCTTTTAAAACGGCTAGTATTTGTTGCGTTTGAACAGCTAATAGTAATACAAACCATTAAAATTTTCCGTTAAATGAGGCCATCAAAAATCGAAGTGATTCAGAAAGAGGCATTGAGATGTCACCTTTGAGAATATGTCAGTCAAGTGTGAAATGAAAAACGGTACGCACTTTTGTTCCAACCTAATACATTCATCATTTGACCAAAATGAATAGGTCTCTTCGATATTTCTAAAAGCATCACTGACTACAACTAATATTTTAGGAAGGCAGGAAAGTAAAACTGCCGAAATTGTGCTAAAATCAAGATATTACTTTAAAAGTAACTTCAGATACTGACAAAATCGCATAAAAGAAATGCTGACAGTAATATGGGATTTAACAGAGCGCTCACTCAAATGGACACAAGGTTGAGGTTGGGTCTATTTTATGCTTCAACGCAATCTTCAGGTCTGAATGAGGCCTGGGGATTGCGATGAAACATGTAAGAGACTGTCGCCACTTGGTGTTGACATATATATATATATATATATATATATATATATATATATATATATATATATATATATACATATACGGTCTATCTCTGATATTGAGCACTTTTGCCCATAAGCATTCTAAGCATACCTTAAAACTATAGTTTTATCATATATATATATATATATATATATATATATATATATATATATATATATACACTCTATCTGAAAATAATTTACGTATACATACATATATTCTGTCTATATTTCTGAGATGAGGTATTATGTACATTATTTACATTATTCGGACTATTGTTACAACGTTTCGGCCATTGTACGCTCCGGCCTTCTTCAGAAACGTTGTAATAAATATGGCGACAAAGATGAGGATAATAGTCCGAATAATGTAAATAATGTACATATATACATACATACATACATGTATATATATATATATATATATATATATATATATATATATATATATATATATATATATATATAGATAGATAGATAGATAGATAGATAGATAGATAGATAATAAGAAAGAACAGTAAAATTTAAGATTTATAATCTAGTGTTCTTAGCAATTATTTATATTTTTTTTAAAAACAGTACTCTATACAAACAGTAGAGCAAAATATTATAATTATTTCTTTTTTAAAAATACGATTCCATCGCGACGCAGAAACATCGCTTGATAATGGAACGAAACTCTGAAGAAAATAATTATATATATAGATATATATAACGTAAATCATTCATACGAAAAACAAATAATGAAGCTAATTATATGGCAAGAATATTGTTAAATGTAAGAATAATTTTGGAGCGTGCGGGCTCGTAGAAAAAATAAGACCTGATAAAACCGGAATTTATAAACAGGGATCATACCATTCATTAACGGATTCGAAGTTGATTGTATTTTATTATTAAATATTGTTTGCGAGAGTGATTCTTGCCATATAATTAGCTTCATTATTTGTTTTTCGTATGAATGATTTACGTTATATAAATTGAATACGCACTACATAATTGATATATATATATATATATATATATATATATATATATATATATATATATATAATTATTGTTTTCTTTTAAAAAATATGACCCTATCGCAACACAGAAATTTCTATGTTTCAACACAGAAACTAAAATTTTAAATTTAATTATAAAAATTAAACTTAAAATCCAGTGTTTCGTTCGATTATCAAGAGATGCTAGGAATAACTTTCTAAAGAATTTACTTAATTTATAAGCGCAGACAATCTTACTATTATTGAGTTGTTAAGGTTAAAGAAAATACAATCTATTTTGACTAGGGGTGGTTGGGTTTTAATTTTCCTAGACAACTTATGTATCAAATACATGTTACAAAGTCAGGTTAAGTTTAGATGGGGTGGGGGTGCCTGCACACAAACACAGACATCCATTTTCAGCCTGACGTATGGGTTTTCAATGACAAAAAGATTTTCATTTTTATTTATCAGCTTAATTCATATTTTTATTCACAAAGATTTTCGCTGATTATTAAAATCGTCCAAAAATAAAATAATAAAAAAAAGGATTTTTTTCTAAGCAAATTGATTAATTAAGGATTAATCAACTTATATTTAAAGAATACAATGGTTACATCACAAAAGACAATAAAATATATTGGTCCGACTTTACAGGCATACAAGCAACAGATTATGTGGGTACTATTCTGGAGAATCGCCAAACGTTCGTTTTGTAAAATATGTTATGATGTCAAAACAAAAAAAGTTAAGAGTTCCTTTAAATTCTATAGAAGAAAGTTTTCCATTATAATGAAGGCATTCTCTTGCTTAATGAGTGACTATTTATAATCAGAATTTGAAAGAATTGATTTCTTACGAAGAAGCCATGTGTGTTGAAACGTGCTGTTGCTCGTTTTAAGTTATGTTGAACAACTGCAGAAAATCTCTACCTCGGAACTACCTCCAGAGAATTTGTATCGTTTATTAGGCGCTGTAAGCTATTCTATTTTTAGAACTGATGAAAAAACGTTTTGGTTCGATGAAACTTGAAGTTTCAACATTATTTAAATTGATAGTAGACTTTTACATTTTATTTTAGTACTGCAAACAAATATTTAAATAAAACTAATTATTTAAAACATAGATAACATATATATATATATATATATATATATATATATATATATATATATATATATATATATATATATATATATATATATATGAAATAAAAACAAACCACTTTAAGGTTCCATGTAATAAATTATTTCACCACAGCCCTTTTAAAGGACCGCGGATCATTAGACTTTACAAAGTTGGAAGTAAAGTCTGATGATCCGCGGTCCTTTAAAAGGGCTGTGGTGAAATAATTTATTACATGGAACCTTAAAGTGGTCTGTTTTTATTTTTATTTAAATTATTAGCTCTGATTTACATTGAGCGCTCTGGATTTTATCCTCCTTGGATCAACCCATACGGATTACCTAGTTTTTCGTAAACTAAATATATATATATATATATATGTGTGTGTGTGTGCGTGTGTGTGTGTGTGTGTGTGTGTACTACAGGGAGAGAAAGAGAATTAAACTTTATAAGGAACCAGAAACCCAATCTTAAACAGGAAACAGGAAATAGACTCCTATTCTTGTTAAAAAAAACGAGGACGTGTGTGAACTAGATAATAGGTCAACCTTTGTTGTTGTTATCCGCCGACTCCACCAAGAATCGATCTTTACGTGCAATAGAGCGCTTATAGATCCGAAATTATCGAATGTTTGGACCGTCAAATACCTTCATCTGATTTGCTCGCAGGTCGAAGCGGTTTACAAGGGTTGTAGCCGCTGTTGCACGCAAACAGCTACTTGGAGCCACAGTTTATATTGTTCTTGTAAAATGCATAGCATTCAGTTACTAAGCTATTTTCTCGGGCTCTCTATGATCTTAAGGTTCTCTTTCATTTAAGTTATGTATTCCATCGTAAAAGGACGATTTAGATTTAGGTTCAAGGAATTGCTTGAAGTGAAACGTGCTAATGTGAAGATGGTAAATTTGGGGAACCCTTCTCACATGTAGAATAGATTGCGACCACATAATGTTGAAACATCGGCACCTGTACGATCACCGAAGTTAAGCAACGCCGATTCTGATCAGTACCTAGATCAGTGACCGCTTGGGAATACAAGGTTCTGTGAGTAATAAATTCTTTAGGCCCTCTTTTCTGATTATGTAACATCAGCTTGGATATGCGGGTGGTTTAATGGTTAGTGGCTCGGAATTGTTAATCGGAGAGCAGAGTTCCAATTCCAGTTGGGTTCGTTATATCCATTTACGCACAAATACCCTTGGAAAAGGTATGAATACACTGCTTCTCCCCCCCCCCAGCTATGGGTTAATTAGTAAGACTTGTATCCCTAAAAGCTTATTATAAGATATTTAGATTTCGGCATATTCCTTAATCTAAATGTTTTGTATGCAATTTTATTTTATTTTTCTTCGCGATAATAATGGGTTTAGTGATACAAGTCTAGATACGCCCATAGAGGTGTTGATATGCCGCTAAACAAAAACAAACAACAATCACGTGGAAGAACTTTTAATCCAAACTCCACGATTTCTTGTCGAGTCCAATTTACAGTTTAAAGACAGATATCGACATATAGAAAAATGACTGGTCGATTTCCTGGCATAGATCATTCGCTGGTGAAGGGCATTCGATCTACATAATGTGCTCTGCAAAGCTTAGTCCGTATCAATATCCATTGGGCTTTTAGTTGATACTTTTGCAATAATTCTAAATTTATAGTAAATATCTATATCAGGTACTAACCAGATAAATGTGGGAGTTCCCTACTTGTCTGCCAAAGAACTTCCGCTGGCGCAGTAGATAAGAAAAGGACGCAAAATTTTTTTTTTTCTTTTTTAACCACAAGATGGCTTAGAGAAAGAGTGTGTCTCATTCTTTCCTATGGGAATGCATTGAACACAACACAAAAGGTACACAGTATAAAATGTCCTAAACTTAATTGATTATACACATGCATATCGAATACATTTACGAATCCAACAGAGAATTATTCTCAAATATAAGTAAGTCTCTCACAGTTTCATAGAAACTTTGCGCAACGAATTGATATTAGATGAATGTCATATTACTCTTCCGAGAGTCAAAGGCGGCTATTCAGAATTATTTCCTTTTTGAACTTCCGTACAAAAAAAGAAAATAATTAAAAAAAATAACATTCTTTTAAAAATATTTCTGATGCGAAAATGGCATCAAACTTTAAATTTTTCGTTACTTAAAAAAATCTCTTTTGTCATGAGCATTGGAATACTTTCAACATCACACTAAAATATTACAAATAAATTTTTCAAATATAAATATACATCGTATATTTTTACCTGTTAAATATGAAAAAAAATTATGTGTTTTATTAATTTATGCAAACCGCACTTAACAAAAAATATTTTTTGCTTGTTATTGAATTATTTTTGTAAGGTTTTCAAGATTTTTTTATTTGATATTGCAAAATATTTTACTAGAATAATATCTTTATGCGCTTTTCTTTATAAAACTATAAAATATATTTCTCATCACCACCCTCCCTTAATTTGAAAAGTATTCATGAAAAGGTAACTGACCCCGACAAAATATTTCTACAAAGTTTTCTAATAAAATAACCAATTCAGGATACAATTTGTTCACTGATGAATAAATATTGAAAATTTCATTTAAATCGGATGATTTCTTTATTTGTGGTTCGTTTTTAACCCTTTGAGCCCTGACTAAATCTTTACCGGTGGTTGAGATAGAGAAAAATGACGTAATGCCCAGACATGAATTGAACAGTGGTAGAGAAAAATGACTTAATGCCCAGACATGAGTTGAACAGTGGCAGAGAAAAATGACGTAATGCCCAGACATGAATTGAACAGTGGTAGAGAAAAATGACTTAATGCCCAGCCACCGGTTGAACGGTGGGTAAACACTTATAACTATTTTTATATCTACCGTGAAACATTACATAACAATTATTTGCGAATTTTTCCAGGAGCTCAGACAGAAGGGTTATTGTTCAGGAACGCAGGGCTGAAGGGATTAAAAACAATGGGTAGCGTTGTTTGCTTTCATTTCGAATCCATTTTAGCAGCAACTAAATTATTTTCGTTCCCTGCCACTACATATATATGATTCCAGCAATAAAAAACATTATTTAGTCGTTAGATAGGATTTCCGTTTATTGTCATTCAGTTACCCACCTTCAGTAGGATATATAGAATTTATATAACATTTTCTCCCATAAGTCATACATTAAAGATGTATTTGCCATGTGGATTGCACACGAAAAAGTTTGTAGAATGTATCGGCAAAAATGTTATTGAAACAAAAGAAGTAGTGGAGACACGAACAATTCTTGGAATAAGAAATAACTCTTTAAAATAAAAATAAACAGCGAGATTTAAATTTCGATAATCGGCAGTTCCGCCCGCCATTCAACTGCGCTGAATAATCCAATATTATCGCCGAATACTAAACTAGGCTATGTTTGGTAAAATATCTAGGAATTGCTTTAGAAGTATCTCAAGAATTCACTAAGATTAGTTTTGCCAATGGTTTATTTTGATACTGGGTCATCGGTTGCCTTTAGAGTGGAATTATACCCAGTAAGCGACAGGCAGCGGAAACGACATGTAGAGTCTGCGGGAAAATACGAGTAATTCCAATCTCAAAGAATGAAGAATCATTGAAGAATTGACGCATTCTTAACATACCTTTCATAACTATGCAAATGTTCCGTTTTTACACACACGCGCGTGCGCGCACACACGCACACACACGCACACAAACACACACAGACGCACACACCAACAGACACACACACACACACACACACACACACACACACACACACACACACACACACACACACAAAACAAAAACAAAAACAAAAAAATGGTTACTAGACATTCCAGAAATTAAATAGCCGAGACCACGGTGCAAAAAAATCAAAGTGATTTTTTTATTCCTCTAAAATTAAGCGTTTTATTTTTTCAGAAAGTACATTCAAAATAAAATGATAAATAATCAGATAAAATTAGACAAATATTGATTAACTTTTCTCGAGAACCGCTACTTTTTGGAACAAACTCCCGCAAGGTTGCTTTCCCGATCACTAAAATCTTAAATTATCAAGTCTAAAGTTAACCGTTATCTATCCTAAATATCCTCATATCGCACTTTTTCCTCCTCTAACGTCCATAAAATAACCGCATTCAATAACGTTCTACCTTGAGTGACTCTTGAGCTTTGTATTGGGTAGCAATTTAAAAAGGCTTACGACCACATCACGTTAAAACACCAGTTCTCGTACGATCACTGAAGTTAAACAAAGGTCAAACCTGGTCAGTACTTATACGGGTGACCGCTTCGGGATACCAGCTTCTGTAAGCTTGGATATGCAGGTGGTGTAATAAATAATGGCTCGGAATTGTTAATCGGAGAGCCGAGTTTCAATTCCCGTTGGGTACGTTATATTCACTTACGCTTCGGAAAAGCATAAAATCATCTCTTCTTCTCCAAGCTATGGGTTAATTAGTAAGACATGTATCACTAAATCATTATTACCTAAAAAATAATTCTTACAATCTAAAACATATTTCTTGCTTTAAATAACTTGCAATGGAATGTCAATTGTAGACAACGGATCAATCAGGGAATGAAATACTGATTGACTATACAGGCATGTCTTTTGATTTATTTATATTCTCTGGAATATAAATGTATAGAAAGTACTACGGACACAAAGTAAGGAGTCAGTTTATATATTGATTGTAGTGTAAAATTGATCACTCACTTTATAACTATGTCATATTTTTGTTTGTTTACCAAATTGTGATGAGGTATGAATCCACCCTTTATTCCCCAGCTATGGGTTAATTAGTAAGACTTGTATCACTAAATCATTATTACCTCAAAAAAAATTCTTACAATCTAAAAATATTTTTTTACAAGTGCTATCCATTTTAGCTGTTATTACTCTTTCCAGTACTGGTTGGGGTTTCCTTCCTAACCTTTTCTTAGAAATCGTCTGGAATGCCAACATCTTGTTCAACACCCACAGAGCCCACTACAACTATGCTGAGCAGACCTTAGTTACAGTTTCTGGAAGAGGCATGTTATCTTGCGTGATAAAAAAATCTGAACAAGTCCAGCATGCTCAAATACTCGGTCACGATGACTTGTGATTTCGTGCTAGCACAGCCAATCGACGGCCCCCAAAGGTTCCGTCTAACCAATTTCGCTCACAAACCTTGAATCAACCCGTGGTATGATTTTCAGACACTTTCCAAAGTTGCCGCATGCTGAGATCGTCTTCTCCAGACCAATAATATCAAGAAGTCACCTCCCTGATAAATCGCCCATGGTAAGATTCGAACCCGGGTCTCATGGTCATAAAACGAATTTTCTAACCACCGGGGCCATAAACACATGCATATAGCACACACACAAACATATATATATATATATATATATATATGTATATATATATATATATATCATGTAACACATGCATATAACACATATAAACAGAACGAAATCAGATAACTATTACAATACAATAATTTGTAGTAATTCCTAAATAATAAGCAGGAGTTGTGTCCTCTGCTTTGTTAGGTTATAGTAAAAGAAGGGAAGTAGAATTCCCATAATGCACTAGAAACACAGTTTTAGCGCGAAAATACAATATCTCTCTCTCTCTCTTTCTCTCTCTCTCCTTTAATGGTTATAACAACTACTGAACTTTAGAAACCTATTTTCCTGAAAAATCCGCCTGAGCACGCGTCTGCAATAGGGATTAACTAGCCGCCCTAGTAGACGGATATCCTCGAATAAGTGTGGCCAGCCATTAACATGTATGTGTTATATGTGTATTATACATAGGTGATATTGGTTATTTATGCTTTGTGTGTGTGTGTGTGTGTGTGTGTGTGTGTGTGTGTGTGTGTGTGTGTGCTTACAGTTTTGTTTTGTGAATGAAAATCTCGGTGTGAGGTTTCATAAACAAACAAGCAATATTTTTTTTGCATTACCAATAAATTTAACAAAAAGGGTGTTCATTTTTTGTCTTAAACCAGTTATCCGAAAAAAACAGTTATCCTACGTAAACTACGATAAAAATATAAAAGAGATAGATTTTAATGATTGTATATAATAATTTTGGTGCCACTATAGTATGATATCTACCGAGACATTTGCGACCTGAGCCAATGAAAAGTCTAGTTTGCTGAAACTAAGATGCTGATTGGTTAATAGGTATCACAGATGAAAATTTCAAACAGGTGTTAGGTGTTATCTGATTGCATCTTCTTAATCTACATGATTAAAGAAACTTAGCAGTTTTTATTTCATCAAAATATCTCAAACCGTTTAATTTTGGCGGATTTATTTTTATTTTTACACATGTGCTCGACAGGACAAAATACCATATTTGGACTCCTATATTTTAAATAGCAATTAAGAACAACAGTTAAACAGATACTAGCTTGTTAGGTACATAACAAAGAAATTAATAATAAAATTACAGATACTATCACTGCATATTTCTTAAATAAATTCAGTCTGAATATGCAAATTTTATAAATCAAAACTTCTGCAACGACGTGCAAACAACTCATAACCTGAGGTTTGACATTTCATAAAATTGGAGATAAGACCCACATTCATCCCAAATTTCAAATATCACATTATGACTATACCAGTAATATGCCTAATTTTTTCGGGAGTGATAGAATGGATATATTCTGGATTATTCTACTTCAAAATTGAAAAGAATTGATTTTTAACCTTTTGTCACACGGTATTTGAAAGGCCGATTTTAGACTTGCTTGAATTGTGTCATAAAATGAATGATTCTTACACTAGAAACACCAAATTTCATATCTAGCCATTTCTGCGGGTGCTCTTTCCATTTATCATGGTTAAAATGACCTAAAAATCAATAGATTAGAATGTATATGGAGCAGATGCTGAACAAGTACAGTCCTGACTCAACATGTACAATTTCTGGACTGTAGAGAGAGAGAAGCTTAACACACGCCAAACAATACCCACTAATGATTACTAATAATCCATATGAAATAAATATTACTAAGAAATAATAATAAATTAGGAAAATGAATATTAAATCATAAATTTGTATCTAGATAGCAATAAATCGTAACTAAAATCCATTCATTAGATAATTTAAAAAGTAAGAAAATTGTTTGAAGGGGTAACTTTAAACAAAATGTCACTTGGTAACTGAAATGCTGATAATTATTGTGAGAATACTGCAAAAATATAAAAGACATTCTATAATTTTTTTGTAGAATGGTATTTTATCTCATTCTTTGAATATGAACATTTTTCGATGAATAAGTCCTACGTTTTTTTTTTCGTGATTTGAATATGAACGTAAAGTAAAAAAAATCGATTTTGTTTCATATTTTTTATGACGAAAACGGTTTTTAAATCCCATTTACATTTTACATATCATAGAAAATTAATACTTAAAACAAATTCTTAGCAATTTCCTTGAAAATTTCGTCCATAGAAAACATGCTGGTCGATTCTGTTGTGTCCGTGTTGACGCTGTGTATTGAGTCTCGCGTGGAGTTGAAATGATGGCCGAGCGAGTCGCACATGGTTACACATAATCGCACACGCGCAAAATGGAGCTATCGTTTCATATTTGATTTTGATTTACTTTTATAGATTATTAAATTAGCGTTTTAATGATATATTTTATGTGTTTTTATTTTTACAAGAAGCATTTGAATTTTACGATAAAACTTTTCATTTGAATTGTTTACAAACTTCTTATTAAAATTAAAAAAATATAAAATATATGAAAATAAAGCGTAGAAGGTTACCTTTCAAACTAACGTATTAACAAAATTGTAATAAACCCCACAGAGTGCGCATGTTACAAAATTTGAGGAAGTCTAAACTGCCGTCAGTGAAAAAAATTGCCAAATTTTGGGAAATCACCAAAATGTCTCTATTTTCAAACTGTAATGTTCATCGCACACTGTAGTACATATAAAAATAAATAAGATAGAAACAAAGTTCATGAAATAAGCTTTTATTTGGTATGCATTATGTTTTTATGGAGATATTGAATGAAAGATCTGAGATGGAACAAATACATCGAGTCAGTTGCATCATCCACCGCAAGGAAAGTTGGTTCCCTGTGCCGAGCCAGGAAATTTTTCTCCCCGGAATCGATCCTCCAAATCTATAAATCGACCATTCGCCCTTGCATGGAGTATTGCTGCCATATATGGTCTGGAGCCCCTGCTGTTTGCCTCAGGGTTCTTGATAAGATCCAGAGACGGATATGCAATGTAATTGGCCCTGATCTGTCATCTCGTCTGCAGTCGCTCTCTCACAGACGCGACGTTGCCTCGCTCTGTCTTTTTTACAAATACTTTTACGGTAATTGCTCCGAGGAGCTGCTTTCGCTGGTCCCTAGGCCTCATGAATTTAAACGTCCTACGAGGCTGGCATCCCGTTCCCACCCCTTCACCGTTGAAACTGTTAGATGTAGACGTATCTTCTACTTCAATAGCTTCATGTCTCGCACATCTCGCCTGTGGAACTCCCTTCCCTATTCCTATTTCCCTGACAAATACAATCTTCAAATATTGAAGTGTAACGTCAATCGACATCTCCATTTGCCTTGATCTATCCACTCCCCTTCTCCACATCCTTTCACCTTTCATTCCTATCTGCTCTCGCTCCAAATCTTCTGTAACCCCCTTGCCTTGATCGATCTACTATCTTTCTCCACATCCTCTCCTTTACCACTCCTATCTGCTCTTCCTCCAAACCTTCTGTAACCCCTTGCGTGCTTAGTGGCCTCCAGTCTTGCTTGGGGTGATAAGCTTATAAAAATAAAATAAAATAAAATAACACGGCGAGTTGAATATATGCATTTTTTAGTGTTTAGTTAAGAATTTCATCGGCTGTAACTGAGTGTTGGGATACCTATTAATAGGTGATTATTGGTGTAAAGTGCAATATCCCGAAGGGGTGAAAGGTAGGTATGGACTATTCCATCAAAAGCTATAAGGGTTCCACAAGGTTGAGAAACGCTGGTCTATTCAATTCCCCTATCGCCTGTACTAATTTTCTTCCGAACTGATCCATTCACCGAAATACTTGAAATGTTTAGCTTTTATTAATTCCAATTCCTGATTTTTTATGATGGATTCTATAAATTGTATGAAACATAAAACTTGTTAACTGCCTTTCAAAAATACCGGACAAGACTGGCTCGCTGATATCAACTTAATCGAAAAGTTGATGTTTTAGTTTTGATACTTTTTACATATTCTTAGCCCAAATTGGTATCTCTTGATACGCATTATTATTGGGACAATCTGGTAATTAGCTTAGTAACATGTAATTTTTATTTCATCCTGAGTTCACAAGAGAAAAAATTTTTTTTTAAATGTTTGCATAAAAATGTACGCTGTTCAGTAAACAGAAGTTATTTCCCTTTCTTCGTAAAATAAGTATAATTCTTGAAAGACAGCAAAATTTAAGGTTTTATCAAACGAATAGTACAAAATTCAGTGGCCGGTAATAAAGTCACACGAAAATGTCACAATTTTAGTTAGGAAAAAGTCACAAATAACTTATGGGAGCTGATAATACAATCTATTTCTGTCGGGTACTTCACGAGTTTATAGGTCCACTCTGTTTGCAATTAAAAATAAATTGGCTTGTTTGCAACAAAAATAAATCGATGATAAAAAAAAAACGTTTTCTAAGAAAGCTACGATCACAAACCCGCCGGTACCGCCACCAATTTTCGATACCTAAAGTTTAAAATGAATTTTTATAAAATATTTTATATATATTTTATATTTCTTTAATGCTCTGTATGGTCGACCATACTTTCAAATAGGGGCACGTTGCGTGATATTTTATATACTTAAAAAAATAAAAATTATTTAAAAAATCTTTGTGCAAAATTATTTCTAATTAAGCTTTTCAATTTTTGATTAGTAAATATAGTTTTCACTTAATAACAATATCACATAACCGGTTAAAAGTAATGCAGAATTTTTAAAGATTTATATATTAAAATTATTATAATTAAAATTTTAAAAAAATGAAAACAATTCATGTAAAAATTCATTATTCATCGAATTTTTTTCTTAAGACAATAGTGTCCTTAATAAATCTTATCTATAAAAGTAATTCAAAACTTCTCTAATTAAATAATGTCATAGTTTTATTCATTTTTTTAATTTTTTTAATTTTAATATTCGGAGCAGATTTTCGTGAAATGAGTAGTTATTTGAAAGAAATATTGATTTATATTCGCCAAAAACTAATAAACAAAATTTTCTGATGAAAATATGATTGCTCGAAATTTCATGAAATTAAGTAAGTGGGGTGGGGGGGTATATGTAAAAAAAAAAATTTTTACCAAGATTTTCTAAAAGAAAAATTTCAGAAATAATTTCATTCATTTATGAATAAGTTCTGAAAGTTTAATTAAAATCCGACAATTATTTGATTTTTGCAAGAATTTCTAAATCAATGTGTTTTTCACAGTAAAAAGGCGCTAAAACACTAATCCTAAATATTACGCCGGCCGGTGACGAAAAAAAAAACGATATTTAACCAAAATTTCGAACGTGATAGAAAGGAATAAAAAATTTAATAAAACAAAAAAAATACTTTGGTCTTTCCTCTTAATAATAATATAAACATTTTGACGATAAAACTTTATTTTTATTAACTTTAAGTCTTTTTTCATCATGCTATGCTGTTTTTTCAGCAAATAAGTGGAGGTATCTATGTCAGTGTTATGGAGTCCTAGTATTCCATAAGACCCGACTTTATGTGAAGAAAGCCGTAAAGATGTTTTTTTGTAAAGTTTGCACCAAAATGTAAGCAAACCACGCAGATTATATAATTATATACGAAGATATTAAATATGAAATGAATTAATGTAGTTATTTTATAGTGGCGTAGTGTTTCGGGGTTAAAATTAACAGTTTATTTACCCACGCCAAGAAGATTAATGGAGGATGATAATAACGAAGAAACACACGGATAATTTTAGCAAAAGATAAGGGATTAATTTACGACATTACATATAGAAATTTGCGTCAGTAGCTCGTTTCAGAAAAAATCAGAATTTTTTAAAGTCTGTAGTTTTAACGAATTGTCGTGAAGATTTAATGTTCATACAACAGATTAAATGATCTGACACAAAGTAATATTTAAAAAAATGTTTAAAGCTAAGATAATACAGTTTGTTCCTATATGATTTGCATACGCTCAAAAGTAGATGAACAGAGATAGTTTGAAATACTTAGTTCTCTTAGATTGTTAAAAGAAAGTTATTTGAAATGCTACGTGCTTGGTTAAGGCCGATAATATAATTGGCGAGTAATTTGAAAATGATGAAAACTTCAATACTGGATGCAGTGAACAGAAACGAATCTTTTCATATAATTTTAGACACTCTTCTCTTATTACTTTCATTTTTCTTCTCATTTTGTTTCAAAAAGAATTTCGCATAGGCTCACTACTTTCGTTTCTTTCTTCTTAGTTCAGCGGCTAATTTCTGTGAAGACAAGGTGTTTATTGGTCCAAAAGAAAATTTCACATAGGCTCGCGAATTTATTTCCGTCTTTTACTCAGCATGCCGGTCAATCTCTGTGAAGCGAAGATTTTCATTGGTACAAAGAAAATTTCTCATAGGCTCATTAATTACTTTCCGAATTTTCCCCCAGTCTTCAGAATTTGAAAGGAGTGGGTGAAGGCGGTAATTATTACTTCATATTCAATACTACTTCATTATCAAATTAAGATGTGTGGAGAGAATTAATTTCACCGGTAGATTATGGACGACTTTATACAACTGATTGCATTACAACCATCGTTGCGATGTTGGAAAAAAGACTAGTAAATTTCTTTGCAGCTAGAACGTGTTATATTATTTAATCAAGATCTCTTTCTGATTCACAAATACATTTCACCAGACATGTGAGCCGGATGTGAGCACTAAGAAAGCAAAAAAATAAAATAAAAAAGTCGTCTTTCGTGTAGGGGCTCCGTACATCACATCCGGTCCGCAAAACAAATCCTCGCAGAAATCCCAAAACGCAATTGCTAATCGCTAACATTAAAAAAAGGATCTCCCTGGGAGCCTATATCTGTTAAAACAAAAGATATAAAAACGGCACTCATTGCCGACAACAGATACTTTAAATTCAACTCTTCGGCCTTGTCAGACGGCCGCCAGATCATCCAACACATCATTACAGGTCTATCTCCTGATGCCAACTGGGACCTCGGCCAACCAACCCAAGAAATCGGGCAGCTCCCAACCCTACCAACAACAACCTTACGCCTAATCGCTTTCCTTACCAGCGGCAAATAAAGAACCATATATGAATATTTTTTGCCACCTTTCATGCAATTATGTACATATTCTGAATTTTGGCCAATACACGTTGTTGGAATTTTAATCCTTGTTTGTACTTTTCCTTTGCAACCAAAAGCTCGTTATGACAAACAGTTTTTGAATCTGCAAATACTGTAACAGATATTAAAGTGAAATCGATGAGCTGAGTACAAATTCCAACTAAAAGCAGCAGTTGTCCCTTTCTTCCAAATAATCTTGAGAAATACTCGAATCTGCATCTTCGTTTAACTATGGGGTAAATGACAGTGAAGACTGGGTTGTCTAGCCTTTGGTAGCAATCTAAGAGAAAAAAGCATTGGGGAAAACAACGGGAAACAATGCCAGTATCTTTTCCCAAGAAGGTGTTATATTTTTTACTCAAGTCTTCGTTTTCATTGTTGTTGTCTTCTGTCATTCAATATCTGTTTTCAGGCCAATATACCACCTGCAGCAATGGCATGAGTAATTCACAGATAATAAAATAAAATGAATCTGCAGGCAGTCATGATCGATTACGTCCGGAAGGCACAATACATTACAAAAAGAATCACTTCCGGCTCGTGACCAAAATATAAAAACTGCTTAAAGATCAACGCACATTATCCTCACAATGCCTGACATGCTATCGGGTGCCAAATAAAAACAAGAAGTGGGTGTTCATAATAAATGGAGGGTATAAAAAAATCAGGAAATGTCCTAAACCGTGGGATTAATAAACGTAGCGGATGCTGGAAAAATGAGAAAATAAAATAAATGGAACGGGGTCAGTAATTTTTTTTTTTATAAAATGATTTACCAAAATCGAAAACAGCTGCATAAACTTTTGCCAGCCTTACACAAAGGAGATTGCATCATCGTCAATCGGACCAGAACTATCACCAAATTTGATGAACGGATGATCCAAAAAGGAGGCCTCGTGCCTTGAGCGCATATTGGGACATAAACACAAGCTAGACCTCAAGTGGAACTCGTAAAAATGGTACACCGCTAAAGATGCTAGGAAAATGGCCAGTTCTCTGTACCGCTCCAGTAAGTATAAGACTCCTCTAGCTATCCTCTACCTTTACAAGAGCCAGATCAGGCCGAAAATGGAGTACTACTGACATATATAGAGGGTAAAACAGTAAAATTGTCCATATCGTGTAACAGCAAAATTGTCCCATTGTTAGATTAAGATTTGAACCGTTGTATCTTAGAAATGATTAAAGATATCTTACTGGAATTCTCCGAGGTGTTTATAACAGTATTGGACTCTACTTTGAGCACTAAGACTGTATAATTACTCTCCAAGTTTAACAGAAAAATTGTGATGAAAACGACCATAAAGGAAAATGACATGTTCATCATTAATTAATCATAGTTAAGGATCGGAAGCTCATGAAGAATTGAAATAAAGATCATATATATATATATATATATATATATATATATATATATATATATATATATATAGTATTCCAATTTCAGGATAATTTTCCAACTTATTCAAGGTAATCTTCGCCCTCTCTAACCTTCTTTCTGTCCTGGAGTAAAAAGGTGCCTCAGAGGTTTCAGGTACGATTACATTTTCAAGTCTTTTGTTCACTGCTCCTTGGACTTTCATAGCTGAAAATCCTCTCTCATGTACCAAACGCCTAATGAATTAAGTTGGATCTTTTCTAATTGATGTATTTAACTCTAAGTTGAAATGATGACCTCTCTTCCTGTTGTGAACTCCTGATCCAGTTTTCCTGTCTAATGTTCCCTCATTTTTTAAAACTTATTCACCGAACTCTTGATGATTTTTTTATATATATTTTGAAGATGGAAGCCAGAGTATGAATGTTGGTACGATTACTGAAGGCCTGAATGATCTTTTTCCTTTCACCATTGCACTATTGGGAAGATATATTGGGGCCGGCACAAAACGATTTTAACATTTTCTCTTTCTAACTGAATAACTCAAAGGGTTTTTCAGTGATTCTTACGGCAAATGGTTGCTAAACGTCTTATATGAAAACCTGGAAAAATAAACTCAATAAGTTCAGAGGCTTTGTACATATTAAACATTTTGTAGGATGGACAATTTTGCTGTTACACTCGGTATATAAGCAGAAACTGTCCAATTCCCTTCCTAGTTTCAATAGAGTCTAAAAGCGTCTCCGGGTCCTTGTGAGAGACAAATTATCACCCACCCTACAATCCCTCTCTCACAGGCGAAACGTCGTGAGCTCCTCGCCGTTCGATCGCCATTTCTATGGAAAGTGTTCAGACGAACTACATTTCTTAGTTCCACCAGTTCTTATTTTCATTTCACGGCTAAAACCAGCCATGGTATGCACACTGTAGCGAATCACCGTCATTCCATTCGTATTCCATTGATGAGATGTAACAACCGTTGCTTTGTGAAATCGACCCCCAAGAGGATACTTCTCTGATCTCTACAGTCTTAACCTGTTCAAGTGACGGGTTAATACAGGGGGAACATTATTGTAGGAAAATAAATGTTTATTACCCGTCTATATTTCTGAGATGAGGTATTATGTACACTATTTACATTGCTCGGACTATCATCCTCATCTTTGTTGCCATATTTATCAAATATGATAAATATGGTAACAAAGATGAGGAAGATAGTTCGTGCAATGTAAATAGTGTAAATGTTTATTGTTTAAATAAATCGGACGCATAAGTTATTTCACGGAAAGAAAGTTTGTATTGCAAAGGTTTGCCACCACAGTATATTTCAAAGAAGATTTTCCAGACGCCTCTTGAGTAGGGTGACTGTAAATAGATCAAAATTAAATATGCAGTGAGTCCTAATAAATTTCGGGGTAACATGAGAAAAAAATCCCCAAATTAACAAGTGGATGAGGATAAATCCTTTAACACCCCTGTGTTTAAAATTTCTAAAAGCCAACCAAATTAAAGGAAGCGTACTTTATTGGACATGAAATAAAAACTGAAGAAATAAAGTAATTTTAAATTAGTAGTCTCTATAGATTCCAAAGGCGTCACCGCTTCCTTGTGGGTGATGAATTATTTTCCACCCTACAGCCCCTTTCCCACAGACGAAACTTCGCGAGCCTCTCATTGCATTATCACTATTTCCATAGAAAGTGTTCAGACGAACTATATTCCTTAGTTTCACCAGTTCTAAACTTCAGGGCCAAGACCTACCATGTTACACATATTGCAGCGAACCATCCTCATTCCCTGCGTATTGCATTAATGAAAAGTAAGTTACACTCGAGAAGCCTCTCCCCACAAACTTATGCTTTGTGGAAACGACTTTCCGATCACTACGATTTTAAATTGTTCAATTATAGGCTTAGCCGTTATCTTCTCTACATATCCGCATAAACTATGCCTCTTAATCTGTAGCCCTCTACACCGAGTGGTTATTGGGCATTGGGCCTTGTATATGGTAAACATCATTATAAAAAAAAAAAAAGACTTAATCGAGACATGAATCTTATCGAAAAAATATAAATTATAACTACTTAACGATTAAGGCACGGTGGAGTAATGGATAGCGGTTCGGGTTGAGGAATTGGAGAGCCGAGTTCAAATTCCAGTCAAATCCGTTAAATTCACCTACGTGCTAATACTCTTGGGAAAGGTATGAATCCTCTTCTCCCCCAGCTATGGGCAAATAGTACGACAGACCGGGTAGCAACTGGTCTACCACAGAAAGAAATGGCAACCTACTGCGGGAAAAAATCTGTCTCGTCAGTCATGTATCGATAGATACTTGATCGCCTAAGCATGTATCACGCATGGCACATAACTGACTGACTTAATTAATTAGACAGAAATAAAAATTTTCCTATAACTTTTTTTGTTGACTATTATTTATCTTTTCTTTAGTCAACCTTCCTCCTCCTTTTAATCAATATAAATCTAAAGTTCCGTTTAGAATTTGCAGGCATGAGCTGCTTCAAACTGATGCTACAAAAAAGATATCATGTTTTTTATAGACGTTACTCCTGCTTCGAAATATAATTTATCGGTTTTGAATGTCAGACATTCGTTAGAACAACGATACAAGGGAGATAACTTCTTATTTCTTACTGGTTTCTTACTTTATTTAGTTTTTTCTTTTCTTTTTATAAGATATGTTTTAATTCTTATTGTCATAAATAACTTATTATATTATTGGGCGACCGACAGTCCAGGATTTTGTTGTTATCTGGGTGCCAAGATTCCAAACCTTAACAACAACAGCAACAACATATCTGTTTAATTGCGACATAAAAAGGTTTATTTTCTGAAGGAAAGTAGAAGCAGAACATCTGTTGAAATAACATTCATATATTCTTTTCTCACTGGTTGTCTTTTTTTTATATTTTTTAATTCTCATTGTCATAAATAACTAATTATATTGTTGGGGGACCGATTGTCCAGGATTTTGTTCTTATCAGAGTGCCAAGATTCCAAACCTTAACAACAACAGCATATCTGTTTAATTGCGACATAAAAAGATTTATTTTCTGAAGGAAAAGTAGAAGCAGAAAGTCAGTTGAAATAACATTTATATTGTCTTTACAGAAATATACAATAGCAATAAAATGTTCAATTTTCCTTGCAGTGAAGTTTGTTTTATAAAGTAATTAAATATTCTTAGTGCCCTGTGAAATGCGCCAAGAGACTAATTTAATGACGGAAGATGTCAATTAAAAGTTGGATGATCAAAATATCTGGGAACATGAAACTGATTTAAATCTGTTGCCAGAATGTATTCAGATGTAATCTGTCGGGATCCATCTACCCTGTTTTTATTATTAAAGATTCCAAACCTTTAACGACAACCACAACAACAACACATCTGTTCATTGAGACATAAAAAGATTATTTGCTGAAGGAAAAGTAGATGCAGAATCTCTGTTGAAATAACATTTATATATTCCTCTCGGAGATATACAATAACAACAAAATGGTTGTCATTCTTTAATAAGATATGTTTTAATTCTTATTGTCATAAATAACTAATTATATTGTTGGGGGACCGTCGTGAGATTTTGTTGTTACCTGACTGCCGCGATTCCAAGTATTAACAACAACAACAACAACAACAACATATCTGTTCAATGAGAAAATAAAAAGGCTTATTTTCTGAAGGAAAAGGAGAAGCAGAACGTCAGTTGAAATAACATTCATATATTCTTTCGAAAGTTGAAATAACATCACTTAAATGAAACATAAAAAGGCTTATTTTCTGAAGGAAAAGGAGAAGCAGAACGTCAGTTGAAATAACATTCATATATTCTTTCGAAAGTTGAAATAACATCACTTAAATGAAACATAAAAATGCTTATTTTCTGAAGGAAAAGGAGAAGCAGAACGTCAGTTGAAATAACATTCATATATTCTTTCGAAAGTTGAAATAACATCACTTAAATGAAACATAAAAAGGCTTATTTTCTGAAGGAAAAGGAGAAGCAGAACGTCAGTTGAAATAACATTCATATATTCTTTTCAGAAATATGCAATAACAATAAAATATTCACTTTTCCTTGCGGTGAAGTTTGTTTTATAAAGAGTTCTTAGCGCCCTGTGAAATGTGTCAAGAGAGTAATTTAATGACGGTCAGCTTACTGTGTTTGTGAGTTTCGTGGAAAAAGCCTTAGTAGGCGGTTGCTGGTTAATCCCTTCTTTTGTATGTGTGTGTGTGGGTGCGTGTGTCTCTAAAATGATTAAATATTTTATCTTAGTCATAAAACTCTTATAATGATAATTATTTTTGCCTTAATCGCATTTTCATAGAATAATAAAATATTCTATCTTAATTTTTAAAATATTTTTGCTTTAATTGCATTCGCATAGAATGATACAATAATAATTCTTAATTTTAAAAAAATACTTAATAATTAAATATTTCATCTCAATAATATAATGTTTTTGCTTTGATTATATTCTCTTAGAAATTATTAAATATGTTTCCTTAATAATATTCTGTTAGAATAATTAAATAGTTGGTTAAATTAATTAAATAGTTAAATTAATTGCAATCTTGTATGGTCAGAGCCGGTGCGTACTATTCCAGAAAACCCCGACCGAGAGTGAAAGCCTGATTGGGGGCCCAGTGCAGTGGTTTGTGAACCTCGCTATCTTATCAACATTTGTTCTTTTTTTTGTTTGTTTGTTTGTTTGTTGTTGTTGTTTTTTTTTACTGCATTTATTGTGTAGCAGTCCAAAGAGCTTGAGGACGGGATCCTGTTGGCTGAGATGTCTACGATTCAAAAGACGAAGTAGACATGTTAACGGCAACACGCCATTTTCTTTTCCCTTTACACGTGTTAGATGCGTGGTCAGAAATTAGAGTTGTAATTAGTTTTCATTGGCAACGAGTCCTGTATGATATGTTAATGTTATCTATTAATATTTGTGTTATTTTAATTAATGCTAATGTACATATTGATCAGTACATCACAAACAAGCAAAATACTATTTACATAAGATACATTTTAATAAATAGCACAATATATATATGTGTGTGTGTGTGCGTGTGTATGTGTGTGTATGTGTGAGTGTGTGTGTGAGTGTGTGTGTGTGTATTTTTGTGTGTGTATGTGTATGCATAGTCAATTACCGATTTCCCCTGATGAGTGGACGGGATGATTACTGTAGGGTCAGTCTTTGAAACTTTATAGTCGGGATGCTCAAAGTAACACCAGTCAGCTAAGTAACAAATTCTATATTTGTATTAATTTTCTCTCTATCTCTCTCCCTATATATATATATATATATATATATATATATATATATATATATATATATAATTACAACCACACCCAGAACTACTATGGATATGATCAGAACCCAAAATATCCAGAACACTAATAATTCTGAAGCAGGTAGATATAAAATAAACACTCACAACTCTTCCTTACAATAGATTGGGGAAACTTGCAAAAATTTAAAACTTATCTATGAACTCTAAAACGATCTTATGCACAACAATTTATCAAATGCATTACACAGAAATAAAGAATACCAAATTTATTAAAAAAGAAAGTAATTTACTTCAACGGAAAATCTTTGAGAGTACCGCTATTTTACCAAAATATGAATCTGCACCCCGGATTCTTTTAAAAAACAACTCCCTTCATAAAAGATATACTTCTTACCAAGCCAATATACACGACTATAAAAATGTTAAAACATCAAAAGAAAACGATTAAATTCAAAACCTATTATTTAAATATATAATATATAAATATATCACAAAATATAAAAATATAAATAATTACTTTATTTTAAAAATATAAATAACAACATTTACTCACTTTCGTTTATTATGAAGTCATCCATAATAGACCTTGATTTTCAATTTGCCTGATGTATGAGAGTTTTAAAGTTAAAAATTCTGAAAAACTAACGACAATTTTACTTCACTTTATAAATACTTGTAAAATAAAACCCTTGATAAAGTTCATCAAAGGACTAAGATAAGCTTTCCTTTTGTCTTTTTGCTTATATTCATAAATATATGACTCGAGTTACGCTTTTCTTCACTTCCTGGCCATCGGGCTGGGGTCAAAGTGTAGTATCGGTTTCCCCAACTTTAATACTACCTGCTTCCTTATAAGAAAACATTCAATATTCATTGACCGAGTAGCAAGTGCGACATGAGTTAGGCTTTTCTTCACTTCCCGGCCATATCTGGGAAAAAAAACAAAAAAACACACACCATACCAAAAATATCTTGGAAAATAAGGAAAAAATCATCAGCCTACAACAACCTATCACAAACTTGCAAACTTTGCTTGGAGGAAAAAATAGCTATCATTACCTTCCCAGATCAAAATAAATTATGAAATAAAAGATCCGAGCTAATCTCAAAATGCAGACATGAAAACAAATTTTTACTACGTAACTTAAAATAGAAAAATAAATAAATATATAAACAAACAAAATAACAATAAAATAAGCAAAATAAACTACTCCAAACAAATTACAAAACCACACCTGTTAGAATATGCGAAAAAAAAATCAAGAAAGTAAATAATGAACAAATTATCAAACTATTATGAACAAAAAATTAAACTAAAAATCAAAACTATAAAAATCAAAATAAAAGAACGGACGAAAGTTATAACTGTTATATAACGATAAAAAAAAAATTAATAAAAGATAATACACTACGTTACTTAAAAATCGAAAGCCAAAAAGAGAAAATATACAGTGTAACAAATAAATAACAAGTATAATAAATTGATCTAAATACATCCAAATATATAAATAAACTAACAACCGATAACGATAAACTAGCCCTTTAGAAAAAACAAATAAAGATAATCAACCCAAATAGATAAATTAAAAATTGTTCCGACCAAAATAATAGTAAGAACAAACCACAACATCCCACCCCAAAATTCAACAAATAGATTTAATCAATGCCAAATAAACAAATATATAAAATAAAAATGAAAATAAATAAAAACAAGCAAAACAATTTGACCCAAATAAATAAGCAAATAACCGACTTCCGGTAAATGACCGCCATTAATAGACTACCAACAATAAGCTATATAAACAAATTTTTACTACGTTAATAAAAAACACCGATCAAAATAAATAAATAAATATATAAGATAAAAAATAAAAATAAAATTAAAAAAAACTAACAAAAAACTATAAAATAATTTGACATAAATAAATAAACAAATAAGCGACTTCCGGTAAAATTAACCGCCAAAATAGACTACCCACAATGCACCACTGACCCTTATATATAAATAGTCGAGAAAAATAACAGCACTAGTTGCCTGACGATTGCACTAGCACGAAACAGACTGTCGCCTCTAAATGCTGACTTCCATGTCCACTTTTATATTTACACACGCTCTATCTCTGAAATTGAGCACTTTATCCCATAAATATAGCACACTTTAAGACTATATTTCTTTTTATATATATATATATATATATATATATATATATATATATATATATGTATATATATATATATATATATATATATATATATATATATACTAAAAGTCTTTGACTCGTACTTACGTGGTGAGTCGTCTGTCTGACGCATAATAATGATTTAAGTTTCCACCTCAATGTGATTGCCTGCGTGTTTGCGTGGTGCGTCCGCCCGGCGCATAATGATTTAAGTTAATCTGATTTAATTGAGTAAGATTTTAAAATACGAGTTGTTTATGCAGTAAGTATTTTTATTTTAACTTTCTTCAAGCAGTACAATTTCTTAATTAGAATTAAGTTAAAGCCAGGCACAAATATTTTTTGGTATATCAAAAATATTTTTAAGTGAATAAGATTGAAAAGTATGCGTTGTTAATAGAGAAAGTATTTTTATTTCAGCTTTCTTCAAACAAACAATTTTTTTAATGTTGAAATCAACTTCAATGTTTTATAACCTGAACCAACGGGTCACGGGTAGTCAAAGATCCTGCTTCCCTTCACAGGACCAATGTACTGATGACGAAATGTGTGTGTGTGTGTGGGGGGGGGGGCATAGGTATACATAGGATAAGAATGATTTTGAACATAAAATCTACGTCCTCGATCAAGTGTTCCAAGAACTAGGACTCAAGATAAACCCTTCACAAAACGGAAACTATGATCTGGAATTGGAATGAAAACAATGATGGGACCGACCTTGAATCCATCATAAAAATCACGATGTAGAATTAGTAAATGCTGAATACTTCAGATATCTCGACGCACGGATCAGCTATAACAAATTAAGTATAGGAAAAAGACTGAACATAGAATAGGCTGTGCCAGAGATAGTTTCGCCCGATACCGCGAATTGCTACGAAACCAAATCATCAACCTTAAAACTGATTCTTAACTAGCCTCTTCAGATCGAGACTTTCATATAGATGCCATGTATGGCCCCAAACCCGTTCAGAAATATCTAAACTGTCAGCTGTATACAAACTCTCCCTAAGATCAATTGTGAAAAAAGGCTTTAAGCGACTCTAGCCTGAGGGTTTTGGCAAAGATCATACGGCTTTGAATAGTTTATACTGGCGCTACTGAATCACAAACAATGAATTGTACCAAATAACAAAAATTGCATCACTTGAGGACTACCAATATCAGCAACAACTAAAATGTATAGGACATGTCACTTGAAGAGGAAATAATGACCTAATTAAAATGTTGTCGTTCCACAAAAAGGTTGTTTGAACGAAAGGTTAGGAAGGAAAACCCCATTAATACTGGAAAGAGAGATAGCAGCTACTAGACCTGAGAAACCTGTTTTTCTTAAAAATTGTTTTAAGAGAAAGCTTTTATAAATTTCAACCGAAAGCATTACTTGCTGTTAGGTCAATTAATGGTGAATGTTTCCTTATAAGGAAACGTCTAATATTAATATTACTGCTGCTACTACTACTACCACCACCACAGTAGAAAGGATAACATCCTGAAAGAATGAAAAAATTATGTATGGATCGACATATATTTTTAATCAGAGTGTCTATGCTTTTTGCTTAGGATCTAAATGTCACGACCCAATACTTCTGCCCAGGATTAGTATAAATGACAAATGTGTATAACAAACTGCACTCTGCAGCCTCTTCTATACAACAGACACAACATCGCTTGTCTGTCGCTATTCTATCGTTATTTCTGTTGCAGATGTTCGGACTAGCTCCATTCTTTAGTTTCACCAGTTCAGACCTTTGCAGCTAGGACACTCCCCATGCCACTTCCACAAATTCGAATCACCTTCATTTCCCCCATGTTCCAGATGTAAGAAGAAAATACTACTCAGATATTTCACACAAATTGCCACTTAGTGGAGCAGACTCCCGCATGAGTGTTTCCCTGAAAACTACTACAATCTTAACTTCATCAAGTCAAGAGCCAACCCTTATCTATACTCTTTTCCTCATAACCGTGACTTCCTATCACCCAATCTTTCATTCATATCGCATAAGTCCTTCACCATTCCCATTTTAACGGTAACCCTCTACATTGAGTGGATCTCAAGTCTTGTATTGTATGAATTCTAATATAAAAATGTAATAAGCGTATTTCTCGTTTATTATTAATACCGTTTTCCTTTTTTTTTCTTTTTTCACAAATCTGCGGTAAAGAACTTTTTGTGTAGACTACAATATATAAACGTCAAGAACACACCATCGGATATATTCATTTTGCTTATGTACAGAACGCAGGGAATTTAGTTGATTTGTTGTTTTTGTTAAGCGGTATATCAACATCTCTATGGGTTATTTAAGGCTGAAATCTAAATATTTTTAACACAATTTAATGGATTCCGCTAAATATATTTTGAGCGGAATTGTATGCCTTCAACTACAGATAAAATGTATGTTGCTCATTTTGCTTTAAATGGGCATTGTTGCTAATTTTACTATAAATGGGCATTGTTGCTAATTTTTACTATAAATGGGCATTGTTGCTAATTTTACTATAAATAGGCATTGTTGCTAATTTTACCATAAATAGGCATTGTTGCTAATTTTACTATAAATATGTATTGTTGGTTGGTCGTATTTGTTTAGCGGCATATCAACCTCTATGGGTTATTTAATGCCGAAATCTAAAAATTTTGACGGCAATTTTATTTTATTTTTTTCTGGAGATAATAACATTTTTAGTGATACAAATCTTACTAAGCCATAGCTGAGGAGTGGGGATGAAGTTGATTCATACCTTCCCCAAGAGTATTTGCGCGTACTTGAATATAACGAACCCAACTGGAATTGGAACTCAGATCTTCAATTCCAAGGCATTGTTCATTACACCACCAGCACATCCAAACTTACAACACTTGGTATTCCCAAGTGGTCACCCATCTGGGTACTGACCAAACGCGACGTTGCTTAACTTAGGAACCGGTATTTCAACGTGGTATTTCAACGTGATTACGGGAACCGGTGTTTCAACATGATGTGACCAAAAGCTGCCGGAACTTGGGGGAATGGGAATATATTTAATAATTATTTGGTCCCAGAATGTTAATATGGCAGAATTACGGACGTAGAATACAAGACGATAATTTTTTATGCATATATATGACCGCATATATGTTTATGTTAAGTTGCTCGATTTTACGACATGCTAACCGTGGTAAGGTTATTTTATAGTTTCTTTTTTAATCTAGTTCACCTCAAGCAAGGCAGTAAAGCCACCGAGACGCAAGGAGTTACTGGACGTAGAAGAGGTAGAAACAGGAGCATTGCTGAGGAGCGGGCACAGAGGAAGAGTAATCAAGAGGACAGCGGATAATGATTGACATTGCATTCAAATTTTTACAGATTAAAGTTAGCAGGAAATTATGCAGACGGAAGGGAGTTCCACAAGCGAGAAATGCAAGAAAAGGAACTGTTAGAATACAATTTACGGTTACATCTAGCCAGCTCAACTGTAAATTGGTGAGACCTCGTCGCCAGTCCAGTACTGCGCTTAAATTCGAAAAGTCTAGAAACCATAGCGAATAGCTGATCCGAAAAATTACCATGAAAGTATTTATAGAAAAGGCAAAGGGAAGCAAATTTACGGCAATGGTAATGTGACTGAAGCTGAATCGCCAGATCGGGGACAATGATATTACTGATTCAACTTTGGGTTTTATCAAGGAACACCGGAACATATATGCCAGCAATATTCTAATCATGGACGAATGGCAAACTTATAGATATTTAAGATAGAGAAAAATTGTCTAGCACGACAGGTGACCTAGCAATTAGAACGTTAGCCCAAGAAGGCGCAGCTATTCACTTTCCTGGAGGTCAACATCAGCCATGCCGATGGAAGGCAGAGACGATTATAATAATTATAATAATAAAGAGCAGTTTAGTTTTGAAAGTATTGAAATTAACAAGCATCCATTCCTCCAGTTAGCAACAGACTGGAGGTCGTTTTGGATATCAGCTGCCATTCTGATCTTATCAGAACAGATCAGACACTACCGAAACAGGAGCAAATGGTTGTATCATCAGCGTAGATACTAAGTTGAGGTGTGATGCTATCGGGAAGGTCATTAATGAAAATGCAAAGTAGAACCAAGGATGGAGCCTTCGGGGACACCGACATTTTACAGTATTTACATTAGTCGGACTATTGTCCTCATCTTTGTCGCCATATTTGTCACAACGTTTCGGCCGTTGTACGCTCCGGCCTTCTTCAGGTGGTTGGAATTTCGAACTGAACCCTTTATTTCGATCACTGGGGTAGACTGTTCTAGTTCCACGAGCCATGTTTGATGGATGTCAGTTATCAGTTATCGCCTGCTAATTTTCCCTCTGAAAGTTCTCCACTGCCTTAACCGGCTATTGAACACACACTCTTTGGGTCTGTCACTGGATCTAACCAACGCCTTTATCCACTGTGCCATGTGTCCTTGAAAATATGGCGACAAAGATGAGGACAATAGTCCGACTAATGTAAATACTGTACATAATACCTCATCTCAGAAATATAGACAGACACCGACATTTTAATATCAAATTTTGTATGAGGCGCCTGGGGAAGATCGAAAGCACTGTAATGAAGACTAGTAACACGTGCGGACTAGTGGAGAAATGAAACGTGAAACTTTCATTTTTAACATTACATTTAATTCAACTACTGACTGATAAGGATCTTTATTAAGCCCACCTCATATTCCAACACACTTTTCTCATACACAAGTTTGTCTCTCGTTCCAGTCTGAGGACTCCTACTACAGGAAGTGAAACGCGTAGTTAAGTAGCTTTTTCACAATTATTATTTCCACCTTTGTTCAGATATATTCTAAATCCTACTAACATCCAAATCAATGAATATCATTTTTACTGTAAATGATACATTTCCACATCGGTATGTCAGACGGCATTTTGGCAGACTGTCCTTTAGCTATTATCAAAGCAAAAAAACATTGAAGGTCTAACTTCTGCAGTCTCTGATGCTGTGGGTCAACATAATAAGTTAGGATGCATTATTTTTGGAATGACCCTCATACTTTAGCTTCTTTTCTCTTTATCGCAGAGTTCAGGTCACGTACTTAATTTACCACTTTTAGTTCAATAGAGCTAGAGAAAATGGAAACAAAAATGAAACTTATACTTAACATCGCGAAGAGACAGTTGAAATTTCTAGGGCACATAATGAGGAAAAGAGGCTTGACAAATTTGATACTCACAGGACGGAATGAAGGCAAGAGCGACGGAGAAAAACAACGCATAACCTATTTAGAGAGCTTGAGTAAATGAGTGGCAAAACAGGGTTCATGAAAGATAGCACAAAATTTAAGAGTTGCAAAAGACAGGAAATTGTGGAGAGTCATGACAGCCTACGCCCTGAAGAGAGAAGGCACATAGTGGAAGAAGGTGCGGTGCTCATGATCCCGCCATATTGAGTATATGCTTTTTCATTAGAGTTATTTTCAATGGTTTGAATGAAGAATAAAACTTGTCAAGATTATCTTTTTCACAATAGGAAACCACCTTTTAAATACTTAGCTGGAAATTCAAGGACTCAAACAAAATTGAAACAAAGCCAGCCATTCTAAATTCTGCTATCACCATATCCTGGATTCAAATATCACAACACTTTAAATATCGCTATTAGTCAGCTTAAACATGTTTTTTGAGAAAAATATTCAAAGCTTTTACTTTAAAAAAATTATGTCGGCTGGAAGAATTATATATCTCTCTTCTTCTCGAATTTTTCTCTAACGTATATTATGTTGAATGGTTAGATTCAATAATAATCTTTTTCAGTTGTAATCCAAGTAACTATGTACAATTAGCGGTCGCAACTCTGACTAAAGTCCGCGGCATCTCATTTTTAGAAACGCTAATGGACTGAACACGTGAGCAACAACGAACTTTTAGAGAAAATGTGTGTGGTGGGGAGACACATACTTAACATCACAAAGAGACAGTTGAAATTTCCCCGGCACATAATGAGAAAAAAAATTGACACTTATATGACATAGGAGTAGATAGGTTTGCCTATGGTCCCGCCCACATTCCTCCCCGGTCTTTTAAAAAGGAGTAAATGTTTATCCTTGTTTCCTATTTAGGATTTCCATCTAAAGTCTACTTCAGCTCTGTACTCCTAATTTTAACATTTCCTATGCTAATACAACTCCAAACAACAACCCTCTACCTTGAGTGGCTCTTGAGTCTTGTATTGGGGGGGGGTATTTTAAAAAAAAGGAAAAACGAGTTGTAGCAAAAAGGCACTTTACTAAAGGACACAAAGAGCAGGAAGTTGTGGAGATCTAGATCTCCTTGCCGATAACAATGACAATTTACCGACCAATTAGATGTAAGATGTGATTCATGTTGCACAGAAGCAATAACGAACTTCAGTTGGAGGTTTACAGAAAATCTACCAACAAGAATGATCTTATCAATTTTTATAACCACCACTGTAACAAGATTAAATCAGGAAAAATGATAGGATTCTATGTAAGAATGTGCGACCCCAATGAAGAAGAATTATACATAGAAAACGCTTTCAAAAACCTCCAATATGCTTATTATTTCATAAGAGAAAGGCATACAAAATATATAACCGCAAAAAGATGACAACATTATTTACAACAATAAAAATGACAATAAACTAGATAAAAACAGATACATACTACTACCGACTAACACCGCAACATCCAAAACAATTTATCCAATCTTAATAACATCAAAATAATTTCAACCACAGCCAAAATTATTATGGGTATGTTCAGAGCCAAAAATACCCATACCAATAATAATAAGACGTATATTAAACAACCAGAACTGCTCCTCACTATATATTGGGGAAACTTGCAGAAATTAAAAAACTTACCGATGAACACAAAAGGAGTCTTAGTTATAAATAAATTAGTTATACATAGAAATAAAGTCAACTACGATTTAAAGCATGTCACACTTATTAAAAGAGAAAATAGCTTAGACGGAAAATTCCTGAGAGTGCCGCTATCGTATCTTATAACAATATAAATCTGCGCCCCTGATTTTTTTCAAATATCTCCATTCCTGAAAGAATTACTACTTTCCCAAGCCAACATAGATGACTATAAAAATGTTAAAACTTTTTTTAAATCGGTTAAATTCATAATCTTGTGTTATTTAAAATATATAACACATAAATTAATCCTAAACAAAAATAATTTAAATATTAATTTGCATTAAAAATTTATGCAAATAAGAACATAAGAAAATAACTTTATAAATATAAATATGTTTATAAGAACATTTTTTACTCAGCCTCCTCTGATGAATATTTATGAGCATTTTATTAAATTTAATTTTTTTTTAAAAACTAACGACAACTTTGTTACAAAATAAAATCCTTACATTTGTCTTGATAAAGTCCTTCAGAGGACGAAACGCGTCGGCTAAAATAATTTTTCCTTTTGTCTTTATTCATATTGTCCTTTTACAAATATATTCTATCTGAAATTTTACACATTGTCGACAAGGAACGCATAAACATATATATATACACTTAATTAGAAGATAAAAAGCATTATCAATATCAGCACATTCCTACGGAAACTGAAAGAAAAATTTTCTTAAAAATTTCATTGAAGAAAA
This sequence comes from Acanthosepion esculentum, assembly GCA_964036315.1. NCBI lineage: Eukaryota > Metazoa > Mollusca > Cephalopoda > Sepiida > Sepiidae > Acanthosepion > Acanthosepion esculentum. The sequence goes on along the minus strand of OZ038503.1, from coordinate 65,781,923 downwards.
GTTATTCGTCAATGTTCGCATAAATTAATCAAAACCATACGACATATATTTCCTCTTTAAGCTCAGAAATTACCAAAATCATCTGCAGATGAATTCAAAGAAAAATAAAAGCAATACATTTTGATAAATAGAAATATAGGAAGTGATCTTCATCGCCACAGCATTCTAAATAAACACGAACAAAATGAATTAAGAAAGTCGATCAATTACAATAGCAATAAACAAATCCGTAATTTACCAAACAATCTAAATACATTGATTTCTGAAAGTAAATGGTCTAAAATTAGCAAAAGGGCTTTAATAAAAAATCTATTCAAATTCAAACCATCGGATACACATCTGGACGCACTTAACTTCGGCTTAAAATTTGCCACCGGATTTTTAAAAAAGGATATCATAGATTTCATTATTTAAAACTACCAATCCAATGACTCTGATTTCAACAAAGAATACATTAACAGTTTAATTACAGACACACACACGAACAAGTAGACCTATTCTTAGTTCCCGAATATGGCCAGTACTTTGTGACCGTCTTCATAACTGCATTTATTATAGTGATTTTCCAAGCGTAGCTTAGATGTGGCACAAGGCCGAAAGTATGGAGCACCCAGTGGGTATCGAAAAATAGCAATTTTCCAAGTTAGCTCTAGATGTGGCACAAGGCCGAAAGTATGGGGCACCCAATAAGGATCGAACTCACTAATTGCTTTAGCGAGACATGCTTGCTAACCCTTACACCGTCTCAGGGTGCCTAATTGCATTTATTATATATGTATATAGTTAACGCAAGCATTAATTTTCCACCACTGACAGTTGCGTTTTTTTTTTTCGGCTTGTCAATGCATTTCTATAGGAAATTTTTTACAATGCATATACAGGGTGCGATGGATAAATTGTCGTCTAAATGTCGCAAAAATGAAATTAACACTGACATCTCATTTTAACAGATATATTTACCAAAATTACAGAAAAATATCTTGAAATACTAAAGAGTAAATTTATTCATTAAAATTGCCATTGGTTTCAATCACGGGCTCCACACGACTTTGGAATCTTCTGCAACTCTTCTGAACGGTCTCCTTGTTTAAGTTGGCGAGCGATGCCATAATCCTTGCCTTCATTTCATCTTTGGTGTTACAAGGAGATTTGTTGGTCTCTCACTCAACTGCGACCCACACATAATAATCAAGAGGGTTGCAGCCTGGGTAATATGGTCGCATAAATTGTCTGACAGCCATGACTGGGTTCTCCTGCTTATGTTGTATGGTGCAGAGTCCTGTTGCCAGAGTCTTGCAGCAGCCACCCTCCTGACTCGGTGCAGCTCTACCCCCTCAAGGCACTTGATGTAAGCCTCCGTATTGAGTTTGAGGGCCTGTGGGAAGATGAATGGAGGCATATCGTCGCCATAACTAGTGATCACTCCAAACACCTTCGTAATCACCATTAGACTCATCTTTCCGAAACTTCTACACTGCCCTTAGATTGACACCCAAACACTCTGAAATGTTTGCATTGGAGTTTTATGGTGCTCTTTTTCTCACAGACGGTCTTCAACTGAGCCTGCTATACTGTGCAGTCGACAAAATCAAAAGAAAACAACGCGCATTAAAAATATAAAATGGCGGTAATTTATCCATCCCACCCTCTATATAGTAAAACACTCATTCACTGATGTCCTGTGCACTCCTCTATGAAGTATAAGACTTCAGCCACAACATGAAAGACGTTGTGGCTGTTTCTCGTTCGATCACCGAAGTTAAGCAGTATCGAACCTGGTCAGGACTTAAATGGGTACAGTAAAGAATCTCACCATTGGAAAATTCGTAAACTTAAGGAATCAGCACATATGCTATGCCACAAAAATCTCCTGAGTCGGCCAAGCATAGAAATAAATACAATATGGGAACCAGTAATAAGGAGTGCCAGAGAAAAGCAATGATAACAAAAAAGTTGCAATATGAGATCTGGTAAAAACATGAAATGATAACAGCAAAAATTGCAATATGAGTACTGGTAAAAAATGATTGCTGAAAAATTAGGTTTATAATACTCAGAAATTCATACCCAGATGCCCTCAAGGACACATGGCACAGTGGATAAAGGCGTTGGTTAGATCAGTGACAGACCCAAAGAGTGTGAGTTCAATACCCGGTTCAGGCAGTGGAGAACTTTCAGAGGGAAAATTACAAGGAGATAACTGATAACTGACATCCACCAAACATGGCTCGTGGAACTAGAACAGTCTACCCCAGTGATCGAAATAAAGGGTTCAGTTCGAAATTCCAACCACCTGAAGAAGGCCGAAACGTTGTGACAAATATGGCGACAAAGATGAGGACAATAGTCCGACTAATGTAAATACTGTACATAATACCTCATCTCAGAAATATCGACAGACTCTGAAGAATCTCCTATAATCTGAAATATGTTTTGCCTTGAAATAACCTACAGGGATTGATAAGCCAACATTGTTATTCATGCTTGCATTAATTGTTGTTTGTTGATAATTGTCTTCTTTCTGATTTCAAAAGTGGAATATTTTACAACGTCAATCGATGGTAAAAAAAAATATTCGCAATTTCTACCTCTACTTGTTGGTGTTAATTTAGGTTATGTGCAGGTAGGGTAGCGGTTGTCGGTGTGGAAAGTGGAATCATCTTACCGAGTCGAAACTCCGGCCAAGGCTTTGTATTCGCTTGAGAAAAGTATGATTCCTCTAGTTCAGACCTTTACAGTTAAGGCCCGCTATGCTACCTTTACAGGGTCCTATCACTCTCGTCCCCTCCGTATTCCATTGATAAGAAGGATATATATATATATATATATATATATATATATATATATATATATAAAGAAATATAGTCTTAAAGTGTGCTATATTTATGGGATAAAGTGCTCAATATCAGAGATAGAGTGTGTGTAAATATAAAAGTGGACATGGAAGTCAGCACTTAGAGGCGACAGTCTGTTTCATGCTAGTGCAATCGTCAGGCAACATATATATATATATATATATATATATATGTATATATATATATATATATAATGTAAATGTGAACATAGAAGTCAACACTTAGAGGCGACAGTCTGTTTCATGCTAGATGCAATCGTGGAACGATTGCATCTAGCATGAAACAGACTGTCGCCTCTAAGTGTTGACTTCTATGTTCACTTTTATATTTACACACGCTCTATCTTTGATATTGAGCACTTTATCCCATAAATATAGTACATCTTAAGACTATATTTCTTCATATATATATATATATATATATATATATATATATATATATATATATATATATATGTGTGTGTGTGTGTGTGTGTGTGTGTGTAATTTGGCAGCAACTTTTCTTTCAAACATGTAGTATTGAATGTTAAAGACAACATAGTCTTGCTTATTTTCTTTTGAATTTTCTCATATTCTCTAATGAGACTTTTTATTTGAAAATAGTGTCGAAATATGTATTGTCCATAATATATATCGTATGGACAATACATATTTCGAAACTATTTTCAAATAAAAAGTCTCATTAGAAAATATGAGAAAATTCAAAAGAAAATATGCAAGACTATGTTGTCTTTAACATTCAATACTACATATATATATATATATCCTTCTTTTAAGTTAAAAATGATTTATATGTTTTTTTATTGGTGTTTCATTGATATTCTTCTACTTTCTGTGCGTGCACGTGCGTGGGCGTGTGTATGTCTGAAAGGTGTCAAATTGTTCTCGAACAATAGGTGTTGTAATGCCTGTTTTACGTACATCGTTAGGGTGGACTGGCACTTGATGATATGCTGGTGATAGATCAATTCCAGAAAATCTTTTCTTACCATGCCGCTTAGATGATAAAGAATTTATATTTGACACTTGGTACCGATGTACTTTTGTCATTGAATAGTTGCCTGTAGTCACCTACGAGTCTGTGTGTACCATCCGACATCAGTACCATACCGATTTTGAAGGGGATATTAATTCTTCTTGTTTCTTGGAGTTTCCTAAATTCCTCTTTCGCCATGTTGAATTTCTGTGTCAATAGTTGTCGTGGTTTAAAAAACTGTGGTATGGTTGCTACCAGTCTTGATCCTATAAAAAACGCGCGGTTTAGTTGCATTAGCGTTGCGATGAGGTGAAATTATGTTTGGATATTTTCCATAATTTCCGTCATGTCAGCAGCCTTATTTCGGTCCACTACGATGTTCATAATCTCATGAGTCGGCTTTGCGTTATACAGTCTGTTAGTTGTTGTGTCGTGCAGTCGACCGTCAGACCGAAATGATTTAAGAAATCACAACCTAGAAGAAATTATGCGGAATCTGCGTTCACAAACGTCCACCCGAACTCGCGTCTGTGGTTGTGCACCGCCAACTTTAATATAGCTTGTCCTGAACACTCAATCTTCTCTCCGTTAGTGGTAGGTAACTACATCACCTAAATATTTCTTTGGTATTATCGATATGGCAGCTCCTGTGTCCAGAATAAAAATTAATCTTTTGAGCGAGTAGCGACTCCAAGAAACGACGAATAAATGGAGGCGAGTATCTCAGCGAATTATTTTTCCGACGTTTCAGCAGGTGTAGATGAAAGTGGGCGGGAACGAAGAAATATTTTAACGTTCTTTTCCTCTGGCCACCTTCAACATGAATGGCAGAATTTTGCACAATCGGCAAAATATAAACGAGCCGGACAAGCCTTTGGCTTCTAGTCCTTGTTGAAAGGACGAACATTAGGTTTGTTCTCTTTAGAGAATCCATACTTCTGCTACTGCAGTAATGACATCGTGTCACTTGCTGGAATTGTACAGACTTGATTATTAAAATATAGGAGAAGATTATCTACCATTTTTCCAAGGCGATCTGTTTCCCGATCTTGATGGAAGGTGGAAGCGCCTGAATAAACTTACTTCGAAAGATTTCCTCACCAACTCCAATCCGACTGGTTAGTGATATAAGCTCGTTTAGATATGATGAAGGACGTCCTGTCATTTTGGAAGATGGTATCAATTTGTCGAGCATCTCTGATTTAGGTTTTTCGTGTGAACTTATTACAACTGCTTTTAGTTTTTCATAATCCTTTGAGTGGAGCATAGCTGGTTACAATTTTCCCAATATATTTGGAGGGAGCGACGATATTGTGCGATAACATTTTTGCCCGTCCTCCTTTGATGTCTGCAATATTGAACTCGGCTTCCATGATGGAAAACCACGCTTGCGCGGTGGATCCAATCAAAGCAGGTGGCTTGACGGACACAGCCTAAATTGAACTGTCAGACAATTTGTAATTTTTTTAAAATATGTGTCAGGTACCACACATGGGGACCATTTTTGTGAACGCATACGGTAGAGAATTAAGGAGTGAGAATGTATTTATATATGTATAAAAGTGAGGAATGTTTTGTATCCAAATGCAGTGGCTGCTGACTATGTGGTGAAGGAAGGTGTGTTTGTTTTCAATGTAGTAAGGACCGTTTAGCTAGTTTTGGTTGATTTTATATCTGTTTATATACATATCTATAGATCCACTTTGAAACGGCTACTCGCTTTTCATTGGCTCCCGGCCTGGTTGTGAAAGCTTTATAGTTGGTTGGTCGAACTATCTATTTTTAGAAATTAGGAAATTTTGGTTTTCTTGTTATTTATTTAATTATTTTCTTACATCCTGGTTGTGAAAACTTTTTGATTTTTTGGTCGAATTACGGCTCTGCTTACCTGGATATTGATATTATCCGTCTATTTTTCAAGATAGTCTTGGCGTTAATTTTGATATTTGACCAGTAACAAGAGTTCATGAAGAAAGAAAGCGCATTACCTCGAGTGTCATTGTATCATTGTTACTGGAACAGGCTACGCGGACTGGGCGCAAGTTGTATAGCAAGGGCCGAGCAGTCTGTCATGACTTTAGCAGTTTAGTGAGAAAAACTGTTGACTTATTTGTATTTTACATCCTGGTGAATTCCAGGATGTAAAATACAAATAAGACGAAGGAAGAGAGATTAGGAAGAGGGGGAGGAAGAAAGAAAAGAGAGAAAGAGAAAGCTGGAGAAAGAAGGAGAGAGAAGTAAAGGAAGAGAGTGTAGGATGCATAAAGTTCTAGAAAGGAGTAGAGTAAGAATTAGAGAAATAAGACACTAAATAATGAGAGGAAAATAAGAAGAGATAAAATGATAGAGAGGGTGATAAATATAGAAAGAGGGGGATGGAGAGATAACAAAGAAGTAGAGAGATAACGAAAGAGGAAAGTAAGAAATGGAGAGATATAAATGGGGGAGAGAGAATAGAGGGACAGAGTGAAATTAGTGAGAGAGAGAGAGAAAGGGAGATAAAGAGGGGGAAGAGAGAGAGAGAGGGGAGAGAAGGTAAAGGAGAGATAGACGTGGAAGAATAGAGAGAGTCTATAGAAGGATAAATGTTGGAAGCTATCAGCTATGGTTTGGTCTGTAGAAAGATTGCCTCTCTCAGATGTACTTGCCAAAAACCCGATTCGCATGAATGAATAGCTATCCGTTTTCAACCTATTTATATGGCGTAGAATGGCCCGGTGTTCAGTTGCGAAAACGAGGCTAATAATGATGGCGAGGGAGAGCCATGATCGCCTACGTCCAGAAGAGGTAGGATATAAAATTATGCTTTATCTTAGTGCACTACTGATGTAAGAGTATTAAAAAGAAAAACAGAGGCCAGCTATGTTGAATAGTAAATATTTACAATGTAAAATAATGCCCCTTTCTTTTTTATTGTCAGATTACAGACAACATCCTAATTATAGCTGAAAGTGACAAGCCCGTCTATATGTTTATTTCATGACCTACATTATTTATTGCTGTCCCGGAAGGCATTTTTGCACTTTTCCAGAATCGACTAACTTTCAATTCTTATTGTAACTTGACTTGTTCTCATCTCTCATTTTAAGTTGAAAATAACCTTTAAATAAACATCGTTTACGGACAAAAAACCACAAAACCACAAAACAGATGCAGTTATCTCATTCCAATTTCAAGTAAGTTATTAAACTTATAAATATTTTGAATAATTTTTTTATTGAGCAGAGATGCCGATGATCATAAATGACTTTTTTTTATTTAATTCTATTTCGGTATTCTAACCCAGATATTCCTAGTAAAGTTAACGTTTGGCTTTTTTTTTAACTGCAGTAGAACCTTGGTTCACAAATTCAATTCGTTCCTGAAGCCATTCGTAACCTGAAATGTTCGTTAACTGAAACTATTTTTTCAATAGGAATCAATGTAAAATAACTTAATCCGTTCCTGGTCCCAAGATGATTGCTTATTTAAACAACATTACTCTGTGCACAAGTTTATACACAAAACTAATGAAAATTATTAAATCTAAGAAAAAAATAAATAAACCCAATTTTAAACAAATAGAATATAGTGACATAGTCGAACACTTAAATATTACTGTACCTGTAAATAGGAGAGTTGATGGCGTAATTGGAAGGAGAAGGAAAGAGATGTTATTGTTTGGAAAAGGGAATGAAAGACATGATCGTCTCTTTATTTATAAGAATAATATAGATCGTTGACTTTGAATATGAAACTGAGTTGGAAGAGACAATATCAGCAATTGTTTTTCTCTCAACTTTTCTTTTTCTCTTACCAGTATCACTGCTAGCTTCCTTTGGAGCCATGACTAAGGACTAATGAAGAGAAAAATGGCACATTACAATAAAATTGGAAAAGAAAATTACAGTATAAAATGTATATAACATGGCGGTCGACTAAGAAATGATTTCGTTCAGGTTAACTCGGTTCGGCTCGGATCGGCAATATTGTTCGAAAACCGATTTGTTCGCCATGTGAGCGTTCAACAACCGACGTTGCTCTGTAGTTAAATTTTTTTTCATAAATTTCTGAAGTTAAGTATTGCCTTTATTTGTTATTTTCCTCTCTATCATATGTACCGTATATACTCGCGGATAGGTGGCCTCACCGGAAAGGTCGAACTCCTACTTTATGACTTAATAATTGATGATTTACTGTTAACTCGCAGATAGGTCGCACTATAATCTGGGGAGTTACGCAGTCCTTTCTATTCGTAAGAATTATCAGATATCCACCTTAACAATTAAAATTATAAACTATAAATGTGGCTACCGACTATATCGCTGCGCAATGCAAAATAGTGCAAATGTTTTGGGTGCTAGATTCATACGCTTTGTTATTTGTAAATAACATTTAAGAACGCCTTTTAATGTTATATGAAAAAACCATTAAAGAAAATTATCTCATAAAGAATATATTTTACTTCTTTAAGTTTCAACGTATTTTTGACAAAATATGTATATATTTTGCAGAATGAATCGTGGGACTATTTTTCTTTGTCAATAAACTCCTACACGTGGTTTCTTAACTTATGTATGCATGTTCATGGTTTCTATATCAGTCCAGAGTGTGAGGGCCCCGACCGAACAATGACTGATCGATCAATGAATATTTCATAATTTTATTTATTTATTGTGATGGATATTGTGAAGCTAGCAGCAGTGAATTAGTATATATGATAGATAAATTGTTTCTATACGGAGAAAAACTACAGTTTTAGTGTTTATGGGTATCATTTCCGATTTCTCAGAAATCATTATGAAAAAATAGTGTCGTTGAGCGGATAGGTCGCACCCCTAATGTTTTGTGAAATTTTTGATTAAAAATAAGTGTGACCTATCCGCGAGTATATACGGTATAATTGAATGATTGATTCGGACTAATATCGCCATCTTTGATAATTGTTGTTCTTATATGAATTATTGTCATTATTTGGTGACTAATTAACAAAAGGACAAAATAATTTAATAAGATAACTCATATGAGTTATCTCCCCTACTATGGCCAACACTATCAAAATACTGTCTTCTCACGTGGATTGATAACGGCTCACTTTGAATTTTGTCGGTGAGAAGCAGATATCACAATAAAAAAATGTACGCACTGATAAATCAAACGGTAGTTAATTATTTTCGCAGCAAAAGTTTAGCTGCAAGAGATCTTTAAATTAGTAGTAGAAAACAACAAATTTAAAATATCTTTTTACACTCCTCGTGTTAGACAAATAAACCTGCTTCTAACCAATGCACAAAGCACCATTAACCCTCCTAGAATTTCTTTATTTTTAAACAGAAAGGTGTCAACATTTATTTCTGAGTGATTGATTCCTTTTTCGGCTCATCTACCTTTTGCATGTTATTTAAAGTCAGAAAATATTTTTTTAGATTGTAGGAATTTTTAGGAGATAATAATGATTTACTGATAAAACTCCTACTAATTAGCCCATAGCTGGACGAAAAGAAGTGGATTCATACCTTTCGCAAGGGTATTTCCGAGTAAGTGAATATAACAAACCCGACTGAAATTGGAACTTGATTCACGATTCCGTGCTGTTATCCATTATACCACCCGCACACCCAGGCTAACAGCACCAGCGATTCATAAGCGGTCACCCATACTGACTACTTAATTTCGATGATCGTAAGAAAATTGGTGTTTCAACGTGATAAAGCCGTAAGCCATTTTTCTTCTGATCAAGTCAATTAAACATCGCTCAGAAGCAAGATAGTACAATGAGAAATGTATGCATATATGTACAACAAATGACAGTTAATTTCTTTTGACAGGAAAAGTTTGGCTGCTGGGGACTTTTAAAGTAGTAGCAGAAAATAAAACAAAATATTTAAAAAGCCGGAAGATACAACGGGTGAAATGTTGTCTGTTTCTTTCTTTGTTTAGTTGTTTTGTTTTTTTGTTTTTTTGACGGCATATCAACTTCTTATGGATCATTTAATGCCGAAATTTAATTTTCTTGTGAGCTTTCAAGTAATAAAAATATGATATACGTTGTTCTGCTTTCACAATAGAATACATCATATACTCAGCTTTTGTGAACTGAGACATGTTTATGAGGACTTGAATACTAAAGGTTGTGATATGTGTTTTATGTTCTAGTTAAAGTTATATTTTGGATTACAGTTTGAGTTATTTAAGAAATTCTAGTTCTTTCATGTTGGTTGGTTGATTTTGTTTAGTGGCATGTCAACACTTCTATGGGTCATTATAAGGCCGAAATCTAAATCTTTTGTATGTAATTTTACGCTTTCAACTACAGATATTTTGTACGTAATTTTATACTTTCAGAATAAAGGAAAGTTTTTTTTAGATATATATGTTGTAAATCTTAAAATGTATTGTTGGTAATTTTTACTATGAAAATGTATTGTTGGTAATTTTTACTATGAAAATGTATTGTTGGTAATTTTTACTATGAAAATGTATTTTTATATATTTTTAATGTTGCATCGATTGTCATTTTGCTATAAAATGTATTGTTGGTCATTTTATTATAAAAATGTACTGCTGATTTTTGTTTAGCGATTCACTATTTGCCCATAGCTGGGATCCTATAGGATGTACCACCCCGAGTTAGAGTGAACCTGGGAACAGCAAAACCACCAGTCTACTGATCTTGCTGCAGGTTATAGTTTATCATCACGCATGAAACGTTGAGATAAAACCGTGTGCATAAGAATGACAATTGTATATATCAGTAATTTTGTCAGATGTGTCAAAATTCTTTCAGTAATTTACAAAAGGCCGAAGACTTAGGACTATGATTACTATTCATTGGACCAGTCAAATGAAAAGTTACAGAAAAATAGTGTGTAAACTTTGATCCTTAATAACAACTGTAATTCAGGAAGTAAATTTAAAAAAAAATGTCTGTCCAACCCATTTCAGCAATAAGTAAGTTTGCCTGCAAAACTAAAAGGACGCCTTAAGAAACTCGTCAAGACAAAGAAAATCCTAACTAAATCTTTTCGGTCTTTGAATTTTCTTTCTGTCAGTTTTATTTATTTACCCAAAGCGCAATTTAACAAATCATATTTTATATTTTAGATTAATTTAAGAAATGAAAAAAAAAATACAATAAAACTAGTGACATTAATATTGTTTGAAATGACCGAATGAATTATTTTCGGATAACTCATTGTTCAGAGCAAAAGGCTGTCAATTTACGTATAGCATTCGACATTATTTTGTGTTATCTAAATCACTCAATAATGGCCAATAAGTCTATGTTTATTAAATATCAGATTTGAGTCAAATAATAATGTCCATTCAATTATGTCTCTGTATATTATTTCTATTTATAAAAGGAAAATGAAAATTGAAATATTTTTTTCGATTTAAAATCACGAGTGTTGATTGATAAGTCAATTTTCACATCCAATAACATCAGATTTAAACGAACAAAAAAAAAGAAAATGAAATCGAAATGAATCAAATTTTGTAAGTAGTAGTGGCATTGCTTCCTTGCTTGGGGTGAAATGATTCAAAAAGTATTTGTAAAGTTATGATCCTTTGAAGTTAATAAGAACTCGCAGATATTGACTCATTTCTTTTTAGAATATCAGTTCTCAGTATTTACTTTTTTCTGTCTCTTTCTGCTCGGTCAGAAAGTCTTCAGAATCTTGTTGAAATAAATGTTTAATTTAACAGTTTCTTTTTAAAAATTACTTGTATCAACACACAATTCAGTCAAATTAACACATTTGTTTGTCATATTTTGCATACTTTTTTGTCTCTAACCCCAAAACCTTTTTTCTGAACTAACCTCTTTACTGACGACAGTAGAATGACGACCGAAAAATTGTGCTAAAAGAGAATATGAAATTAAGATGAAAATGAAAGTACTGGAAAATATTAAATAATAATTACTTTTATGAAAATTATGACGTTGCATATACTAGTGGCATTTTGCGCCGATTATATCGAAACTGTCAGCTGCATATGATCAATGGTTAAAAAATGGACTTCAGCGAGTGAAGCCTGTGAGTCTTGGTGAAGACCACCCTTCTTCGAAACTTGCGGACTGGCGCTACAGAATCACAAAAAGTATGTACCAAATAACAGAAACAATATTACTTTAGAAACTTCAACAGACTTGAAGAGAGAATAATGACATAATCTCCACTTCAAACAAAAGGTTAGGAAGGAAACCGCCATAATTATTGGAAAGAGCGATAAAAGCTACTGTTGTTGAAAAACCTATTTCCTTAAAAGATATTTTATAAATTTCAATCATTTCATTTTATAAATGTCAACTGGCTGCTCGGTCAGTGAATGCCAAATGTTTCCTTACGATAAAACGGCGTATATTAGTGATTAACTAGAACAAGAAAATGCTTATAAATTTGAATGCCTCCAAAATGAAACTGCTTTCGTTTAACCACGATATGCTTAGTATAGAAGATAAGAAATTTGAACTAGTCTGCGCTAGAGGTAGTTTCGCTTAAAACAACAAAATACTACAAAACCAAAACATTAACCTGAACACTTGAGTCAAGTCCTTAAACAGTCTTGCCAGATCGTGACTTTCATATAGAAACATTTTCAGAAATATCTAAACTGTCAGCTTTCTCACATCAATGATTAAAAATGGCTTTGAGTGACTGAAACCTGTAAATCTTGGCAAAGACAAGATTTCTTTGAACATTACGGAATGGCGAATATCCTTTCGCAAATGTGGTTGTTGTGTGCGGATAAACTGGCCCAATTTCTTGTTGTTTAGCCCCAATCTTTCGACCCACGTGAGCCATCATCGGGGGTCGGGGCGAGAAAAGAAAATGAAGTGTATCTTAAATAGAATGTAGCGTTATTGTTTTAATCATCATAATCAATTCGCTGATTCGACTTAGATGGACGCTGCAAACCATTGTGAATTCTCATCATCAGCAATTTTATAAATATCTATCAGATCTCTCCAAACCTCCCTATTTTTTGCTAACTCCCGAAAGTATTGTAGGTCTTGCAAGCTTTTCAAATATTCTTTACAAGGAATCATTGAATTGAGAGTTTATTTAATATTGTTGTTCAATGTGCATAATATGTTTGTTCGGCCAGTGTCTGTGGATTTTTTCTTCAAAATGGTTTTGATAACAAAACCGTTTCCATAACATTCACTGTCTGTTTCCAACGCTATTAACCTGTGCTGTATAACTCAGATATTAATATCAAGCCCTTATTTGATCTTAGTTTCTTGGAGACAACATACATCAATGTCATAACTATTAATGTCCCGAGCCATTCTTGCTTTTCTTTTTACACGAGCCCTCTAACATTAAATATCCTGATGATGATATCTTTATATGCAAGTGCAGGCATTTAGAAAGTTTTAATTAAAAAGTTGCCAACTTTTTCACGGCTGATAACTGGAGACGTCTTTACCTTCCCCGATAAACATTTTTTAAATCATCATCATCATCATCATCATCATCATCATCATCATCATCATTGCTGCATCGACCTGAAGGAACACTGCAAATCAGTGTGATTTCTCATTTTCTGCATTTGTAAACCTCTCTTATCTGTCCTGTTCAAACTTTCCGATCCTATGTTAACTCAAGAAAGTGCTGCAGCTCTTCCAACTACTTCCAGGCTTTTAGGGGGAATGATGGAATTTTTTTAATGCCGTTGATCGGATGGTTGTTTGTGGTCTTCAGTGAAAAATGGGCCGCATTTCTGTAGGAGCGCACAGATCCTTCCATCTGCCATGTTTGTTTTAACAAGTTGGCAGTATAAATGCTCTACATTTGGGATGTCCTTGTTATCATTTCTCATTTATCTGAAGCAGTTCGCAAGATATTTATTGGAGAAAACGCTGCTTATATCATCGTTTTCTGGAGATCGTTTATAGCTCCCGAAATTTTCAACATCAACATGTATCTAATTTATTGAAAAATTTGCATTACAAAGTAGCAAACATATAATTTTGACTCAATGATTTTGATGAGATCTTCACGGCTTACAGCGTGGAGAGCTGATGACATATCGGCTCCTGTTATATATATATATATTTTTTTTTAAGCTTATCACCCCAAGCAAGGCTGGAAGCCACTAGCACGCAAGGTTTGGATGCCTTGATATTTTCATTCTGCACTTTCTTTCTTTTTTATTTGTTGTTCTTTTTTGAAAACTAAATTGAATGCAACTTAATGCAACAGGTCAGGTCACACCAATGTGTAATAATGTGTTTAAAATAGTAATTTACGTGTTTAAAATAGTAATTTACGTGTTTAGAATAGTAATTTACGTGTTTAAAATAGTAATTTACGTGTTTAGAATAGTAATTTACGTGTTTCAAATAGTAATTTACGTGTTTAGAATTGTAATTTACGTGTTTAAAATAGTAATTTACGTGTTTAGGATAGTAATTTACGTGTTTAGAATAGTAATTTACGTGTTTAAAATAGTAATTTACGTGTTTAGAATAGTAAATTACGTGTTTAGAATAATACTTTTTTATGTGTATTTAAGAATGCCGGACCTCAAATAATAATTCTTTGATTTATGGTTGTTTTTTTTTTTAAATTGATGTAATTGGCTTTCATAATTTTTACGTTTTTTACAAGTAGATTAATAAAGTATCTTATTATAATTAGAAAGGAGTTATTATTGTCATTCTTGTGGTACTTATTTATGTGTTGTTTAATGGTACTTTGATCAGATAAATGACACGTGAATCTACTTGAATCAGACTACACAATATGAATTTGGGCGAATGCGATATTTATGCTCAGAAAGAGCAACAGAAATACGAAAGGATGTATCCTTATGTTTTTATAGCGTTTGACAAGTTACGTCACGAAGAACTGTTTCGACTAGGTAAGCTTGACTTATTTGGGAAGAATATTAGAATAATCCAGAAATATACTGGGAAATAACAGCCTGCATAAGGCTATAAAACGAATTCAGTAAATACACAAAGATAGAAAGGGGCGTAAGACAAGGATGTGTCTTCTCACTGGACTTAATCAAAATATACAGTGAAACAAACCCGAGTGAGTTAGAAGTCCTACCAGTTTTCATTATTAACTGTCATAGTCTTATCAACAGTAGATATGCAGATGACACAGTGTTGTTAGCAGACACACAGACGAAACTATAAGAACTCCCACAGAAAGTAGTAAAGGAAAGATAGAAGAAAGGACTAAACATTAACTTTAAGAAGCGAGAAAGTATGGTTGTAAGCCACAAAAACACCCCAACATACGAATTACAAACTGGAGATACCAAAGTTAAACACCGAAATCCGAAGGCGCATTGGGATAGCGACAAATGCTTTCCAAACGCTAAGCAAAGTATTAGGAAACAGGAAAATTTCGTTGAAAACAGGAAAAAAAGTACTAATTTTGTTATGCAATATCGGATGTCTTAAATGGCAGCAAATGATGGATAGTCTCCTCACAGACGAAGAAGAGGCTTGAGGTGATAGAAAGGTGGTTCTACAGAAGAATGATGCGAATACCATGGACCGAAAGTGTGAGCAACGCCAAAGTTTTAGAGAAAATGGGAACAAAAAATAATATTTATACGTAGCATCAGAAAGAGACTTGAAATTTCTAGGGCATATAATGATGAAAGAGGGCTTGGAAAATTTGACATTCATATTGAAGACAAGAGTGACAGAGGAAAGCAGTGCGTAACATGCCTAACGCGCTTGTATAAATGGTTGACAGAACAGGGATTAAGAGTGATAACAAAAAGGCAAAGTTTACTAGAGGCTACAGTGTAGAGGAAGTTGTGCATCGCCAACATTCTGAAGAGAAGAAGATCCACACGAACAACCAGATTTTTAAAAGTATATTCGGGCATTATGAAAAAGATCATTAAATGTAACTGACACAGAATATCTATTGTTTAAAAATGTCTAAAAGAACAATTGCCTTAAAATAGCTAATTAAATGATTTTTTATTTTTTTATTTTTTTTATTTTTTTGCATTTCAGATGACAATGCAGCCATCAATGTTGATTTTATTTATAGCAGTAACGTCTTCATGGGCTGGAGCTTTCCTTGCATCAAATTGTAGCGACCAATGTGCTTCAGTCTGCAAATGTAAGGTAACAGAGAACGGATGCGAAGTGAGATGCATTGGTCAAAATCTCAGGCATATACCATCTCCATTACCAAAGTCGGCAACGCTTCTTGATTTGAGCGATAATATCATGACATCCCTCCCAGGAATGGCGTTCTCAAAATTGAAGAAACTAAGAATTTTGAGAATCGATAATAATCGATTAGAAAGGTTAAATTCAGATTGCTTCCGAGGCCTGACTTACTTGCAAGAACTTTCTCTTGAAAACAACGAGTTGGAATTAGTTATCACAACATTTGCGCCATACATTTTTACTGACTTAGTCCGTCTTAAGCGACTTAAGCTGCGAATGAACAAACAGTTTTATGGTAACTATCTGGACAAATCAGTGCCCAAAATTCATTCGTTAGAATCGTTGTATATAGTTGGCTTTAGCGGGAAAGTATTTGGACATCTCTACAGGAAACTAAAATATTTGAATTACGTTAGTTTTTCCAGTGTGAATAGACCTTCCTTGATGGAAGTTATTCCCGAACAGGCATTTCAAAATATACCAAATCTGAAGTATTTGAATTTGAGTTATTGCAGAGTCAAAGATATTCATAAAAACACATTCAGTTATCTACCATCACTGACAGTTCTTGACTTGTCCTATAACAGAAACATGACATTTCTTGGGCTAAGACAGGCTTTATATGGTTTGAGGAATATCTCCACTCTCCAGTTTCTGAATATCAGCGCCATTCACGAACTCTTCGGCTTGGGAACAGAGTTTAAAATAGAAGATGCTGAAAATTTGAAAACGACTTCTCTAAAATCGTTACATTTGGATTCGAATAAGCTGGAATTTTTTCAACCCGGAGCGGTGACCCTGCTTCCAAGTACACTTCAATATCTATCTGTTACAGACAACAGATTTACGTTTGGATGGTACATTATTGAACTTTACCATCTGTCAAATATCCGCGTCATCGATTTTAGCTTTAAATTGAATCACTATACTTTTCTAAGTATTTATTCTTCGAAAAATTCTATTAGTAATAATATAAACTTATACAATAACTCTAAAATATCGCTGGAGGTAATTTTGTTCAGTGAGTGTTACATGAAATACCCACTGCCTTATTTTAACCCGCGTTTTAGTAGTATGGTTCGCTATATAAATGCATCTGGTAATATGTTTTGTCCTTGGCAAGGTCCAGTCATAGGTTTGGAGAAAATGACCTTGCTGGACTTGAGTAATAACATGTGCCGAACTGTTTCAAATATGTTCTTTTCCTACTTCGCTTCTCTTCAAATACTTTATATCCATGATAATCTCCTAGGAATCTCTAAAAACCCGGATGGCTTTAACTTGGTATTTCAGAATCTAACCAAACTGGAATTCTTAACACTGTCTAATAATCGTATTGCAAACATGTCCAAATTTAGTTTAATAAATCAGGTCAACATGAGCTACCTCGATCTGAGTGGTAATCTTCTCCAGACGTTCTCGATACGAATTGGAAACATGAGGAACTTACGCATGTTGGACCTTTCCAACAACTTCCTTGACTCCTTATCAGCAGAAACGTACAAGGAGATTGAAAATATTTCACTCACTCAAAACATCACCGTGAATTTAATGAGAAACAAATTTAAGTGTTCTTGCTACTATATGCATTTTCTAAAATGGATGCTAATGGCAAAACAATCAAAAAAAATTAATTTGATTTACGAGAAATGCATTTTCGCTAATGGAACCTCTACGAGTTTGAAGGGTGATTATCTGGAAAGAGTCGTTCGCCATTTAGATAAATCCTGTAGCTCTATCCTTTCTTTGATTCTACCGGCCAGCATTTTAATGTTTGTGTTGATCATTTTACTCGTAGGGGGGTTCATCTATCGCTACCGTTGGAATCTCCGTTATTTTTACTACATGATGAAAGCTAGATATTCGTTTCAGAATGAAAAAGCTGAAAACTTTGTGTTCGATGCATTTGTGAGTTATTCAGAAGATGAAGGAGAGTTTATAATCAATAAAATGATACCGGAACTAGAGGAGCGCGGTAATCTACATTTGAACATTCATCATCGCGACTTTGTTCCTGGGCGGAAAATCGTAGAAAATATCTTGTCAGCTATTCAACAAAGCAGATATTGTGTTGTTTTGCTCAGCAGGTACGTGAGTGATATTTTCATCATTTGATTCATTTTTATCTATATTTCATAAGAGTGAATTGGTGCTTTTACAGAATACCCCCACTAATTTCTGTAAAAGAGAGACTAGCTTCCCTCCCAGTTTTATGTAGAATAGTCTCTTGATCAATTTTCTGTAAAATAACTCCCCTCAAATCTGTGTAGATAATCTCTAAGTTTTTAGAGAATAAACAATCCTCCAATTTTCTGTGGAATAAGGAATAGCTACCCTACCAATTTCCTGTACAATATTACTCATCTCAATTTTCTGTCAAAGATCCCCTAAATGTTACCTAGAGAATAACTTTCCCTCCAATTATATGTAGAATAGGAAATTACCAACCTACCAATTTCCTGTACAATATTACTGTTATATTCGGTGCTAATAGAAATATATACTTGAAAAACAAGGTGGATAAAATAAGTAAAGGTTTATTGTAAAAGCCAGTACAATAAGAATAAAGGTAATAGCTATGCACAAGGTCGTCGCAAGTTAATCAAGTAGTGAGTGCTACTATTGGAAAGTCGGCAGTTCTCGCGTAAGTCTGAGTCGTACTCAACAGATCCTAGCTAGTAATATTTACCGACCTCTCCACGTGGTAGGATGTGGCAAAAGGCCGAATTTAATGTGGGGCAATCAGAGCCCGTACGCTTAGTCAGATTCAACGTATACACCGCATAAACGGGTTCGGGTCTGTCTATTTCCCCGGACGAGACTCTGCTCTTCGGCATAGCCTCGTCCGGGTTCTTCTCTGCCTGGAGGTAGAGAGTTCGACAACAGCTAAAGAGCGGAGTAACAGATCCCAGCTAGTCGATATTTACCAGCCTCCCCACGAGGTAGGATGTGGCATAAGGCCGAGTTTAATGTGGGGCAATCCGAGCCCGTAGTCTCGGCCAAAAATTCCCCGTAGATCCCGTATAAAACGGGGTCGGGTAGCTGTTTCTTCGACATAGCCTCGTCTGGTAATCCTCTCTGCCCGGAGGCAGAGAGTGCGACCAGCACAGCTGGAAAAGATTCCAGCTAGTCTATATTTATTGTATATAAATACAATTATGGCACAAGGCCTAAAAGGGGAATGGGTTGAGCTGGTCTTCTTTGACTATCCTATACCTAGCTAATCCGATTCACGACCCATTCACTCATTACAATTCCAGCCCCCCATTAAGACTAGGCGCGTTGAATCCACCATTAACGGCCCCAACCGCTGAAGAAACGAGACGCTCTCCTCGCGATCGTTTGGCGCATAAACCGCAATGACTCGGAACGAAGCACTTTACACGGCAACATTGGCCACGATCAACCGGCCCTCGGCATCGACATGAACACGTTCCACCCTCGCATCCAGGGTACGGCTAACCAACAAAGAAACTCCTCTAGCATGTTAGTCCCCATGCTGAATAGACGACAAAGTCGTTAGACAGCACACACGCATCGACGCTGCAAACAAAGTGGGTCTCTTGTCGTTGCTGCCGTTGTTGTTGTTCTTGCTGTTGTTGTTGTTGTTATTGTTCTTGCTGTTGCTTCTGATTTGGTTGCAGTTGTTTTTGTTGTGATGCTTCTTTGTGCTGCACCCTCTTTTTGTGGCTGCTTCTACTTTTCAGGCCGCTCTCGCGGTGGGGTGGTGGTTGCCGCTTTGGTTGGCGTAGGTCGTGTTTTGTGGGACATGGCACGTTAGTCGATTTCCGACTCTTTTTTACCTTCTTCCAGGCTCCATCGGTTTTCTTTGTCGATGTTCCCTCTTCCGCTAGCGCTGCGACTATTACTGCTGTTATTGCTGTTGTCGTTGCTGGACGAGGTGGAGATTGTGTACGTTTACCGGGGCACTCCTTAGCCATGTGCCCTGAAGCTCTACACGACCAACAACATCTTTTTGTTACAGCAAACCAGTATATTTGGAATTTCTCCGAAGCTCTTCCGGTTTAGCTCCATGCCACCGGTATCTGTCCCGGCTTTGCCTGATGAGGACCTCACTTCGTTTACATCTCAATGAGATTTTCCATTTATGATTAGTAAATAGTTTTAATTTAATAAAAATAACATTTGACCGCTCAAAATTAATATTGAATTTTAAAAGATTTAAAAGTTTGTAAATGATTCTAAAATTGAAAGAAAATGAAAATAATTCTTTAAAAAATTATTTATTCATTGAAAAACAATATTTTTTAAGACAATCGTGTCCATAATATATCTTATTCATAAAAGCAATTAGAAGCCTTTTTTATTAAAATGCCTTAATTTCATTGTATTTTTTTATTTTACTATTCAGGGCAAAGTTTCTTAAATTGTGGTTCCTGTTGTCAATGATTTAAATTCTCCGAGTACTTGTGGCCCTATAACAGATATAACCGTTAAGCGTTAATTTCATTCCTCTCCGAATAAGTCCCAAATGTTTCATTAAAATCTGACAATAATCTGATTTTTGCAACAATTTACAAAACGATGTGTTTTTCACAACAAAAAGCAAAACCAAAATAAAACGCTCAAATTTCCTGTAAAAAAATTTAAAGTCTAACAAGATTTTTAACTGAAATTTTCAAGAGTCTAATAAGGATAAAAACGTATAAATTTCAAAAATTAAAAAATCATTTGATTTTTCCTCTTAATAATCACACAAACATTTTGACGGTAAAGCGTTTTTTTATTAAGTTTTGGGCATTTTTTCACCATGTATCCTACTTCCTCAGCGATTTTTTGAAGATGCCTAAGTAGATCTGGGTAAGAGGTTGGGTGTTATAGTAGTGATTATGTAAAATAAACGCTGTCTTAACTTAAATTTTAAATTCTTGGCCCTTTAAATGCTTTCTAACCCATCCACTTTTATTAAGACTCTTCCCGTTTATTGTACATTGAACAGAATCTCGACCCCACTATTATTAAGACACTCTTAAGCGTATATAATAATTCAGATCTGATTACTAACGAGCTAAATGCAACAAGAAACAAGAGTTTTATATTTATCATTGCAGTGGTTTTTTAAAGAGCCAATGGTGCATGTATGAATTTAGTATGGCCAAAATGGAGACTGTCTACGCTGAACGAGATATGGTAGTGGTTATAATGCTGGAAGAAGTGGACACGGAATCTATTCCTCTGGAATTGATGCATCATTTGAAGACAAAGAGTTATATTGAATATCCGACCAGAGATGAGCAAGGGCAACAACTTTTCTGGAATAATATGAGAGATTTATTGCAAGGAAAGGCTGAAAGGACTTGACGAATTAAACTTTCAATCAATATTACTGTATCCATTTCGAATAAGACTTATGAACATACGTTAGAAATGCATCCACCGTATATTATGACATTTTACGTTTAATACGTCTTTTATTCATAACGTGAGAACTATTATTCAACATATCTGGTTCAATTTTCAACACAGATAACATTATTCAAAATATAGACATTTATTCAAAGTTTATGAACTTTTATTCAACAAATAAACACATCTCCATTCTCTCTCTCTCTCTCTCTCCATATCTATCTATCTATCTATCTATCTATCTATATATATATATATATATATATATATGTATATATATATATATATATATATATATATATATATATTTTAGAATTGGACATAGCCCGACAATTTATTTAATACTGTTTATTATAAAAAACAGAGCATTTGCTTAAATACTTGTATCTATAAAAAGAACGTTAAACATAATATATAAATGTCTTTAAATATATATATATATATATATATATATATATATATATATATATATATATATATATATATATATATATATATATATATATATATATATATATATATATATTGTTATGAAATATTCCATACCTCATAAATACTGTGCCTCAAGAGGAGACACCAGACAGAGTGTCACAGTGAGACCGACAGACAGAGACAGTCGGACAGTCGGCTAGACGATTACAGTAAGACATTGGAATAGTGATACTTCGAGACAACATAGTTCTCTCTAGTCTAACCTGATTGTTGTTAGTAACACTTCTACTTCTTTTGTACATATTTCTATTGGTAATATATTTGTGTTATTCTATACCTGTGTTCGAGTTATTCTTCATTGGTTCTACATTGGACCATCACCGTGGTACAAGGAACCTGGACCATAACAATATATGGAGCCTCAGAGCCTCTCTCACAGTGAGATGCAATATATATATATATATATATATTGTTACGTTGACCCAATAGTTGTACGGTCACCTCAGATTTTATAGGCATGTTTTTAGTACATTGTATATTTGCGACGAAACATATGACCCTTGATAACCTTATTTCTTGAGTAGGCAGATTGTGGGTTATATATTATTTTTATGTCCAGATAAGTCAGGGCCAGTTCCCGGAAAGGAACCTTACCCCTTCCTCCCATTTCCTATCCAGTCTCTGACCGTAGACGAGACAAACGCTGTTTGGCAGATAGGGGCGAGTGACATTAGGGTCCGCGAAAGACACCCACACACCTTTTTTTTTTCGTGTGGGCCAACACGTGACCCAACTGATAGCAGTTTTCGTTTTCGTGGTGAGGTGGCAACAATCTCACTTAGTTGCTGACCCTCGGAGGAAGCGGACGTCACCAAACCCAAACTTAGCTATCCGCCACTAGAAGAATTAGATGCCACCAAAACCAAAGGAACGACGAGAGACCCTGGAACGACATCGTCAACCAAAGCCGGCTACATTCCTGTGATTTTTCTGTGTGTTCTTCTCGCCATCAACACGAGACATCGCCAAACAAAGAACTCATAACTTGAACTTTGTAAATCCCACCCTTTTATCATTGGTAATAGTCAATCGACGTCGATTCCGACAATATGTAAGTTTCTTTATTTTTTCTATATCTTATGATCTGCTGTCTCTGTAGTCATATGTATTTCGCCGCATTAGTATTTGTTTAGGTAATTTATCTCCCCATCCCTTATATTATTTAGTTTTCTTTTTCTTTTTCTTACTGTCTGTATATTTTATAAATAAAACTTTTGTATCATATATTCTCGTGTTGTCTTCTATCGTTCTCTGTCTGCATATAGTTCATTTACTCTCTGCGTTTACCGACGTCCGGAATTGGAGAATTCCCTTCCCAACGTTCTTTTTTTTAATTTTTATATCGAACCTTGGGGTTTATTTATTTATTTTTTTATTTTCTCGTTGCGTCCCGGCTATCGTAGTCCCAACGAAACCCCGGGCGTAACAGAATATATATATATATATATATATATATATTGTGTGTGTATTTAGGCAGCATTTTTTTTAGGCAGTTTGTATATATTAGAATTTTATGTCATTTTTTTTATGTTCCCTGTAAATTGTGGCACTGTGGTATATGTAGTATTGATTGGTGAGGGATGGGTTTTTTGTGCTGAATGAGCAAATTGTAATGAATGAATTGGTCGTGAATCAGATTAGCTAGGTCTAAGATAGAAAGTGTCGACCAGCCTTTCCCCATTTCCCATCTGGCCTTGTGCCACAATTGTTTTAATTAAAACTATAAATATATATTATTGCTGTCTTTAAATTTATGGTATTTAAGTTTATAATCGATTCTGCATAGGTTGGGACTTCCTACGAACGGCTTTTGGGACAAGTTCATCCAAAACCTCAAGTGGAACTCATTATATGCAAACCATTGCTAAAGAAAAAAGTATGCCGGCTCCTTGTAACGCCCCAGAAAGTACCCGATTCCTTCTGCCAATCTTTTACAAGTATCAGATCAGGCAAAAAACTGAGTAGGAACTGCCTTTCTAGCCTTGAGTCCAAAATTATATAGGCATACTTGCCAGGAGTGACATATTTCCCCACTTTACAGTCCGTTTCTGACGAAACGTTGCAAGCCTATCGCTACTCCATTGCTGTTTCGGACAAGCTATATTTTTTAGTGTAACCAGTTCAGCTCATGTGAGGCAGTAAAGCCACTAAGAGGCATGTCGGCAACTGCTCAAATCCTCTCCATTCGCTGCATAATGGAAGAGATGAAAAAATTCAACAAATGAGGTCACAATCTGCTTTATTGACTTTCACAAAGCGTTTGATTCCATCAAGAGATCTAATGTTCAAAATCCTCCAACACTATGGTATATCCTCCAGAATTGTTTAAGCACTTAGAGCTCTGTACAGAAACACCACTCCACCATTGTATCACCTAATGGCGAGAATGATTCCTTTCAAGTTAAAGCAGGAGTTCTACAAGGCGATACACTTGCTCCTTTCCTGTTTATAGTTATTCTGGACTATGTTCTGCGTATTTCTCTCGACAAGAAAAGGACTCATTTTGAAACTTCGCCAGAGTAGTCGGTACCCTCCACAATACCTGATGATCTTGCCAATCCCTGTTGCAGACGCTTGCTCAGGTAGATTTACGGTTTATACTGCAACTATGCTGAGCGAACTTTAGTTACAGTTTCTGGGAGAAAGCGCATTACCTGCTGTGATCAGCAGTCTGAACAAGGCCAGTACGCTCAAACCCTCGGTCATAATGACTTGTGATTTGATGCTAGAACAATTATCGATGGCTCCCAAATAGTTCCGTCTACCCAATTTCACTCACAATACTTGGGTCAACCTGTGGTGTGGTTTTCAGGTACTTTCCAAACCTGCCACACGCTGAGATTGCCTCCTGTTATAACATCAAGAAGTCAACTTCCTGATAAATCGATAATGATAACATTCGACATCGGATATAATGGTCGAAAAGCGAACATTCTAATCACTCGGCTACGTGCACATATATTGAATAAAGACACTGTAAAATAACAGAAAAAACAAAAGGTAAATGCAGACCAATAACATATATGACCTTTTTCTGGTAAGTGTTTTATCAAAGGACGGAAAGTGCGACACAGAAATCCGAAGAAGTATTTTGATAGTCAAAGATGCATTTCAAAAGCTAAGCAGGGTATTAAGAGACAGAAAAACTTCGTTAAAAACAAATAAAACAAGACTGAACTGTTATGTATTATCTGGCCTCATGTATGGCAGTTAATTTCAGACAAAGATGAAGAAGAGACGTGAGGTTTTAGAGACAATGGAAACAAAAAAGAACACTTATACATCACCTCAGGAAGAGACAGTTGAAATTTGTAAGGCACATAATGAGGAAAGAAGGTTGGCAATTTGGTACACACAGGACAGATTGGAGGCAAAAGGTACAGAGGAAATAACGCATAACCTATCAAACGAGTTTGAGTAAACGGGTGGCAGAACAAGGTTCAGGAGAGATGTCAAAAAGACAAAATTTATTAAGACCTACAAAGAACAGGTAATTGTGGAGAGCCATGATCGCCAATCTCCTGAAGGCACATAATGAGGAAACATCGCTTAGAAAATATAATAGACACAGGACAGATTAAAGGTAAGAGAGACAGAGGAAAACAAGGCATTGCCTATCTAGCAAGCTTGAGTAAACGGATGGCAGAACAAGGTTTAGGAAAGATAACAAAAAGGTAAAATTTATTAAGAGATACAAAGGATGGGGAATTGTGGAGAGCCATGGTCACTAAATTCCTGAAAGGACATAATGAGAATAGAAGGCTTGGCAAATCTGGTACTCATAGGACAGATTGGAGGCAAAAGTGACAGAGGAAAACAACGCTTAACCTACCTAAAGAGAATGAGTAAACGGATGACGAACAAGGTTTAGGTGAGATATCAAAAAGAAAATTTATTACGAGCTACAAGGGATGGGAAATTGTGGAGAGCAATGATCCCAAACGTGCTGAACGGACATAATGAAGAACGAAGGCTTGGAAAATTTGCTACTCACAGAACAGATTGGAAGCGAAAGAGACAGAGGAAAACGACGCATAACCTACCGAGAGAGAATGTGAACATGGATGGTTGAGCTAGGTTTAGGAGAAATAACAAAAAATAAATTTATGAGTGACTAAACGGGAAATTGTGGCAATCCATGATCGCCTGTGTCCTGAGTGGACACGGCAACTATTTTTTTTTAATCATTTCATCCCAAGCAAATGGAAGTTGCACTAGTACGCAGTGGGTTACAGGAAGTGAAAGTGAGAGAAAAGACTGAGTGTAGGGAGGATTATGGAAAAGACAAAAATGAACGGGATTGAAGAAGATAGATGATGGCGATTGACGTTGCATTTACAATTTTCTGAAAATTGAAGGTCGTCCTCAACGGATTCTTCTCCAGTTTCTTTCTTACGAACACAGGTGTTACCCCAAGGCTCTATCCTGAGTCCTACACAGTTTCTGATCGTCATTAACGATCTTCCCGATGTCATCAGTTTCCACAATAGGTATCTCTGCAGACGACACCACTATTTACTCCTGCCTCAATAGCGAATCTGGTATCGCTGACAAAACTAACCTGGCCGTTGATCTCGAAAGGGTCTCCAATCTGTGGTTGACTTGGGCAAGAAATGGTTGGTAAACCGTAATGCCTAAAAAAAAAACCCAAAAAAACTGCTCTCTGTTACCCACCACAGAGAACCCTCCATGACTCCCTCTGTCTTTTCTACAAATACTTTCTCCGACGAGCTACTTTCGCTGGTTCCCAAACTGCATGAATTTAAACGTGCTACTAGGTTGGCATCTTAGTTCCACCCTTTCACTGTCGAAACTGTTAAATGTCGCCGTCTCTATTACTCCAATAGACTCATGTCTCGCACCTCCTGTCTGTGGAACTCCCCTTCTCTTATTTGCTTCCATGGTATCTATAATCTTCAATTATTCAAATGCATTGTCAATAGATATCCTCAGATGCCTTGATCCAATTCCCCGTCCTTCTCTTCACCCTTTCCTCTAGCTCGCCTCTTTACTCTTGCTCTCACTCACTGTAACCCCTTGCGTGCTAGTGGCACTCCAACCTTGCTTAGGGTGAAATGCTTAAAAATTGTAGTTATCAGGGAAGCAAGTAAACAGAAGTGAGTTCCACAAGCGGGAAATGTAAGAAAAGAAAATAAACTGCTGGAGTAGAAGTGGCGGTTGCATTTATCTATTTCGACAGTAAACAGGTGGGACCTAGATGCCAATCTAGTAGCACGCTTAAATTTATGTAGTCAGGACACTAGAAAAAACTCACCAGAGTAGTTGCTATGAGAATATTTATAGAAATGACAGAAGAAAGCTCCGCCACGTCGGTGAGAAAGTGACTGAAGTTGAGATGCCAGTTCAGGATCGATTACATTGCAGATCCTTCTTCGGATTTTGTTAAGAACCTCAAGATGAATGGCAGGAGAACCAGACCAGATATGGAAGCAGTATTCAATGCCTGAACGAACAGTATTCAATGCCTGGACGAACAGTATTCAATGCCTGGACGAATAGTATCCATTGCCTGGACGAATATTTGTAAATGTGCATGATGGACACTGACGTGGAAAAAAATTGTCTGAGTAAAAAAAAATTGTCTGATTTACATTTCTAATCTTCTGGAAAATAAAAAATAAAATACTTAAAAAAATATTCACTCACGTAAATATCATAAAACATAACAGTTTTCGCTTTTTCTAATACACCTTTGTTTTATATAAAACTTTTCAGCAACATCCAAGATTCAAATCTTACTGAAAAAATACAAAGTCAAATTTTCCCTAAACAGATATGCATCAGATATTTTTTGCCTTGGAAAACCAAAAATATACAATATATTTGATTAAAATTGGTTATCAGAAACTCCTTACAAAAATAGTTTTTGAGTTTTATTAAATTCTTTTCTTAAGATTTCGGACTATATTTTCGATGTAATCACGGTCTGTATCAAACAACTAATGATATAATAGGGCAGGTTGATTTTTCGCTTTCTTTAGAAAATCACTATCGTATTCGATTTGAAAGCTAGGGTTTGTTGTGATAAGACTTCAACAATTAGATTCATAGATTTTACCAATTTAAGAACATTTAGTTTTAAATATCGTCTGAAAAATATACAGAAATACGAAAAATACAAACTGACTTCAAAATTTTGCTATTTCAAGAATAAATCCAAGTAAGGTTGATGTATTAGATCCATTGAATGGAAAATATATTCAAATCAGAGTTCTAATTATGAATCACCACAAGCAAAATATGCATTTTTTACTGTATTCAATCAGTAAAAACAGTGTAAAAATAATTCTAAAAAATTACAAAAAAGTATAATTCGTTAGATCATTTGTTCGAACATATATAATAAAAATAAAAAAATAGATAAAAGTTTATATAAGACCAAAATACTGCGGGGTAAAAATCCTAAGATAAAATATTTTAAATTTGCATTCTTTAGTGAAAATCGAACTAAAACTACAGCACTGTATAACATATTACATCATAATATAGCTAAATTGTTCAGTATAATTAGAATGTCTGAAGACCAACTTCTCGAGAGCTCCTCTCTGCGGCTGCTCGATCTCACGCTGGCCGCTGATCTGAGATGGAACAAATACATCGAGTCAATTGCATCATCCACCGCAAGGAAAGTTGGCTCCCTGTGCCGAGCCAGGAAATTTTTCACCCCGGAATCGATCCTCCAAATCTATAAATCGACCATTTTTCCCTTGCATGGAGTATTGCTGCCATATATGGTCTGGAGCCCCTGCTGTTTGCCTCAGGGTTCTTGATAAGATCCAGAGACGGATATGCAATGTAATTGGCCCTGATCTGTCATCTCGTCTGCAGTCGCTCTCTCACAGACGCGACGTTGCCTCGCTCTGTCTTTTTTACAAATACTTTCACGGTAATTGCTCCGAGGAGCTGCTTTCGCTGGTTCCTAGGCCTCATGAATTTAAACGTCCTACGAGGCTGGCATCCCGTTCCCACCCCTTCACCGTTGAAACTGTTAGATGTAGACGTCTCTTCTACTCCAATAGCTTCATGTCTCGCACATCTCGCCTGTGGAACTCACTTCCTTATTCCTGTTTCCCTGACAAATACAATCTCCAACTATTTAAGTGTAACGTCAATCGACATCTCCAGTTGCCTTGATCTATCCACTTCCCTTCTCCACATCCTTTCACCTTTCATTCCTATCTGCTCTCACTCCAAATCTTCTGTAACCCCCTTGCCTTGATCGATCCACTATCTTTCTCCACATCCTCTCCTTTACCACTCCTATCTGCTCTTCCTCCAAACCTTCTGTAACCCCTTGCGTGCTAGTGGCCTCCAGCCTTGCTTGGGGTGTAAACTTAAAAATAAAAAAATAAAAAAAATAATAATTTCCCTTTGAAGTAAATGACGGTCTTATTTGATGGCACAAGGATTTAGTAATAATGTGCTTGTACCATGCATCTTGTCCATTTACAGTTTGTAAAGCTTCAGTAAATTATAAATTATAAATTAAGCTTTCACAAATCACAGGAACTAAATTGCAACTCCGCAATTTTGAACATAAACTTAATCTTTAAACTCGTTTCCTCAAAAAACTAACGATTTGGAAAGAAATATTTTGTGTCATTATTTATCATGTCAAACCGAAACTTTCAAATCCAGTGCAATGCCAGGGTTTCAAAATCAACCTACTCACATGATATAACACCTTCGGGAATTCATCGTTATAAAAAGGGTAAAAAGGGGTAACATCTAAAATTCACCTTGCACAGGTGACGAGTAAAGCAAAAAAGACGGGCACTTTCACGTGGCGTAATGGTTAGCAAGCTTGTCTCGCTCGGACAATTAAAACTGAATAGTGAGTTCGATTCTCACTAGGTGCCCCATACTGTTGATCGATGTGCCACATCTAAGCTACGCATAGAAAGTCATTTTGGGCATCTCGATGTGCTGTAACGTTTAGCAAGATTGTCTCGCTATAAAGTGTTTCGACTGAGTAATGAGTTCGATCTTCACTGGGTTCGCCATCCTTTCGGCCTTGTGCCACATCTAAACTAGGCTTAGAAAATCACCTTTGGTCACCTCGACGTGGTATAATGGTTAGCAAGCTTTTCTCACTAGGACAATTACGACTGAATAGTAAGTCTGATTCTCACTGGGTGCACCATACTTTCGGCCTTGTGCCACATCTAAGCCACGTTTTGAAAATTATAGCCACAATTGTTTGTATTTATACCACTAAATCTCGAGTAAAGAAAAAAGAGGTTATAGTTAACTTTATTTTATTTGGTCAAGTTAGCTCGGACATTCATGAATCGGTCACGCCAATCACCAGGTGGGGAGGTCGTTAGGATGGCATTCTGTGTCATAACATCGTTGCCCAATATAGGTGGTTGCTGGGCAACCAACCCGTCTTGCTCCATGGGCAGGTCTCCAGAGCAGTAGATTCTTTGCGAGTTCTTGTTTTACTCGCCAGCAGTGTTCTGCAAAGCGCATTCAACGTTCATGTAGCATTGTAGAAATATCAGGATGGGGTCCATAGTTTTTTTTGTGATTTCGTTAACATCGCCAAGAGATGTTAAGTATGGCTCTCAACATTCGAGTGTTGGTTTCATCAAGCTTAGACTCAATGATTTTAATTAATTTCCAAGCTGTGGAATAATTAAACTGAATCTACAATGGCTCGAAAGAAGCTCTGTTTGGTAAATGTTTTAAATCGGAGTTTAGCGGTGTTTTTTTTGTTTTTTTTTTCGCGTGTCGAAAGTGCGAATGATTTGGACAGTACCTAATCAGAATATACCCCACTTAATTAGAGTTTTAATAAGACAATAAAAACAAACGTTGTGAATCAGTAATCGGAAAAAGATTTAGCATATTATATAATTATGTTTCTAATAGTTAGTAATCGAATGACAATATAGGGAAAAATCCTGTTACACGTTTCGTCCGTCGAAAGGACTTCTTCAGAATAATAATGATTTTTATCGATGGAATCTTAAGGAGAGGGAACAAAATACAACAAACTCCAGTTATAATTCTGCACCGAAAGAACGCTGAAGATACCAGGGCGCTTAACTTTACATGTAAAATTTCTGGCGTTCGTTGGATCCAAATACATAACTGAGGCGAGTCCATTCAGTTTTCTATTGTTTTTGTTTTTATTGTCGTTTTCTTCACATTGTAATAACAGTAATTTTGTTAGAAAAGGAGATTGTTTGTTTGGTTTAGCAGCGTATCAATCTCTGTGGGTTATTTAATGCCGAAGTCTAGATATATATTTTTTTTTTACTCGTGGCAGTGGAGACTTCAGGGGTTAATGGCCCTCGTTCGATGGCGTACCTTCGGAGGATTGGCTCGGTTAAGGAACGAGCCTCGCGAAACGGAGTGGCTCTTGCAGCGTGTCTCACTGGCGACAGTTCGAGGTAATGCTTTCTCCATCATAGCGGCTGGCAGAGGATAGAAAACATTGTTTATGGTTACGTTGTTCTGGAATTGTCATCATTGGCCGACTGAACTTGCTTTGTTTCAATGACTTTTATTTTTATCTTAATGTTAACATTCTTTCATTGGCTGAATTGTTACCAACAACTGTCTTCTTTTGTTCCTTCTTTCTCTTTTTTTCCGTATTCATGGAGATCTTTCTACTATTTGCTTTTCTATTCTATTCTCTTCTATTCTTTTTTTTTCTTCATTTCTTTGGAGTTATGACGTGCTGTCTTTTATTTTTTCTTAACTCTTTTATTTCTCTTTGTCCTTTTTCTTTTTCCTATCGAGGGGGGTGCATTTGTTTTTGGGATTTTCAAAAACCTGTTTAGCTATCAACCAACACCATCAACTGAATTAATTGAACTATATACTTAGTTCTTTTTTAACACTATCTTATAGCTTCAACTAAATATATTTTAAACGCAATTGTATGCCTACAACTACTGATAAAATGTATTCGTCATTTTGCTATAAAATGTATTGTTAATTCTACTATAAAATTGAATTGGTGGTCATTTTGCTTTAAAAATATATGGCTGCTAATTTTTTCATATAAAAATGTATTTTAATTATAAAAACATATTTTTTATTACCTTCTTAGTGTTTAGTTTTTGTTTAAGGGGTTCATTATTTTCCCATAGCTGGGAATCTAACAGATGCTACCACCCCGGGTCAAGGTGGATCCGGAGACAACAACAATTAAGAGTTGTTTCAATACTCCTCAAAACATCTAATCTCCTGTTCAGTGGCCTTGCTGCCAGATGTAGTTTATCGCCATACGCAGGACTATAGAAAAGAGATAGTTCATTATTCTGAATATACATTCGCCTTTATAAATTACTTTCTTTTTATTAAAACTGCATTGTCGAAATTATGGTTAGACTTATTACAACAGACGACTTATGCACTGAATGTATGTTTTATAAAGACCCTTTTTGTTTTCATATATTCTTTGATTTGAATCACTAGAGGTTTCATCAATGTGCGCCTCGTGGATTTTTTTTTACTGTTGATTCGAAAATTTCTGCTTCAGGTTTTAGATTGTTGTTTCTTTTTTATTATTCTAGTGTTTCTAATCTTACAAAGTTTCAAATTTATAGCCTTGTTCGCAGATCGTCTGCAGTTGTGTAATCTTTTGATCTGCGTTTTTTTTTTTCTTATGACGAATTCATGTCAAGGAAGATGCAATCTGCTCTGAGCAAATGCACAGTAAATATTCGCCTCACTTGACATTATCTTTTATATCATTCTGCAAAAGATATCTCCGAAATATGAAGTGTAGTCTTACTGCATACGTAGAAACATAATTACTTTGCAGTATAATGTATTTGCTATAGATGTATATACCTCCCGTTAGAAATAAAATAAACCTTGTTATTTTTTTATGAGGAATTATTTATTATAAGCCTTGCTATATTGGGACAGCCAAAAATGCCTTCCAAAAACTAAGCAGAGTATTAAGAAACAAAAAAAATCTTCGTTTGAAACAAAGTAAAGAACTGAACTGTTACGCAATATCTGTCCTCGTATATGACAGTGAGTGCTGAACTATATCATAACAGATGAAGAAGCGACTTGAAGCAACATAAATCTGGTTGTACAGAAAGATACTGAGGAAACTATGAACCAAACGAAGAAGTTTTAGAGAAAATGGAAAAAAAGGAAACTTATAGTTAACGTCAGGAAGAAAACAGATGAAATCTCTAAGGCATAAATAAAGAAAGAGTGCTTGGAAAATCTAACACTCACAGGGCAGATTGAAGGCAAGAGGGACAGAGGAAAACAGCGCACAACATACTTAGTGCGCTTGAGTAACAGGGTTTAAGAGAAATAACAAAAAGAAAAAATATTAATCGTTACAAAGGACAGGAAATTGTGGAGAGCCATAATAGCCTATGTTCTGAGGAGATCCAGCACATAAAGATAAAGAATTCATGCACAAAGCTTCGGTCGTTGTATCCACCAGAGGGAAAGAAGAAAATAACGCATAACCTACCTAGAGAGCTTGAGTAAATCAATGGCGGAACAAGGTTTAGTAGATTGAAGGATAGAGGGACAAAGGAAAACAACGCATAACCTACCTACCGAGCTTAAGTAAATGGATGGCAGAATAGGGTTTAGAAGAGATAACGTAAGACATAATTTATTAAGAGCTACAGGAAATTGTAAAGGGCCATGATAGCCCACGTTCTGAAGGAACACGGCGCAAAAAAAATATATATATATCTAGACTTCGGCATTAAATAACCCACAGAGATTGATACGCTGCTAAACCTTTGTGTCTTTTCTCAAACTGAAACGACCATATATAACGACTAACAAGTGAAGTAAGCCTGAACGTACGGCATACTTACCTTAGTTGTTATACTGAAAACCCT
The DNA here is from genome assembly GCA_964036315.1 of Acanthosepion esculentum. Taxonomy (NCBI): domain Eukaryota; kingdom Metazoa; phylum Mollusca; class Cephalopoda; order Sepiida; family Sepiidae; genus Acanthosepion; species Acanthosepion esculentum. The sequence goes on along the minus strand of OZ038503.1, from coordinate 65,748,237 downwards.
TCAACTGTTGAATCCTCCGGACTTCTTCACTTGCCTCTTGTCATACTCGGTCTTACAATGTATCTCCTATGGAATTATACAACTATCTTTATGAACTTCACTTGAAGGCTGATACTTTTTTGACAAGAAGTGCTTTATTATAATACTTGATATGCTAATTTTGGTTGTTATACGCGAAACGTTTCAACCATTGTACACTCTGGCCTTCTTCAGTTATTTGTCATAGTAATGTTAAACCGACCCATATATTCAATATATGAGGATACATTGTTCTCATCCTTTTTTTTTCATGATTTAGGGGATAATTTATATCCGTTTATAATCACCAATGTTAATCCCCTATAGCTACGGGTGGGGAGTGAGAAGAAATAAATTCATATCTTTGCCAATGGTATTTGTGCGAAAGTGAACGCAGCGACATTTAAGCATCAAATAAAAAGTATTTCTTTGTGTATAAAACGCATCGAGAATCTTGTCCAAATGGCTGTTGCATCTTATACTTCACTTTAGAACTCAGTCTCATTTTTGCAAGTACTCAAAACGAACAAAATCGGGTCAAATTAAATTTATTTGTTTACCAGGGAGATAATATCTACCTAATGGTGTATCACAACAGAGGTAAATAAATATTTAATAATTAAAACCAAAACAATCAATCAAGTTAATATTTATTCAATTTTATTTCGATTTATTTTGGTTAGATCCCTAAATAGTGACACTTCTTCGACATCAATGCAGGGTGACACCCTTTCACCATTTACCTTTGTTATCACCCTTGACTACATATTGAGAACATCCCTTGACAAACATCATCATATAGATTTTACTTTATCACCAAGACTCCCAACTCGATATCCTGCATAAAGTTGTCAGATATTGACGACCTAGCTATCACTGCATACACCCGTACCAATGCAACAGTTCTCCTACATCATCGAGAAAATGCTGCCAATGATGTTGGACTCTATGTCAATGGCTCTAAAACTGAATTTATAGGCCTCAACCAACAAGACTCAATGCAAGCTCTATCAGCTTGATCAATAAAATTTGTCGAATCTTTTACATCCCTAGGAAGCAAGATAAATTATACTAAAAAGGATGCGAAAATTCACATAGATAAAGCTTGGACCACCATGAATAAAATTAATGTAATCTGGAAATCTGATCTACCAGAACCTCAAACAGAGATTCTTTCGAGAAACTATAACAGCTTGGACATTAACTAAAACCTTATAGTCTTAGCTTGATGGAACCTACACTCGGATGCTGAGAGCTATATTTAACATCTCCTGGAGACAACATCAAACGAAATCACAGCTCCAAGGACCCGTCCCTGATATTTCTACAATCTTATGTGAATGCAGAATGCGCTTTGCAGGAGACTGATGGCGAACAAACCAAGAACTCGCGTGTGATCTATTCTAGACGCATAGCCATGGAGCAAGACGAGTTGGTCGCCGAGCAACTACCTACATTGGTCAGCTATGTTATGACACAAGATGCTTCCGTAATGATCTTCCGACCTTGATGCAGGACCGTGATGGTTGGCCTGATAAACTCAATGAATGTCCGAATAAAAAATATATATAGAGATTTCGATTTTATATTCTCAATGTGTATTGGCTATTTAGTGGTCTTATACCTTAAGAATCATAATCACTTTTTCGCAATGCTTCAGTCAATTATGCGCCATTCGTGATACGCGCTTAGGGGGATTATGTATCCTTCAATAAATGACTGACTGATTTTTTTCCCGCAGGAGGTTGCCATTACTTTCTGCGGTAGAACCAGTTACCATCCAACCGGTCTGTCCTGCTATTTACCCATAGCTGGGTGAGAAGAAGAGGATTCATACCTTTCCCAAGGGTATTAGCACGTAAGTGAATGTAATAGATTCGAATGGAATTAGAACACGGCTCTCCGATTCCTCAATCCGAGCCGCTATCCATTACCGTACCTCTACCGTGCAATTCTTACAAATCCCAAAAATAAAAATAAAATGTCCCCCTTTTTCATTTGTTCTCTTCCTTTTCCACAAGTTTTGGTAATTTTCTTTACTTTAAATTTAGGTGCGTTTTATACATGAAAATAAGCTCCCCCCCCTTTAATTTATCTGCTTTTTAAACTGCATCTTATGTATGCGCTAGCGATCTATACACAAAGTATTACTGTATTTACTTTGATCCTGGTATGTTTCCAATGATGAAATATTACAAAAACTAGAAATTATATGTGCGTGGAAAATTACACAGTGACATTTATTTCTCAAAGCATACAAATATATTATAGAGATTATAGCCTTTCACCGACTAGTTACAAGCGGTAATTGTTACAGTGAGAAATAACTCCATATAAGAGAAAACAGGACTAAAAGAAAAAAGCGAACAGGAGAAAAAAGAAACTAATCCGCTAAAACCTTATCCTGTATGGTAATTTTCTAAGCGTATCAAAGATGTGACCCAAGATCAAAAGCATGAGCACTAAGTGAGGATCGAACTCACTACTCAGTCGTAATTGTTCTGAGGAGGCTAAACCAGGTCGAGGTGTCCAAACCTTATCCTATATGAATTTAAATGAAAGGTAGATGCTTCAATTTACTCGGCCCTCCAATATGGCAGTGAAAGTTGGGCAATCTCAGCACAGCTGAAAAAGAAACTTGAGGCAACAGGCAACGACTGACATTGCAAGAAGCCGGAAGAGAGTCCCACAAGCAGAAGAAGAAACTGTTAACATAGAAATTACGGTTACATCTAGCCATTTCAACTGTAAAATGAGTAATGCTGTTAAATTCATGAAGTCTAGGCAGCATAGAGGAAAGTGATATTTATTTTGTTATAATACAAAAATGTGGCACAAGGCCAAACAACATTTAGAAAAGAAACCCCTTATGAATATTTACAGTGAATACAATTTATATACAAGAAACTAAACAAAATGTTAGTGTTAGTAATAAGAAAAAAAAACACACAATCTTTGTGGCATCGAGGAAAGTTCATCAGAAAACTGACCATGAAACTATTTATAGAACAGATACAGGGGTGGTACGCTACGGCGGTGGAAAAGTGACTGAATGCGAGATGCCAGGTTAGAACCAATGACATTGCAGATTCCATTTTGGATTTTATCAAATCTTTCTAAATAGCAGGTGGATTGATTTATTTTTACGGTTTATCAACCTTTTTCAGGTTATTTAAAGCTAGCAAATAGTTTTAGATTGTAAGAACTTAATGGAAATAATAATGATTTACTGTCCTACAGGTCCTAATAATTAACCCATAGCTGGAGGCAAAAAAAGGTGGATTCATACCCTTCAAAAGTGTGTTTGCGCGTAAATGAATATAACGAACCCAACAGGAATTGAAACGCGGCTGTCCAATTTTCAATTCCTTGTCAATATCCATTACACCACCCGCACATCGAAGCTTACAGCATTTGGTATCCCAGGGAGCCACGCATGTATGTATTGACTAGGCTGAATGTTTCAAAGTGATACGGTTGTAAGACTGCAAACGAGTAAGTTGTCGAATATCTGGCAGATGAAATTGAGTAATACGGGCATTGTTCTGTTTGAATAGAATGTCAGCATTATGTTGTAGAAATGATATCAAAACGAGTTGAATAGTGCAAATGGCACTGATCAATATTCCCTTCAGGGATATAGACGAATGAAAAACTGACATAGGGGCTTGCTAGTTAGATATCATGAAAGAAAAGTAAATATTGAAAGGTAGGTATGTTAAATAATAGTCTAGCAGACTATAATTTTTTAATGAATTGTATTTCTACTCTGACATCCTCATTTTGACCTTTGAGGTCAGATATAGGAAAACAAAGGAAGTCATTTTTGATTGATTAAAAATAGCGTGGGAATGTTAAACAGAGCTTTTAGGGGGCTAAGTTTTACACTTCGAAGACGAACGAGAGAGAAGATACAACGTTATGTAATCGGCCCCGTCAACCAAAAGACCTCCCCACAAGAGAGGATGTATACAACACGTATAGAGAAAAAAATGCGAAATTGAGGTTAAAAATCGTTATTGAGATATGGAATAGAAGAAAGATGAAAAAATAGTTTTGCATTCTTTATTTTATTTATTTTGCATATTTAACCTATGTTTATAGAACAAGTAGAGGACATACAGGGCATTTGGAAAGCTAATCAAACATGTCTTCAGCAACAAAGATCTGAACTTAACAACAAACTTATCATGTTGTTGTCATTTCAATTTTGCGAAACCTGGATTCTATATCGTCGCGACATCCAGAAATTAGAACATTTTCACCAACAAAAGCTTCCTTCAACCTTAAACATCAACTACGTAACCAACACCAAAATCCTGAAAAGATCCAACAGTCAAGATCCAGAGACCGGTATGCAATGTAATTGGCCCTGATCTGGCTTCTCGTCTGCAGTCTCTCTCTCTCACACAGACGCACCGTCGCCTCTCTTTGTCTCTTTTATAAATAGTTCCATGGTAATTGCTCCGAATAACTGCTATCGCTGGTTCCCAGGCTCCATGAATTCAAGCGTCCTACGAGGCTGGCATCCCGTTCCCACCCTTTCACTGTTGAAACTGTTAAATGTAGACGTCTCTTCTACTCCAATAGCTTCATATCTCGCACCTCACGCCTATGGAACTCCCTTCCTCATTCCTGTTTGACTATGATCTCCAACTATTCAAGTGTAACGTCAATCGACATCTTCATTTGCCTTGATCTATCCTCTATCCTCCTCCACATCCTTTCCTCTAACACTCCTATTTTCTCTCGCTCCAAATCCTTTGCACCCCTTGCATGCTAGTGGCTTCTAGCCTTGCCTGGGGTGAAAAGCTTAAAAAAACAAACAAAAAAAAACAGTCAAAGCATCGAATAGCTGATAATTAAACACCGTCTTTGATGGTGAGAACTTGTAGCAAGAGTGGATGGGTCAAGGTTTCCGTATTAAGTCTTATTCATTGAGCTTACTTTAGGGAAAAGACCACGGGGTTGTCCTCTTGGAAGATACAAGGACCAACTCAAAACAACACTGAAAGTCAATGGACTTGAGCATAAATCGTTTTAAACACAAGCACAAGACTCTACCAACTGGTGATGTTCTATAACCATCGGAACCAAAAACTTCGAAGCCACTAGAAGAGAAAATGAAGAAGTCAAAGAGAGAAAGGTTTGCCAAAATCGACCTCATCCTCTACCAACATTATTATGCAGTCAATGCCATCGGCTCTTCTGTGTTAGAATTGATCTATGTAACGAACGTCATCAACACAAAAGAAGCGATCAGAAAAGAAGAAATTAAATTCTTGAATACGAAATAAAGCCGACTCTATGATTTTTAAAATAAAAAACAGGGATAGATGGCGGAAATTTGAAGGGGTAAGGGAGAGAATTTGAAGATACAAAGAATGAGAGTATATCAGTGGAAAGAAATAATGAAAGATCTTAGTTATAGTAAAAAGAAAAAGGAGGAAAGTAAGAAGATACAGGTTAAGAATGATCGAAAAGCAGTGAGAAATATAATGGATAATCTTTGTATTTGAAGGAGTAAGGAACAGAATGAGAAGATACAGGGAAAGAATGCGATAAACTCAGATATAAGAGGTAATGTGTAAACTTAGTTTAATTGGTACGGATAAAGTAGAGAATGAGAAGATACAGGCAAAGGAAGACCAGAGGTATGAAACAACTGATCATATTTGTTGTACTGGAAAGGATAAGGGATAGAATGAGAAGATACGTCAAAAGGGTGCAAGAAGTTCAAAGGCATGACAGAAATGATAATCGCTGTTGTACTGGAAAGGATAAGACATAGAATATAAATATATGGAGGAAAAGGATGCGATAAGATCAGAGGCATAGTATAACGAACCCCCTTTTTGTACAGGAAAGGATAAGGGATAGAATGAGAAGATACAGTAGAAGATGAGTGAGGCACAGAAACAGGTAATAATGTATAATTTTAGTTTTCAACAACTGATGTTAAATAAGTACATTCTGAATTCAATCATAATTCAACTCATAAATTAAAATCAGCTATTTTTTTAAAGCTGTCAAGTGAAATGGAGTTGTCCCTTTTGTTTACAATTCTCGGAGATATCAATCTGATTTATAGACAGTATATAATACGACATCACGATACCTGTTGTCGATCCTGTATCATAGATAATGTCATAAACTGATTTATAGGTTTTCCTACGCTTTGATTGGTTGACAGTTCTCATAAAAGTCACTCAAATAGCCTTAAAGAAGAATTTCACGGAGAGCAAGGATTTCTGGAAGAGAATACGAGGGAGAGCACCATGGGAGGCTTCGGAGTGACTCACGCTTGGTGCTGGACCTTTATCATTCTTGTAAGATACCTTCTTTCTCTACTCTCTCAAGAATTCGTCGCTGATATAAAATCGATAGCGATTGCTAATAATATAATTTTAATATTATCGATATTAATTAAATTTCAGTCATGACTACGGATCACCAACAATGAAACAATTCCCCGCCAGTTGTATTTATTAAGCTTAGTTTAGTTTACCAGTACCACAAGCCCACAAAAGTGGAGTACTGAACAAGAATCGAACTCTCTACCCCAGACTTGCTCGCTAACCATTACATCAGTTCGATGTACTCTAGAGATGCCTTTAATTAAGCCACTAATCTCTCCTGTATCTAATTAATAAAATTATTTTTGTTTAATTTTTTTTCATCCTGGTTTATTTTTAATTGGAAATAAGCATTTTTAAATCGGTTAACAATTTAATCCCTATTGTCTCTCCGTTTAACATCGTGGCATGCAAGTAATGAGACATTTCATATCATATAAAAACGCATGAAGTCGATTTATACATTAACACAATTTGAATATAAATGTCATCAAACTTTAAAACTATATATAAAATATTAATATTGTTTGATTACTCCCTTTCAAAGATGAAAATAAATTTTTATTTTACTGCTATTGCCTGTGCTGGTAGAGGTAGCTCTGAGAGAGTTATCTACCCGAGTGATCTCTCACTTTCACTTTTCTTTGTGGCATGCCAATGACGAGTTCTTTTTGTTGAGATATGTGCTCATGGGAGAGAACTCGGTGGGGGCGGAAGAGGTTTCATGCATTTCCTGTAAGTGAGTAGAAATTCGAACTCGTTTCGCTGATAGTCGTTAACCCGCTTTGCATCTGTGACAAATTTGCATATCAGCATGGTAGCAGTTGCAAGGGGTATTCCTGAACGATCTCTTTGGGTAGTTAAGCCAGGGAGATAGTTGGCATGCTATACCGAACATTTTCAAGTGCTCTCGAGAACAAGGAAAAATTACTCAGTGGCACCAAGATCAGTCTCCAAGTAAAGTCAACAGTGGTAAATACTAGCAAAAGAGTAATCCTAAATTTATTAACTGAACAGACCGTCACACTACTAGGAAGGTAGTTTAATATAATAATATTATTCTGCTTGTACCTTGCCCCCCACTCAGATTAGATCTCGTACAGATTACATTTCTTCTGTGAATTGTCATGACGTCTTGCAATGCACAGTAGAGTGATTCACAAGTTGCTTTCTTCGTTACTTTTTTAATTCAGTGTTGTCTTTCTCACAGATTGGCTCACACTCAAGACTTTAGAGCTGAGCCTTCCCTGTTATTTAATCCATATCTAGGTGGGGAGGAGAGAAGAAATGGATTTAAGCCTTTTCCAGTGTCATTAATAATTGCAACATCTTTACACCTAATTGCTGTTTCGTTAATGATACATACCTGTCAACGAACGTGTACTACAGGGTGTTCCTAGCAGAGAATTCCTACATCTGGAAGTATATGTCGAAAGTGAATAGACAAAAGACCATTTCTAATGTTTCGCTTTCAATAAGCAAAGGAAAGTATTCGGATTATTTGTATGTACGTATGTTACGCTTTTTTAATTAGAATCTCCAAAAAATGAATTCTACAAATGCTGACGTGATTCGAACCTTTGACCTGAAACTACTGATGTAAATGTTATATCTATTAGTCTTTTACTGCTTGAATCTAAGTTGAAAGTCACTTTCAATTACTAAGATACAAATTTTTTAAGGTTTGCAATTTATGTTTATTTTTTTTTTTATTACCAAATGATAATTATGCATTAACGTCATTGAAACGAATGGAAACTCAATTTAACATTTTCTTTGAATATTGATTAAAATTTAATAGGTACCTCGACGTACTTTGGACAACAAGGCAACATGTCTTGATTATAATGACCGAAACTTGTAATGTGAATTTTATAAGTCTGTACTGTTAGTTAAAAAAATGGAGAAAATTCTGATTTCAAAATTGTGACTAATCTCAACAACTGGAGTTATTTGTCACTGAGGAAATTTTTAACAAGACATCTGTCATTTTATCACTGCTTCGTTGATTGTTTAAATTTTGCCATTCAGTCTACTATACGGATTTTTCTTTTTCTCCCGTGGATTTAATATACCAGAAATAATGAAATTAATTACTAATTGATTTGATAGTTTTTTAAGGCTTATCAATCATTTCATATAATTTAAGACCAAAAATATATTTAGAATGTAAGAATTTACTCGAGATAATATTGATTAACTGATACAAATCCTACTAATTAACCCATAGCTGGAGGAGAATAGGTGGATTAATATCTTCCAAAAGTGAATATAACGAACCTAACTGGAATTGGAATTTCCGATTCCGTACCTTTATTTATTGCACTACCCGCACATACAAGCTTACAGCACATGGTATTCCTAAGCGGTCATCCACCTAGGAACTGGCCTCGCTCGACGTTGCTTAACTTAGATGATCATACTATAACTGGCGTTTCAACCTGATGTGGCCGTGAGCCGAAATTAATTACGAGTTGGAAAAGTAATCAATCAAATTAAACTTTCAATCAATGGCTGTTTCTTTGTTCAAATTCATTTAAAAAAAAAATGAAAATTGATTCGTGACGTGATCGATATGTCATTTACTTTCCTATCTTTAATATCTGTGAAATTTGCATGGATCCTGCTCGTTATTCAGGAAATTAATAACTTCCCTATCGCTCCCTCAAATATTGATGAAGGATTGATATTAATCAGAATTGTTGTCTTTTTCAGTTTTGGATGTCTGGCTTAGATACAGTATATGGTAAGTAAAGAATCTTCTCTTTCTTTATTTTGAAAAGTAATAAATAATGTAATCGATATTGTATAATTAATAGCCTATAATTTCTATTTGTAGGCAATTTAATCCGTAAAAACGTCGACACATTGACCCCTGATGAAATTCTCAATCTTCAAATTGCCCTGCGTAATATGCAGGATGATGATGGAGCCACAGGCTACCAGGCCATCTCAGCCTACCACGGGGAACCAGCTGACTGTAAAGCTGCCGATGGTTCGACCATTGTGTGCTGTCTTCACGGTATGCCTACATTCCCGATGTGGCATAGGCTCTATATGGTACAGTTTGAGCAAGCAATTACTGCACATGGTGCCACTCTTGGTATTCCCTACTGGGATTGGACAAAACCTATGTCTCACCTTCCTGAGTTAGTGCAGCATCCACTGTTTATCGACCCCACTGGCCAGAAACCCAAGAAGAATGTCTTCTACTCCGGCGAGATCAAATTTGAAAACAGAGTCACAGCTAGAGCAGTCGATGCCAGACTTTATGAAGCTTCCAAAGAAGGCCATAAGAACTTTCTTCTGGAGGGTGTCCTAAATGCTCTGGAACACGAGGATTACTGTCATTTTGAAGTGCAGCTGGAAGTAGCCCACAACCCTATCCACTATTTAGTTGGAGGCAGATTCACTCATTCCATGTCCAGTCTTGAGTATACATCTTATGATCCACTTTTCTTTTTGCATCATTCCAATGTCGAACGACAGTTTGCCTTGTGGCAAGCCTTGCAAAAACACCGTGGACTATCGACAAGACCAAACTGCGGCTTGAATTTGTTCCATCATCCGATGGAACCTTTTGGACGTGACAGCAATCCGTTCACGATCACGAAGGACAATGCCAAACCCAGCAGCTTATTTCAATACGATCATTTGGGATATGAATATGACGATCTTACCCTGAATGGAATGTCGATAGAGGAACTTGAAACTTTACTGAAAGAGCGCAAATCACACGCAAGAGCATACGCCAACTTTAGATTAGGTGGAATCAAGACGTCTGCAAATGTCAGAATCAAATTGTGTATTCCTTCGAAAGACAAAAGACATAGCGATAACTGTGATAATGATGCAGGGCAGTTCTTTATTCTTGGTGGAGTTCACGAGATGCCTTGGGATTTTGCTTATCCTTACCTTCATGAAATCACTGACACAGTCAACTCACTGGGACTAAAGCTCGATAGCAACTACTATGTAACTGCTGAGGTGACCGCTATCAATGGTACTCTGATGTCCAGCGAAGTTATTCCACATCCGACCGTTACTTACGTCCCACCACGTGGATTCAAAGACAGTGAGTAAACTTGACAATATCTTTCATCAGCTTTATATATATATATATATATATATATATATATATATATATATATATATATATATATATATGTGTGTGTGTGTGTGTGTGTGTGTGTGCGCGCGCGTGTCTTTCATCTTTCATAAGCTTCTTGATATACATGCATTCTGCATGTTATTTTATTTTTGCCGGGCTACTTCTGTGTATAAATACAGGTTACTAAATAAAATTTCTACACTTACTTTGATAAAGTTCTTCACGGGTTGGCATGAAAGATTTTTCTTATATATATATATTTATACATATATATATATATATATATATATATATATATATATATATATATATATATACAAATGAGAGAAAGAAAATATGGAGTAAAAAATCATTGTTCGTAGCATTTTCTTTTAAAAGAGGGCTCAATACAAAGTAGGGCAATATATTATTATTATATTCTTATTATAAAAGAAAACATTTTGAAAGATGTAGCGATTTCAAAATAAAATGTTTTATTATAATATTTTATAATGAAAATATTATATATATATATATATATATTAAATATATATATATATATATATATATATATATATATATATTAATCCATTGCTCCACCTCCATTACTAATATATATAATATATATATATATATATATATATATATATATATATATATATTAATCCATTACTCCACCTCCATTACTAATATATATATATATATATATATATATATATATATATATATATATATATATATATATATATATATATATATATATTAATCCATCACTCCACTGTGTGTGTATGTGTGGTGTATTAGTTAATATATTTTTTCTTGAAAAATAACCGACAAAATTTTAAAACTGTTAATTCATATTTTTTCCAACAACTTCTTATTCTATTAGTTTTATATGAGCTTTTATATTACACGTGGTGGGAAAAGAAATTGAGAGAGTTAACCTGGTTAGTTTTAATGTTTGTCTGTCTACACCGAGAAGTAGTAACGGACATATATGATGTTTGAATTTCTCACATGAAGCATTGTCATTATAATTAAAATTGACTCATGTTTCGTTCATATTTTAATTCGTTGTTTATATCTAGTAGTAGTAATTGATAGTCTTCACTCGTCTAAATTTATAAAATAAAGCATTTTTTAATCATGAAGTCAGTAAAATGCAAGAGCTTATCGAAAGTGAAAGAAACTGAGAAAGGCTTATTAAGGAGAAAGGACACAATAAAAAAAACAAGTTGTAAAAAAGTTTTAAAGAAAATGGAAACAAAAAGGAGATTTATACTTAACATTAGAAAGAGACAGTTGAAATTTCTAGAGCACATAATGAGTAAAGGGGGCTTGGAAAATCTAATACTCACGGGACAGACGCGAGATTTTTCAAAAAATTCTTTTTAAAATGTTTAATAATTTTAACACATACAACATTATGGATAATAAACAGTGAATTTTATAAAGTGGTTTTTTTTTTTTTTTGAGCTAAACAAATTAACGGATTTGGACGAGAAAAAAGGGCCCAGAATAGCGTAAAAATCCACAACATATTTTCATCGTTTAATAGTCAGTTGTACTTAGTTTAATTCGTAACGGATACAAATGTAGGTTGAAAAAAATCAAATGTTGATGAGATAGCGAGGATCACAAAGCACTGCCCAGGACTCCCAATTTGCTTTGTCCCCCACCCCAGTCGAGGCGCCAGAAGTGGTACGCACCAGCCCTGAAAAGAGGTATAGGATCTTCAACTACCAGGAAATCGGTAAGATATGCACTAATAAACAAAAATTATAAGGGCGATCTCAAATTAACAGATTATCCAAAAATTACTTGTTTAAACAAATTTCTGTCATTCCGTTATTTAGTGTTGAAACGTGTTGGAAATAGAACATTTTTGTTCTGATAAATACCTGTTCCCCAAATTTTTCTAAGCTTAATCCATACATTCATATAAACTATATATGTTAGCGTAAAAGTATTAAAATTACTCGATGGCATATAACATATTACATAAGCACGCCGTCCTCGATTTGAGGGTAGTACGCCACGGTTCTGGCAGTTGTTAGGAAATAAAGCAAATGTTACAGTTAAGAAATGGCTATTGTACGTGTAATGTGAATGCAGTGTTAATTGAAAATGTATTGTAACTCATAAAGAAGAGGGTCTTTAGCGTGCAGGAATTAAAAGAATAGGGATCATATATCAAATAATATACACACTTCCCTTTCTGTATGACAAAGATATACATTTTATTTTGTAGTCGATATGGTAAATATGGACACAAGTCACCTGCAATTCCGTAAAGACGTCAACACCCTGACAACAGAAGAGGAATATGAATTAAGAGTTGCAATGGAACGTTTCATGTCTGATAAATCAATCAATGGCTATCAAGCGTTGGCTGAATTTCACGGACTCCCGGCGAAGTGTCCTCGCCCAGACGCCCTGAATAGAGTAGCCTGTTGCATTCATGGTATGGCCACCTTTCCTCATTGGCATCGACTTGTAGTCATGCAGTTCGAAGATGCCCTCGTTGCCCGTGGATCTCCTATCGGTGTTCCGTACTGGGACTGGACCAAGCCTTTCACAGCACTGCCGCATCTTTTGGCTGAAGAAAGTTACGTCGACCCGTACACAAAGGAGTCAAAACCAAATCCTTTCCACCAGGCTACCATTGAATTCCTGAAAGCTGATGTTCACACCTCACGTCAAATTGACGACAGGTACGTAAACAAGTACAGAAAGACGAAAATATTCTTAAAACCAATTAAATAAAGCAAGAAATTAGAAACATAATGTTAGGCACACGGACACAAATGTAAGGCTTCCACTGAGGATCGAACTCACTAAAAATAGCAGTGGTTAACTAGAGTGGTTAGTGAAACATTACTCAATGCCGAGATGCCTTGCTGTTTACTAAGCTAAGACAGTGCTGGGATACTCGGCATCGAGATCTTTATGCAGTTGGTAATACGAAACTAATTTGCTAGTCATTATCCCACGTCGAGGAAGTCGGATATTTATTAGGCTTATTTAAGTCTGACACAAGACCACATGTCTGGGCATACCTATTGATGCCTATAATTATTTAACAAAGCATTACTCCACAGTGAAGAACCCTGGTGTTTGCTAATCTTGCTATCTAGCATAAGTTCACATGTAATAATCTAAATGTCCATTGATCAGCTAAATCCCTCCACAAATGAAAAGCAGGACTAGCATTAATATTTACTCAGCTTAACCCAGACGAGCACAAAAATCGATTGGAGTCTATAGCTGGACTCGACACCCTGGTGAGTATCCCCAACAAATAAATACAAAAAGGGGCGTAAATTAAATATGACTATAGATTTAAATGAACATTTATTCAACACAACAAAAGTAAAAAATGTATGTATGTACAAAATGGTATAACATCGAATGTACTTGCAGACATACCATTTGCTAGTAATTAAATAACTAACCTAATAAAATTTAATAATATAATGAATTATCTTTCAAAGCAAGATATGAGAAAGAGGTCTCGGAGGATTTCGCGATGTCCCGTTGTGTCAGGAACACGAGTGAGCTTATCAATGTGCCTTCTTCGTCGGTTCTGATTGAGTGGACTAATTGCTTGTGGGGAATCTTTAAGTCGCCAAATATAAGAATACTAGCTAAGGGAGGTACAGGGAGCATATTATCAATCTTCTCCGCTATTTTGTCAAATGTTATAATTCCATCATCGTGGGGGCGATAGACAGTGAATACGAAAGATATATTATGAACGCAAGCCAGGCGAAGTTACACGAACAGGAAATCCGGATTCTCGTTCTTTAGGTCACTGCTACATGGAAACTCATCCTTGATATAAGTGCTAACCCCATAACGATGGCGATTTCTTGGATCTTATTTTACTATTACGGGTGAATAGTTCGGAACTGTGAAATATTGAATTGGGTAGACAGGCTAAAACCAGTTTCTGATAGGTTTGACCTCGTGCAGATGGTGTTCAACTTCTATAAAGTTGTATTGTAAATCTTTTACATTGGTGTAGGATATACTGAACCAGGGATCTACTTTTTTGTGGGGTTGCGTCTCTAATTCTATTTGATAATGCTGTAAACATGGTTAGATATATTGATATTTTGGTACAGGTGAAGATGAAGTAACGAAGAAGTCATACCTACAAGTAGTACGTACATCAATTAGCTGGGTTAAAAGACATCGAGAAGCTCTCCTTCCCCTAAACAACTGGAAATTACTGCATGGTCCAAATCCCATACACAAACTGGCAGTACATCGGTAATTTTAGTTAACTATCTAGCATTAGTTCACATGCGTGGGGATGTATCAATGATCATCTAACTTACTCCACAAAAGAAAAACCAGACTACCTTTGAATTTTATTAAGCTTAATCAAGATGGCCACAAAGCCACACGTGTAGAAGTTACTCAAGGATGTGATCGAATTGTTGGTTATCGCTCGACTTAGTTTATGACGTTCATCTCCGGGTTCATGTCCGTTACCAAGGATAGCAACAATAGAAGGAAGGAACCGAAAGGAAATATATAGAAGTGAAAGGGGGGAGTTTTCTTTGTCACTCACTTAGTAAAGAGGAAAGTGTATATTTTCGTATGGTGTTGTTACTACTTAATCCTACTATAACATAAACACGAAAAAAGTGTGAATTAAACATGGCCACTGGTCTATATAAAAACATTATTCAACACAATTAACAAAAGTAAAAATATGTGTAGAAAATTATCAAAAATGAAATGTACTTACTAACCATAGTCTAAAAGATTACATTTAACTACGTCCTAAAGGTGAGAGCAAGAAATGTCCTCTTAACTTATGCATACGTGTTATTCTTTAGCCGTTGTGTTTGGTTGAACTCACGTGACCACCTTTCAGAGCAAAGCACGAGCTGCTGCTGAGGTTTCGTATCACTAACAAATCACTACGCAGTGGTAATACGAGACAAGCACGCGAAGCATTACTCTACGGTAGGTACCGCCAAAAGTTTTCTAAAAAAGAGCAGACCGTGATGTAAAAAGGCCCAAACTTTATAAAAATAAAGTTTTATTACCAAATGGTTTATGTTTATAAGAGGAATGACCAAAGTATTTTTGATTATTTTATTAATTTTTAAATCCTTTCTAGCACGTTCGAAATTTTGGTGAAAAATCTTCTATTTTTTTTTTTTGCGTCAACGAGTGTTCCATAGTTTAGCATAAGGGAGTTTAGCGCTTTTTGGGGCGTTAAAAACACATTGTTTTGGAAGTTCTTGCAAAAATCAAATAATTGTCGGATTTTAATTAAAATTTTCAAGATTTGTTCATAAATGAATTAAATTTTTAATTTTTGTTATTTTTTTTTAGAAAATCTTGGCGAAAATATGATTTTGCATGTTACCCTCGCACACAAACACACATACACACTTAGATAATTTTATGAAATTTCGAGAAAGTAAAATTTCAGCTTCTTCACATTTAAATTACTTAAAAGCAGGCTTCATTGATAAATTTAAATCATCAATTTGCTTTTGTCAAACAGAATTTTGCCGAAAATCAGCTCTAAGTCGCAAAATAAAATATTATAAAGGTATCACATTATTTAATTAGAAAAGCTTTTAATTGCTTTTATAAATTGGATATATTAAGGACACTATTGACGTAAGAAATAAATCGGTGAATAATGAATTTTTATAAGAATTGTTTTCATTTTCTTATTTTAATTAGAAGTTTTAAATCTTTTAAAATTTGTATTTATTTCAACCTTAAAGATGATATTATTATTAAGTGAAAACTATATTTACTAACCATAAATAGAAAAACACCAATATTTTAAAAATAATTTTGAATTTTTTTGCATGGGTATAAACGTGCCGATTTCTGTAAGTACGAGCAACCATACACGATATTATCAGAAAATAAGATCGGTAACTATAGCAAATTTAAAATCAACATTTCAAAAATTCAATAAAACATACAGAGTATATTTTTCTAAATTTGTAACCTTAATGAGTACTTAAAAATTATATAAGACGGGAGCTCACGTCATTTTCTTCAGTTATGTTTTACAGATAATGTCTCCGTAGAACAACATTAGATCAGTCATCAGGCTTTCAACACGTCAAAACAGTTACTGTCAGGTTAAAAACACAGTTACTGTCAGATTAACAAAATGCATTTCTGCGATATTTTAAACTTAAAGTAAATAATATTTGTTTCACATCAGATTAATTATCCAGTAAATTAGCTAATATTTCTAAAATAAAGATTTAGAAAATTATATTATATTTTTGGAAGATTCTTTTTTAATAAAGAGAATTACATTACGATGAAAGACGGCTCTAAAATGGCGCTAATCAGCTATTTTAACAAACAAAAACGCCTTCCAGTCAATTTAAATTAGTTTTTGAAATACAACATATTTTGCTTATTGGAAATGTCAAATTTAATCTATTAGCCTGCAACTAAAACTAAAATAAAAGCTTCAAGAAAGATTTTTCATTTTTTTAAAATTCATTTTAAACCTTACGTATCGCTTTTTTTTTCTGAAGGTCCCTACACTCCGACAATACTCCTGCGAATTCATTTTTCAGTTCTTACTGTTATCTTTTACGAAAATTTATCTTAATATCAATTATTAATATTAATTTAATAACTATGATTAATATTAATTAATAACAATATTTTGAAGAGATAACCGAATTGACAAAATAAATTCAATATTCATTGAAATATTTTCTTAAATACTTGAGTAAATTGACATGTATAACAATTGTTTTAATGCAGTTTTCCATATATTTTGTTTTTTAATAAATCAAAATCTTTTTTTAATAATCGCAATTTGTTGTTGATATAATTTCGTCTATCTGAAAGACATTTTTTTCTTCAAATTAAAACAGATTATTCAAACAACCAAGCAAAGGCGACCATGGTTTCCTCTTCGATGGACTTTTATTGGCATTCGAACAAGATGATTTCTGTGATTTTGAAGTGCAGTTTGAAGTGACTCACAACGCGATCCATGCATGGACAGGCGGCAGTGAACCGTACTCGATGTCCTCTTTGCATTACACGTCATTTGACCCAATGTTCTGGTTACACCATTCGCAAGTAGACAGACTCTGGGCTATTTGGCAAGCTCTTCAGATTCAAAGAGGAAAGCCTTACAAAACTTATTGTGCTAATTCTGAAGTTTATCGTCCCATGAAACCATTTGCTTTCGAGGCACCTTTAAATAACAACGAACACACCAGAGAACACTCTGTACCCACTGATGTCTACGATTACCAAGCCGATCTGCATTATACTTACGACACCTTGTTTTTCGGAGGTATGTCTATTCGAGAACTGCAACGACACGTCGAAGAAGCCAAATCAAAAGATCGTGTGTTTGCCGGATTCCTTCTTATGGGAATCCATACTTCTGCTAATGTGGATCTCTATGTCGTGGCTGGAGAAAATGAATTCTCAGTCGGTTCCATTGCAATTCTTGGAGGCAGTAAGGAGATGACCTGGAGATTCGACAGGGTTTATAAACACGAAATCACCCATGCTTTAGAAGCTCTTGGCGTGGATAAGCTTGCTGAATATACTCTACGCGTAGATATCAAAGACGTCAACGGTACAGCTTTGCCACCGACCACAATCCCTGCACCGATCGTCATTTTTGTACCCGGACACGGTAAAGAATGAATTTTCTTTTATTTTCTAGTAAATTAAGAATGATTTCGATTAGAGAATAACTTATATTTGAAACATATTTGAATAGTAAAGAACTCCCATTGATATCTTTAATTGACTAACTGATCTTTACTCTAATGATAATATAAGTGTCTGGTATAAAGTGATGTACAAAATATTTCATTTTCTTATATAACGAGATACATAAAAACAAAATTATACTACATTAAATAAAATTATACTACATTAAATAAAATTATACTACATTAAATAAAATTATACTACATTAAATAAAATTATACTACATTAAATAAAATATACTCCTTTATAATTCTTGAGAGGTTACATATTGTATAACTTGATAAAGATTAATGGACAACAGTAATATCATACTGAAGAGCAAAGTACAATCAAGTTTGTGTATGACTTATAGGATTGTTTGGAGAGGCATGGACTAAATCCTACGGATACAGACTTCTTTAACTCAGTATCCAATCCGCAATTCCAAGATACTGAGCCGTGTCATATTTAGCTGCATTCCCCCCATAGGTTGGGCAAACAAAATTAAATAGGCTTCATGTTGAACAATAAAATATTTCTTTATCAAAATTCGAACAAGATATTCAAAGGAATGTAGATTTTATAACCGATTTCACAAAACTTCTCAAATGTTCAATATGCGCACCATCTGTGGCACAAGTCGGTAGTCCAGCTTCTGCCAAACACGCTGTAGCATGTCTTGCTTAACATTCTCCAGCGCCTCGGTGATTCTCTGCTTAAGTTCCTCTAGGCTTGTAGGAAAAGAGGAGAATATAGGCCTGTCCTTTCACATCGCTTAATAGAAAAATAATCACAAGGCGAACGTGGTCGCCATTTCAACAGCACATTATCATTATCACTGACAGGTCGATCCATCTTCCTGGTAGATTCCTTAGTTTTTCCACATTTTGTTAAAGTTTGAGATCATTTGAGTGAGAATTGGCTGTTATTAGACTACAGGATGATGTCAATTTTGTGGGGACACCCTGTATACCTTTCTTTCTTTCTTCATTTCCCTGTAATATTTTTTATAAATCCGTTCTTACTGCAGTTGTAAATAATATTTATATCTTTACATTCATATATATATATATATATATATATATATATATATATATATATATATATATATATATATATATATATATATATATATAAATAAAAAGGAAAGAACAGTAAGATATAAAATCCGGTGTTCTTATAGATATTTTTATTTTTACACAATAGTGCTCTATGTAAATTTAAATTTACAGAGCATTAATATTATAAATTAATAGATTTAAAATATGGTTTTACCGCTACACAGTGATAACCATGTTTCAGAAATGGAAGCTAAAGCCCCTGAATTTAATTTTGTTATTAAACCAAAGACATTAGTTCCATTTCCTCATCAAGCGAATTTTGGAGTAACTTACTTTTTAAAATTTACGGTTGTTAACGGCACAGGAAAGATTCATAATTTGAGGGTTTCCAAGGTTACCGATAAATCCATTCATCTAGACAAGGGGTGGTAGAGGGTTCAATTTTTAATTTTTGTTGTATCAGTTAATAGTTACATTTGAAAGCGGGGTTATGTTTAGGGATGGGTAGGGATGTATCTTTTAACAAATTCTGACATCCGCTAAATTCATGTCATCTGGGGTTTTTTCTAACGGCAAAAATTCTTATGGTATTTTTTCTATTCGTATATTTAAAGATCTTGATTTAACAACCGTAAATTTTAAAAAGTAAGTTACTCCAAAATTCGCTTGATGAGGAAATGGAACTAATGTCTTTGGTTTAATAACAAAGTTAAATTCAGGGGCTTTAGTTTCCATTTCTGAAACATGGTTATCACTGTGTAGCGGTAAAACCATATTTTAAATCTATTAATTTATAATATATATATATATATGTGTGTGTGTGTGTGTGTGTGTGTGTGTGTGTGTGTGTGTGTGTATAGGATTGATTGTGCGAAGAGTATTTTTGTTCAACAACTTATGTTAGAACTCCAAGATATTAATCCCAGAAACTCATGTCATATTTTTAAATAGTCTCATCAGATCTAGACACTCATCTAGCTCATAAAACACTTTATTCATTGATAGAATAAGACATTGTATAACCTCTCGTAAGTTTGATTCTAGAGATGACAGGCGGCTCTGTAAGAGTCTGATGAACAAGAGTAAATCCTTAATTCATCCTCTAGTTCAATCAGTTTGAAGTATTGTCTTCTACTGCTGATAAAGCAGAATGCTTTGCTCGGAAATTCTCTTCCGTCACCATTCTCGTTTCTTCAGGAGTACCTTTGCGAGATTTTCGCCCTAGAACAGAATTTATACTCAGTGATACAATTCCTTCGATGGTTTCTGCTATCACCTCCAAACTAGATCTCCACGGGGCTTGTGAATTTAACAGTATCACGTGCTCCTGAACTGGCCCTTATTCTCTCCCAACTCTACAATAAATTTCTTACCGCTTCTTGCATTCTAGTTTGTTGGAAATACTCCTCTGCAGTTCGTGTCATTAAGAATCTTGGTGAAACTTTTGACAACCTGGAATTATCGCACTATTAGCCTTTTACTTAATTCTGGCAACGTATTAGAAGCCTTAATCCCCGCAGAATGGATTAAACATCTTACTTCACACGATATTCTTTCGTATAAACAATATGGATTTTGTTTCTCTCAGCCTATCGCCGATGTGTTAATGTTTATGGCTGATTTTTCGGAAAGTGGCTTTAAATATATCGAAGCCGTTATACAGGATTTGGCATACTAGTCTTCTTCACAAGCCTAAGTTTCTTTTCTCGCACCTCTGGCCTGTGGAAATATCTTCCATTTTCTTGCTTCCCTGCCACCTACAATCTTCAAAAATTTAAATGCAACGTCAACTGCAATCTTCTGTCTTCCTGAATCCTGTTCTTTTATTGTCTTTTTTCCTCAATAAAGACTTCTGATTCTCTTCCACTCTCTGCAACTCCTTTGCGTCTTAGTGGCATTATCGCCTTGAGGTGAAAGTATTAAAAATAAGTGTAAATTATCTTCGATAATTAGACCACCCTTCTCAGATCAATGATTAAAACTATCTTCAAGCGAATGAATTCTTTGGGTCTTAAAGTAGAAAATCTTTCAGCATATGCTATAGACTGGCGTTACAGAATCACAGAAAAAGGGCTTTACGTAATAAAACCGCATTACTAGAAAACTTCTATCAGCCACCAAAGCTAAAAAAGGCAACACGTGTAAACAGAAGGGAAAATAGTGGTATAAATGGTATAATCAAATGGTTCATTTTGCGCACTACCTTAAGCAAATGGTTAGAATGGAAACTCAGGACTAGAAGCAGCGATAACAGTAAAAGTGAATTTTCCTCCCATGAAGAAATAATTTTTCAGAAAAATAAACTTTACATTTAAGTAAGTCAAACTTAATTACGATTAATTAAAATGAACTTCTTTGACTTACAAAGAAAAGAAAATAACCTCTCACCAATACTTCGTTATACTATTTTATTATTATATATTGTTATAAATCTCTTATATTATCTAATTTGTTAACGTTTTAATTTTTCCAAATTTATAAATATTTTATAGCCTTCACCATCGGTGTATACGTATAAACAGAAAGAAAAAGTACCTATAGATACGTACAGAAAGAAACAGTATCTATCCGCTAGGGATAGTATTGTGACATATCCAACGCAGATAAGTTGTGGGGATACTAAACAATTTTCTTAATTTTATTTTAGAATACTTTTAGCAGAAAACGCTACCATAATAGAAAATGTAAGATACCATCGATGAGATAGATTGTCAGATACTGATTTTATATTTATTGCTTGTATTTCCAGCTGATTCTGATGTCCAATTCGATGAACAACATCGCTCCCGAAAAAATGTGGACAGCATGACCAAGTCTGAAATGGACGATCTTCGAAAGGCAATGGCTGCCTTCGCTGCAGATAAAGCAGTTACCGGTTACCAACAAGTCGCCTCTTTCCATGGATCAACGAAATGGTGCCCCAGTCCAGATGCTGCCCAAAAGTATGCTTGTTGTCATCACGGCATGGCAACTTTCCCACACTGGCATAGATTGATCACTTTGAACTTCGAAAACGGCTTGAGACGAAACGGCTACTCTGATGGTATTCCTTACTGGGATTGGACCCGCCCCATTGAAGCCCTTCCCGCCCTTGTATTGGAAGAACAATACACAGATAGCCATGGCGAGAGTCATCCCAATCCGTTCTTTAGTGGCGCCATTGATGAAGCTGGTGCTGCTACAAGTCGAGCACCGTCTGAACATCTTTATGAAAAACCTGACTATGGAAAGTATACCGAATTGGCTAATGAGATCATTTATGCTCTTGAAAAGGAAAACTTCTGTGACTTTGAAGTTCAATTTGAGGTAGCCCACAACCACATCCATGCTTTGGTCGGCGGTACAGAAGCTTTCTCTATGTCTTCATTAGAGTACAGTGCATTTGATCCAATCTTCATGCTTCATCACAGTAATGTGGACAGAATCTGGGCTACTTGGCAGGCGTTGCAGAAATTCCGGGGAAAACCCTACAATTCGGCCAATTGTGCCATCGAATTGCTTCGTAAACCAATGTCTCCGTTCAGTCTCGCAAGTGACATCAACCCAGATGCAATGACACGAGAACATTCTGTTCCCTTCGATGTTTTTGATTACAAGAAAAATTTCCATTATGAATACGACACTTTAGAACTGAACGGTTTGTCCATTCCACAATTATCACGAGAAATCAATCGACGAAAGTCCAAGAATCGTGTGTTTGCCACCTTTATGTTGGAAGGCATGAAGAAGTCTTTGCTTGTTCAGTATTTCATTAAAGATGATGGATCTGACAATCAAATGAAGGCCGGAGAGTTCTATGTTTTGGGCAGCGAAAATGAAATGCCCTGGGAATTTGACCGCGCTTATAAATCTGACATCACACATGTTATGGACGAAATGAAACTTCATTATACTGACAAATACCATGTTGAATACAAAATCACCGACATGACTGGGGCTGAGGTAACATACGTCAAAATCGAATCGTCAGTGGTCTTCGAACCAGGACTTGGTGAGTAGACATATTATTAAGTATATTAATCAATTTAAAGTACACATACACGCAAGCACACACACACACACACACACACACACACACACACATATACATATATATATATATATATATATATATATATATATATATATATATATATAAGAAAATGGATTAAATCCGACATATTGTTAATTAATTGATTAAACGTTATTTTAAATGGTTATTCATGTTTGATTTGACACTGTTTTTATTTATTTATTAAACAATATATATCTATTTATTAATATCTACTGGCCTGAATATTGGAGAAATCTTGTTAGAAAAATAGACGCTTTCTGGCAAGATTCGAATCTGTGTCCCCCTAAACTCATATAATCATCCACTCATAATTATATTAATCGCTAAAATATTTGAATATATTTAACTTTACCGATTTTGTCACAACATTTTTCTCAAACAAAACAATTTTTAATCTTTTTCCAGGGTTGCTGAAATGATTTTGTCCCGATCAAGAAAAGTGTCCTAAAATTATTGTTTGGTCAGATTTATCGAAGTGGGTCTGATTGATAAGTTTTCAGCATCTCTTAGAATATATATATATATATATATATATATATATATATATATATATATATATATATATATATCAGGTTTTCTCGGCTAAATGAAGAATTAAATTAACTATATTGGAAGATAATATTTTCCTATATCAAACAGTATTAAAAAAATCAAGTCCTTCAGTAAAAAACGTTTTGTTTAACAAATTAATTATTTAATATTCATTTTTTTTTTACTTCAGGTCATTTTGGAGAGGGCAGGCGTTGGATCAGCCCTGTTACAAGCGCAAGTCACATCAGAAAGAATTTGGAAGAGTTAAGTGATGGTGAGATGGAATCATTAAGAAATGCCTTTAAACAAATGGCGCATGAAGGCAGATATGAAGAAATCGCTGCCTTCCACGGTGTCCCTGCTCAGTGTCCAAATGAAGATGGCACAATGGTGCATACATGCTGCCTTCATGGAATGCCAATATTCCCCCACTGGCATCGTCTCTATGTTGCTCTTGTAGAAGATGAGTTATTGGCCCGAGGATCCGGAGTGGCCGTGCCATATTGGGACTGGGTCGAGCCGTTCGATGAACTTCCACGTTTAATCAATGAGGCAACCTTCTATAATTCTCGTACACTTAAGATTGAGCCCAATCCTTTCTTCAATGGAAAGATTACCTTTGAAAATATGGAAACAGATCGTGATCCCCAACCAGATTTATTTGGCAATTCATATTTATACGATCACACGTTGTTCGTTTTCGAACAGACAGATTTCTGCGAGTTTGAAGTTCATTTCGAGGTTCTTCATAACACCATTCATTCTTGGCTAGGAGGAAGAGATGCTCATTCGATGTCGTCTCTTGATTATGCCGCCTATGATCCCGTGTTCTTCCTTCATCATAGTAACGTTGATCGATTGTGGGCCATTTGGCAAGAGCTTCAGCGTTACCGTAAGTTATCATACAACGAGGCCAATTGTGCATTGCCACTTCTCAACGAACCGATGCGTCCTTTTAGTAACAAAACTGCCAACCATGACCGGGTAACATTCACCAACAGCAGACCCAATGATGTCTTTGACTATCAGAACGTCTTGCATTACAAGTATGATACCCTTTCTTTTGCCGGTCTCAGCATTCCACAACTGGAAAGAATCTTAGAAAAGAACAAAGGACATGACCGAATTTTTGCAGGATTTTTGCTACATGGTATCAAAGCTTCTGCTGACATCCGCATCTACATCTGTGTACCGACTGGTGTAGGGGAAGAGAATTGTGCCAATTACGCTGGCATCTTCTCCGTTCTGGGAGGGGAAACTGAAATGCCGTGGAGGTTCGATCGTCTCTTCCGGTACGAAATCACAAGTGAATTGAAGAAATTGGGTCTTAATCACAACAGTCACTTCCGGGTCGCAATGGAAGTAACCGCTGTCAATGGATCTAGGATCACTCAAAAGATTTTCCCTAATCCGACAATTATCTTTGTCCCCAGCCAGGGTAAGAATACGTTTTGCGAAATATATAAAAATTATCTTGTGTTTTTCTCTTTCATTTCTTTCTGGATACTTAAATAATACTTTGTGAACGTGTACGCATAGAAGGTATGAAAGCAAAATCTTTGCAGTTATTAATCTGCATGAAGAAATCTTTGATATTTGAGTTGTAGAGGTGTAACACTTTACAACCCCTAAAATCTGAATAGCTCTGTTACGTATATTTAGTTCTTAGGAAATTTCCTCAAGGTTTATATTTATCAAAGGAATCTCTCTCTCTACACACACACATACATACATATATACATATATTGACTCGGAAA
>OZ038503.1:65657642-65720142 GCA_964036315.1 Acanthosepion esculentum | reverse complement strand
GCGACATATATTCAGTAAAGTCTCCAGCTATGGGTAAAATATCAGGATTGGGTCCTATAACCTTGGTTGGCAACCAGTCTACGAGAAGGAAAACTTTGAATTCAAATCACCTGTTGCCTTATAGATCTCCTTTTCTAAATTCTGAGAGGATGGGCGGCATAACCTCAACATCCCCGGTCCAAAAGGAACCGGCATTCCATTGCACTATTCTACTTTGAATGTTACCTTGAACCACAATTTTGAGATGTTAGTTCAAGGCCCACCCTGACACGGGATGGTAGCACCTGTTAAGATCCAAGCTATGGGCAAATACTTAACGCTCAAACTCGTGTCAAAACACTATGAAAATATAAAAATAGATTTTTATAGTAAAAATACCAGCAATACATTTTTGAAAAAAATACCAGTAGTACATTTGACTTGCGACAAAAACCTTCTTTACAAAAATACGTCAATGGAACCTTATCTACAAACTGATTTTTTACAAATGCATATTTTATTCATAAGAACCTATACTAAAAAATCTTGTCAACATTAAATAACCCATTGAGGTTGATTTGCCGTAAAACAAAATAAACAAAACCAAACAATACTTTTGTTGTCAATTCTTCGGATAAAAGAGAATTAATGAATGCAGTTTCACCTGTTTAGGTTTTATTAAAATTCTCAAATCAGGAATTTTTGCCGAAAAAGTATAAATACATCTGTCGATAGAAAAATCGTCCCGCCATTTTTTTTTTCGGTTTTATATGTTAAACTTTACTGAAAATTGTAAATTAATATTTTATTATTATATATTTATATGTTAAAGTAATAAAAAAACATTTTCGTCTAAGATCACAAGTGTTATTTGCTCACACTAGCATATTTTCCGACATACGCCACTGCTGGTGGGCTGATTGCCCAGTCGGCATAGACAACGAATGTGTATCCCAAGATTAATGTCATAACACTATCGTATTAAATGAAAATGTAGTGTCTTATATACTATATGATACGCTAGTTGCGTGTTCTTTTTTTAATATTTGCATTGCTTCTTCAAACTGTGTGATGAAAAAAGTTTTTTGTACAGTATATAACTTCTATCAAATTATCTTTCTTAATCTTTTTACAGGTGAATTTAAAGAGGGCGGCTTGAGCAATGTTGTCACTAGCGCCAAACGTATCAGAAAGAACCTAAAACATATTTCCGCAGATGAGATGTTATCCCTAAGAACCGCCTTCAAGCGCATGACAGATGATGGAAGATATGAAGAGATTGCCGCTTTCCATGGTCTACCAGCTCAGTGCCCTAACGCCGATGGTACAATGGTGCACACGTGTTGTCTGCACGGTATGCCGACCTTCCCGCATTGGCATCGACTCTATCTATCTTTGGTCGAAAATGAATTGCAGGCGAGAGGGTCAGCTTTGTCGGTACCTTACTGGGACTGGATTGAACCTTTTGATGAACTACCCAGTCTGATAAATGATCCGACGTTCAGAAATCCTGAAAGCAACCAAATGATCGCAAATCCTTTCTTCAAGGGAGCCATCTCGTTCGAAAATTCCGAAACGACTCGAAATCCGCAACCTGACCTGTTCGGCAACACACATTTTTTCGATTATACTTTACTTGCGTTTGAACAGACTGACTTCTGTGATTTCGAAGTACAGTTCGAAGTCCTTCACAACTCCATTCACTCGTGGCTGGGCGGGCCAAAAACTCATTCGATGTCTTCACTCGACTACACAGCTTATGACCCCGTCTTCTTTCTCCACCACAGTAACTGCGATCGCCTGTGGGCTATTTGGCAAGAACTACAGCGCTATAGAAAATTAGATTATAATGTTGCTAATTGCGCCCTTCATCTGCTTAACAAACCGATGCGTCCGTTCAGTAATAGTACGGCTAACCAAGATAAGTTAACCTACACTCACAGCAAACCCAACGAAGTGTTCGACTATCAAAACAACTTGAACTATAAATACGATTCGCTTTCCTTTTCGGATATGAATATTATCCAATTAGAGACCTTGCTTGAGGGTCGCAAATCACGCGACCGAGTGTTCGCTGGTTTCATGCTTCATGGCGTGAAGGCGTCAGCAGATGTCCGCATTTACATCTGTGTGCCAACCAGCGCTGTTCTCGAAAACTGTCATAACTATGCCGGCGTCTTCTCTATTCTGGGTGGAGAGACAGAAATGCCTTGGAAGTTCGATCGTGTCTACCGTTATGAACTCACAGACGAAATAAATAAACTCGGGCTCAGTGCCAACAGTCAGTTCCGAATTTCTACTGAAGTTACAGCTGTAAATGGTTCTAAAATTCAACAGAAAATCTTCCCTACGCCTTCTGTTATTTTCGTTCCGGCCCAAGGTAATTATAAAGTGTTATTATTTTATCATTATTTATTATTTTCTGGTTGTAGCGCCTACTAAGTCCTCAGAGAGAAAAAATGTAATAAGATTGTTCAAGTTATTTTACAGAACGTTCTTTTATTTTACGGTTTGTGTGGGTTATATATATGGATATATATGAATGTCCCTTATGTGTACAATATATATCTATTTCAAACATGTTTCATTGAATAATATAGACACAGTGTGTTTACTTATTTTTATACTAATCCTTTCCAGTTGTTTAATAATTTCTTTATGTAAAGTAAAAATTCTTCAAGTTTTTTGGGTTTTTTTTAACCCAAGAACTTTCGACTTTTTCTAAGATTATCTTCAGGGGTAAATTACAAGGACAATCATGCAATTGCAACTGCGATTGTAATGATTTTTAAAAACACGCGCGAACCAGCTCTGTTATAGTTATTTTAGAATTTTTAAATTTTATCCGTTGTAGTTATGTATTTTTTTTTTACAAAACATGTATTTCAATATAAGGATGCTGACCGAGAATAGTTCAAAATGTAAAATGGTATTAGTATATTAATGTTATATGCAGTTTAATATGTTCCTGCTATATCAATATGTTTTTTTAGTGTTGATTGGTTGATTTTGATATAGTGGGCCTCGAGAATTTGAAGTTTTTGTTTATTATTTTCGTGGTGTAGTATATTGGTGTTGTCAACAAGTATTTTCTTGTATTGTGAAGGTAGACACACACACACACACACACACACACATATATATATATATATATATAATTCGGCTTGCCATCAGCATGGCTGATGCTAAATTCCAGGTGAGCAACACTCTATGTCTTCTTGGGCTCACGTTTTCCACTGACATAAAGTTGAGCGACTATATTGAATCAATTGCTACGTCTACGACTAGGAAAGTTGATTCACCGTCTCGTTCCAGAAATTCTCTCTTGCACATTTACGGTTCGTCCATGCATTTAATACTGCTGATGCTATATCTGGTTTTATAGTCCTGCTATTTATCTCGAGATTCTTGACAAAATTCAAAGGAGGGGGGTGCGTTCTAATGTAATCGATCCTGAGTTAACATCTCAACTTCTGTCACTTTCTCACCCACGTGACTTAGCTTCTCTCTGTCTTTACTGCAAATATTTTCATGGCAACTGTTCTGGGGAGCTTTATCCCCTGGTGCCACGACTACATGAATTTAAGTGTGCTACTTGATTGGCAACTAGGTCTCACCGTTTTACTTAGACTTCTCACCTGTAGAACACCTTTCCGAATTCTTGCTTTCCTGTCACTTTAATCTGCAAAAATTTAAATATAACGTCAGCCACCATATTCTGTCTTCCTGAACCATGTTCTTCTCACCCCTCCTCACTGAAGTTATCTCATTCTCTTTCACTACCTGTATCCTAGTAACATTATTTTGCAAACATTCGGTGGAAGTAACCATTTCATTATTTTAAACCATTGGCGATTTTCAATAAGGAAGATCATATGTGTAAACGTCTTTTGCTTTTGAAACAGTCATAATAATTTTCCTCTAACGAAGAAATATATATTTTTATTTTCAAATTAGAAGTAAATCACGCGCAGCGACATGTGTTCATCACACTGTCATCAGTGATGATAGTAGACCAAGAGTTCGTTTTATAATTATAGAAAAATCTTTTTTCAAAAAAAAAAAAAAAAATTTCCCCATTTGTAATATATGAAAATGCTTACGGATATGAAAATAACTAATATACCTTGTATGAAAAATCACCTTGAATCTTTTTGGTATTAAAGTCTACCTTGTGATGAGTGATAGATCATGTTGCCCACTGCTCGAAAAAGGCTGACTATGACTGCTCTAAAATTGTATATCGTAAGAGCTTCAGTGCCGTCATATGTGAGATTATTATTTTGTACTTGTTTAACAACGAGGACTGATTTGAGATTAATTTGCAAAGAATTTCAAGAAACAGATAATAATATTGTATTTTGTTTGGATCAAAAACAGAACGAACTGCAGAACTACTTAAGAATATTTTTTTCTTTTCGATGATTTCATGATTTGAGTTTGACTTTTGTTTTGTTAATATTAATTACTTTATACCCATTATTATTAAAAAAAAAATCGGCTTCCAAAAATTTAAAAAAAAAAAAATTCTTAGCAATGTTGGGACTCGACGCTTTTTCTCGTTAAAATATTGATTGTTAGTTTCGGTCTTTCATGAAGAGAAATTTGATTTTTTTTTTACAGAACGCACTATGAGAACTTCGGCATCAAAATCCGTCCGAGGAAATTTGGTGCGAAAGAATGTTGATCGTTTATCTCTGCAAGAGATCAACTCTTTGATGCACGCCTTCAAACGTATGCAAAAAGATAGATCTTCTGATGGCTTTGAATCGATTGCTTCCTTCCACGCTCTTCCTCCACTCTGCCCGAACCCGACGGCTAAACATCGCCATGCTTGCTGTCTTCACGGTATGGCTACTTTCCCACAATGGCACAGGTTGTATGTCGTCCAGTTCGAACAATCACTGAACAGGCACGGTGCCACCGTCGGCGTGCCATATTGGGATTGGACATATCCTATGAAGGAGGTCCCCCACTTACTGACGTCTGAGAAGTACACTGATCCATTTACCGGTGTGGAAACGTTTAACCCATTCAATCATGGTCACCTTTCCTTTATCAGCCCCGAGACAATGACCACACGTGATGTCAGTTCGCATCTATTTGAACAGCCTGCACTTGGAAAACAGACCTGGCTCTTTAACAACATCATTCTAGCACTGGAACAAAACGACTATTGTGACTTCGAAGTTCAATTTGAAATTGTTCATAATGCCATCCATTCTTGGTTGGGTGGAAAAGAAACTTACTCATTAAACCATTTGCACTACGCTTCCTATGACCCAGCTTTCTACCTCCATCATTCCAATGTTGATCGTCTTTGGGTTATCTGGCAGGAATTGCAGAAATTCCGTGGTCTTCCAGCGTATGAGTCGAATTGCGCTATTGAATTGATGTCTCAGCCTTTGAAGCCTTTCTCTTTCGGACCTCCTTATAACTTGAACCCAATGACAACCAAATATTCCAAGCCGTCCGATGTGTTCAATTACAAAGATCACTATCATTATGAATACGACATGTTGGAAATGAATGGAATGTCCATTGCACAGCTGGAGTCTTACATTCGACAGGAGAAACAAAAAGATCGCGTTTTTGCTGGATTTTTGCTTGAAGGATTTGGCAGTTCTGCCTACGCCACATTCGAAGTACGTATCAGCTTTCGAAAATTGCTTTTTCTGCTCTGATGTCTTAAAACGAAAAGTAACCCTAAATCATACATGATTTATAGAAGTATCTTTATTTTTGTTATCTTTATCACCGTATCTTGTTAATGCTTGCTTCGCCATTATGTTGTTGTTTTTCTTCTTTCTTATTAAAAGAACATTATATTTTAGAAAAGTCACAGACCTTAGTGCTAAAAGTTTGTCCTCGTTAAATCTTTCAAACAAAACTGGTAGATGTTTACTTCTTTTTATCAGTAAATTAATTTGACGGTGACTCTCCCACACACACACAAACTTGATATGGAACAGTTTAACGACCAAATGTAGTCCTACTGATGATCAGTTACTCGTTTCTGGGCACAACCGTCTGCTTGGGCAGCTAGCCAATCCTTCTTGCAGGCGTATGCTCAGACACATTCGTGACTGTTCAACACTCTCAGAGCCTATCTGTGATTTACACTAAGCGGACCATAGTTAAAGTTTCTGGGAGGGGGCGCATCACCTGGCGTGATGAATAGTTTGAACCGGGTTAATACGCTCAAACACTCGGTCACAAGGACTTGTTATTTGGGGCTAACACACTATCGACGGCTTCTGAAGAATCCCGTCTAACTAATTTTACTCACAAATCATGGGTTAATCCATGGTATGGTCTTCAGATATTTTCTAACAGTGCCTCCTGCTGGCTCGCCCCTAACAAGCCGATAATAGTATGTCCGAATTCCTACCAGATAAGCCACCTTCCTGAAATGGTGAAATTCGAACACGGGTTTCATAGTCCCAAAACGAATTTTTAACCACTCGACTACACAAACATTTTACTTAGTAAACGAAAATCTTATCAAATAGTAATTGATACAATACTTTCACGGTAATTGCTCCGATGAGCTGCTTTCGCTGGTTCCTAGGCCTCATGAATTTAAACGTCCTATGAGACTGGCATCCCGTTCCCACCCCTTCACCATTGAAACTGTTAGACGTAGACGTCTCTTCTACTCCAATAGCTTCATGTCTCGCACATCTCGCCTGTGGAACTCCCTTCCTTATTCCTGTTTCCCTGACAAATACAATCTCCAACTATTTAAGTGTAACGTCAATCGACATCTCCAGTTGCCTTGATCTATCCACTTCCCTTCTCCACATCCTTTCACCTTTCATTCCTATCTGCTCTCGCTCCAAATCTTCTGTAACCCCCTTACCTTGATCGATCCACTATCTTTCTCCACATCCTCTCCTTTACCACTCCCATCTGCTCTTCCTCCAAACCTTCTGTAACCCCTTGAGTGCTAGTGGCTTCCAGCCTTGCTTGGGGTGATAAGCTTAAAAAAAAAAAAGAAGTTAGGTTCACAGACGGGTACTATTGTCGTGAGTACATTACTCATTGTCTGCCACACAATTATAGATTTGTGCCGAACTTAGCTGAGCTTAGTGAATATCAAGGTACGAATTAATTAATAAAACAGTGGAAATACTTAATCTTGGAGCTACTTGCTTTAAAATTTCTAGATTTTGCGACAACTTTCCTGCTTCGAACTTATTTCGGAATTTTAAAATTTGAGACAAGTATACTTTTTATATCTCTCTATATTTCGGAGATGTAGTATTGTAACTATTTAAACTATTTACATTGTTCGGACTGTTATCCTCATCTTTATTGCCATAATCACCTTCAACACCTGTCTCTATTTCTGAGATGAGGTATTGTAACTATTTACACTATTTACATTGTTTGGACTGTTGTCCTCATCTTTATTGCCATATTCACATTCAACACCTGTCTCTATTTCTGAGATGAGGTATTGTAACTATTTACACTATTTACATTGTTCGGACTGTTATCCTCATTTTTATTGTCATATACGACGTGTGAATCGTTGTACGCTTCGGCCTTCTTCAGATGATATACGTTGGCATTTTCGAATCGACCCTTTACTTTATCCATCGGGGTAGATTGTTTTAGTTCCACATGCCATGTCTTTTCTTGGCATCTCAGTTTCCCTTTATATAACTCAACTCTCCAAACTTTTGTTTACCTCTGCTGTGGCCAGATATTGAACTAACAACTCTTTGGATCAAGTCATTGGATTGTCAGTTGCTTAAGTTCAGTAGCCCTACACAGATGACAGTTTAAAATGTGAGAGGTATTTCTGCCGCACATTATATAAGGAAATTTTCCAGCATTCACTGTTATATATATATATATATATATATATATATATATATATATATATATATATATATATATATATATATATATATATATATATATAAAACACTCTTATCTTAATTTCTATTTTTGTTTTTTGTTTCTTAGTACTTTATTTAGCTTTTGGGAGGCTTATTTTCCAATACGCCTTCAAATATTTGTTACATTTTCTATCATCTGTTATTATGATACTACTAATCAGTAATTATTATGATATATTAATATAATTAATTATATATATTAATATAATTATTATGTTATTATGATACTGCTAATCAGTATCATGATACTGCTAATACTTTGCAGATAGTTCAATTTTTCTACTTTATTTTAACGATTTTTATTCGTAGTTGTCACTTTTGTTAATATTTCGTCTTACAACTGATAATCAGTTCTTCTCACTTTCATGAACTCCCTTGTTCCTGTGTATCTTATGTTGTAAAGATTATAGTTTCCAATAAATCCTGGCAGAACGGCTATTTCTTTTTTGGATTGGCACGCTGTGTAGGTTAAATAAATCCGGTGCGAAGCAGCATTTTCGTCATATGTCCCATTCTATTTTTGTAACTCTTTCAATTTATTTTCTATCTGATGCTGGCTGATTGTTCCCAGCTGTAAATACAGAAATTAGTTTCTTGCGATAATGTGGTGGTCTTTGATTTAATACCAAAAACAATTACTACTGTCGTGCGATCGAACCTCACGTGATACTCCTAAACTTTGGTTTGGTGTCAGTTTAACTTACACTCAGAAAATACTTTAAAAAAATCAACAGCCTAACTTTAGAGTTTGAAAATTTCTGACTAATGACGAAACTTCAAAAGATTGTTTCGCTTTCTACGGCTTATCAGTCGTTATTATTTAAAGCTAGAGAATATTTTAGATTGTAAGAATTTTTTGTCTTAGATAATAATGATTTGTTAAGTCTTACTAATTAATTCATAGTTAAGCGGTTAAGATGTGGATTCATACCTTTCTCAGTGGTATTTTGCGTGTAAGTGAATATGACGTACCCAACGGGAATTGGAACTCGACTCTCTGACTAACAATTCCGAGTTGTTATCCCTTACATCACACCGCATCCAAGGTTACAGTACCTGGTATTCCCAAGTGGTCACGCATCTTGGTACTGACCAGTCTCGACTTCGGTAATCGTAATCGTGACCGTAATCGAAATATCAAAAGAGACTGCATTCTTGATGTTGTAAGTAGGTAATAATAATAATAATAATAATAATAATAATAATAATAATCTTTGTCATCTATCCTACACCAGACTCGGCTCTCATAATTTCTTTGGCTGTTTGATTTTGTTTAGTAGCATATAATCCTCTGTGGGTTATTAAATATTAAAGTATAAATATTTTGAATACAGTTGTAGACCTCCAACTATAGATAAAATGTATTGTTCACCATTTTGCTATTAGATGTATTGTTGGTAATCTCTATCTATAAAAGGCAGGATGTGTGTGTGTGTGTGTGTGTGTGTGTGTGTGTGTGTGTGTGTGTGTGTGTGTGTGATGAATGAACGGCCGCAATTTTCGACGGATTTGCACCAAAAGTTAGCAGGAAGGCCAAGACCGACTTTGCATTTCCCAACTCCCATCGATAGTGGAAATAATCGATTTTTTCATGCTTCTACGACAATTTTCATGTAGTTTGCGGCCATTTTCTACTGGCCAGAGTGAGAGCCTATAGCTGGCTGCCACGAATAGGCAGGAAGATTCTATTGGCCAGCGTGAGAGGCAACAGCTGACTGACACGAATGTTAACTAGCATGCTAGCATGCAAAAAAAATCGATAGCTGCATTTTTCACAAGTGGGAAAAATTTAAATCTGCATGGTACTTTACTCCAATTGGCTCATTCGCTTGCTTAAACTCAACGTTGATTCTGATTCTGCAGAACTGGGTTGGGTGTGAAAAATTATTTGTTGTTAACATTCTTTTTTCATTCGGTTTTTCCAGTTACGAGTCCTTTTTTAAAGCTGATCGTTTTGTGTTTATTTTGTTTAGTTCTTTTTTCGTAACAGATTTAATGTTTAGTATAGAGCTTCGAAAAAATTCGCAGTGTGAGATAGGCACGAAGTAAGGCATGTAGCAAAGGGCACTCCTTTAAAGGCAAGGAAGGGTAAAAATATTTTAAGTCAAGTGATAGGGATTGCTGTATGAGTCGTACGATTTTTGAATCAAGCACGGGCAACGCCGGGCCATGCTGCTAGTTCTACTATACAATGTATTGCTGGTTATTTTACTATAAATATATATTGTCTGTAATTTTACTATAAATATGTATTGTTGGTAAAAAAATTTTGTCTAAAAATGTATTTTTATGCTTTCATACTGTTTTTGTTGGGGGTCGCCATTTTACCGTAGCTGGGGCCCTAACTGATGCTATCACCCCGGGTCAGGTTAGACCTGGGAACAACAGCAATTAAGAAATAATTCCACGCTCCTCAAACCGGATGTAGTTTATCGTCATACCTAGGGTGACTCATAACTTCTGTTTATAATTTATTAGGAGTGTTAAACATATACCTGTTGTGTTTTGTTGGATTAAATTGAGCAACAGTAAATATCTCGTTCAGTACCAAAGATTTGGTTGCCGGCTAGCCGACATAAACCAATGGGAAACGTCTCTTAAAAGCTGACACATTGTGCATCATTGTTCATGAGCGGGAGTAGTGTAGAATCATCAAAATCGGATGTCGAGTTATTGTTTTATTTTAGTTTTGAATGATGAGGCAGCCAAGGAAAATCGTAAATCAAATTTAGATATGAGATCTGATCAAAAAGTATCGCGAAAACTGTTGCTAAAGTAACAGAGCTAAAGTATGCAGAGCGAATCCGCTTGACCGTTTATGGTAGTCCTTGGAAGGAAAGTGTGCAGAGTGTGGTTGTCTCACTACAACACAAAGGTCGCATGAGTGACCATGACTTGTGCAGATTTTTTCGCAAGGCACAACATTACCCCAGGTCCTACAAACACCGTATTCCCCAGAACCCTAGAGAATGTGAAGTGGCAGCTACTCGCTATCCCGGAAAGTATGATATGACCTTGCTGGTTGTCATGATGGATATATTGCGCTTTGTACAGCTGTGACCCGGTGTCACTTGGTTGGTGTACTCCTCCCTTCCTAAAGGAGAAGAAGAAGAAGAATAAAGGTTTGCTGTTATATAAATAATACCAGAGCAAGAAGAGTTGAAATGTAGTTTTAAAACTGAATGATTTAACTTGAGTTACAATTTTGTAAAGTTTCGTGTGATCATTTTTTATTCAGATTTGCCCAGACACAGGTGATTGTCATGAAGGAAGTCATTTCTCTGTGTTGGGTGGAAGCGCCGAAATGCCTTGGGCTTTTGATCGTCTCTACAAAATGGAAATAACAGACATTTTACGAGATATGAAGTTGGATTTTGATTCTCACTTCACCATCAAAACAAAGGTCGTCGCTCAGAATGGAACCGAATTGCCTGAAACCCTATTGCCAGAAGCAACCATCATCCGGATCCCACCTTCGGGTAAATAGTCACTTTCTTCAAATATATTGTATTCTGTTCGCAGTGACTGCGGTATTATATACTTCATATTGATGTTAATTTTACAATGATAGATCATAGCTGATTTTCACGGGCAGTTCAAATTCCTTTTCTGAGCCCGTATAGCGACTGAGTCAGAGTTCGAAATCTGTAGTTTTAAGGCTGAGTTCCAGATCAAACAGGGCTTCTTTTTTACGTGTATAAGCCTGTATGGCGGCTGGGGTCATAACACCGATGCCAGCGTTTGAGCGGCGGATTTCGAGGGTCAAATTTCAAAGCAAGCAGGTTTTTCCACTTCTAGTATTTGACACGGCATATATAAAATTCTCTCTCCCTCTAAGCGCGCGCACACACACACACACACACACACACACACACACACACACACATATATATATATATATATATATATATATATATATATATATATATATATATATATATATACATATATATATATATATATATATATATATATATATATATAATTTTATATGCACAGTACTTAGTGGAAAGCACTCAATATCAGTGACAGAGCTAACATATTCAGTTGTATGGATATGAGTTTGTATGGACATGTGTGCGTGTGCGTGCGTATGTGTGTGTCTACTTTTTCATCAATTTCTTTATTTTACAGATTTATGAAAAATACGAAATACATAATCCTCTTTTTCTATATAAATTTCTAAATTTGTTTTTCAAAGCTCGTAAAATCCAAACAACACATGTAGTCTCTGGAGTTTAACGCGTTTAGCATCGAGCACATTTTTGTGAACAAAATGTTCGCAATATTAAAATTAGAGCAACAATAGTCTGTGACCATAGCCTACTGTTAGATTCGCAAAACAAGCAATCGACTCCACGTTGAATTTCGTTGTTTTGTTTTTAATATGGCGTGTCGGCTTCTTTTTTTACGTGTATGATAAGCCTGTTTGAGCGCCGGATTTCGAGGGCCAAATTTCAAAGCAAGTAGTTTTTTCCACTTCTCGTGTTTGACACTGTATATATAAAATTCTCTTTCCCTCTAAATACACACACACACACATACTAACATACATACATACATACATACATACATATATATGTGTGTGTGCGTGTGTGTGTGTGTGTGTGTACTTTTACATTAATTTCTGTATTTTACAGATTAATGAAAAATACAGAATACATTTTTTTTGTATATAAATTTCTAAATTCATCTGTCAAAACTTGTACACTCCAATCAAAACATATAGTCTCTGGAGTTTAACGCGTTTAGCATCGAGCAGATTTTTGTGAACAAAATGTGCTCAATATTAAAATTAGACCAACAGTAGTCTGAGACCAGGGCCTACCGTCTCGACATATTCGTAAAACAAGCAATCGACTCCCAGTTGAATTTCATTGGTGTTTTTTTAAGATGTAGTGTCGGTGTTGGCCAAGGTTGGGGTATGCTCACAAGCGGATGAATTCGGGGAAAGATTCCCTTGGACACACCGGAGATAACAACAACCAATGTTTGCGGGGAGAATCCATTTTTATTTTTTCGGTGGGTGGCGGTGCATATAACACTGTGGCTCGACGTGGCAACCGGCGGACACTGAGTACCAGCATGACAACACTTTCTGTACAGACGAAGATCACTGCCTTCATCTCACAAGTCTTCTCTTATATAACGATAGTCGCACAGCCTAAACAATCGTTGTATTTTCTGCATACGTGCAGATTAAAATAGACAAAAGTATTATTTACTCAACTCTACTTCAATTAATTTGGGGATATAATGGCAATAAGTCTAATCCTAGCCAGCCATAGAGTGTTACTGTCAACTGATAAAGAAAAATTCAAAATCTTTAAAACTTTTCTTCACACACACACACACACACACACACACACACACACACACACACACACACACACACATATATATATATATATATATATCTGTGTGTGTGTTTTGAGTATACATCTTACGATCTTTATCTTTATTTTTTTTTCTTTTTGCACAGCGCATGAACTTGAAGTGGCGATCCCATTAAACCGAATTAGACGAGATATCAATTCTTTGGAAACTCGAGATGTTCAGAATCTCATGTCGGCATTG
This sequence comes from Acanthosepion esculentum, assembly GCA_964036315.1. Lineage (NCBI taxonomy): Eukaryota > Metazoa > Mollusca > Cephalopoda > Sepiida > Sepiidae > Acanthosepion > Acanthosepion esculentum. Next base: position 65,706,676 of record OZ038503.1, on the reverse strand, counting down.
AAACGTCTGAAGGACGATGAAAGCGATTTCGGCTTCCAAACAATTGCCAGTTACCATGGTTCCTTGATGTGCCCAACACCTGACGAACCTCAATACGCCTGTTGTCTGCACGGTATGCCGACTTTCCCACACTGGCACAGAGTCTATCTGCTCCACTTTGAAGAAGCTATGCGTCGTCACGGAGCCAGTGTAGCTATTCCATACTGGGATTGGACTATGGCGTCGAATCATTTGCCTTCGCTTTTGGGAGATGCTGATTACTACGATGCTTGGACAGATTCTGTAATTGAGAATCCTTTCTTGCGAGGTTATATCAAACAAGAAGACACCTACACCGTACGAGACACTCAAGCCGAGTTGTTTGAACTGTCGGAAGGTGGCAAAGAATCTACACTTTTCAAAAAAGCCATGTTGATGTTTGAACAAGAAGACTATTGTGATTTTGAAGTGCAATTTGAAGTGATTCACAATTCTATTCATTATCTTATCGGTGGTCACCAGAAATACGCCATGTCTAGTTTGATTTACTCTTCCTTTGATCCGATATTCTACGTTCACCATTCAATGGTAAGTAAACTTATCTATGTAGATATGAGAACTTTCTGAATCTTTCATTCCAAAATACTTCTACCAAAATCTTCCGACAATAATCTTAGAGTTCATTTCAAATAAAAGATCTTGCTTAGCTGATAATAAATTGCACATAAAGACAAAATTACAGGGTGGGTTCTTGTTAATATTAGAAAAACAGGAAACAACATTTGCTGCTTTTAAATGAAAAGTTGAGGTAATTACTATCACACATTCGTCTACGTCAACATTCGTATCCTGCCAAGAATTATATTTTTGTTAAGATATTTGGTAGATAGAGAGAGTTCAAGTAAAAGTCCACACATACCTTTCGCAAATGAGATGTAAACAAAAACAAAAAGCGTCTGAAACTCGAACTCTTTTCCCAGTTTACGTTTTTCGTGCCAATGACCACAGCCTTATTTTGAGAGATCACTTATCACCGCCGCAATCATCGGAAGCTTCAAAAGCTACGGAAATAAAATTTATGGTCACGTCCTTTATTTATGGCGAACTTGGAACAGTGACAAAAACACGAAAGACGGAATTAGAAAAAAATGAAGATTTTGTGAAGAAGTCATATATTTTTCAGCCTACAGAAACGCTGGTTGATGCCTGTATTCTAAGACTGGCAAGATAAATTTCATAACCAGATATGTTGTATCAATCTGCAAAGCTATGAAATAATCATCATAATAAAAATATTGGGTTTGGTAGGATGCTGAAGTGAAGGCGATTGCTTGGAGCCTGCTTTTTCATGTGAAAAGGCATTAGTTTTATTTATTGCCTTTATTTGCCAGCAATAATAATCAAGAAAATATGGATTTTGAAGAAGTATCTATAATCGCAAATATTTTTTAATTCTTATTATACAAGTATTTTTCGCCTTAAGTGTAAATCTATAAACATTCTTGTTTGCATCGGTTTTCTTATAACTGGTTTCCAACTCGGAATTGCTCTTTTACAGGTTGATCGTATGTGGGCCATCTGGCAGGATCTCCAGCATTACCGAAAGTTGCCACATGATAAAGCATATTGCGCCTTGGATGAAATGTCCTTCCCTATGAAACCGTTTATCTGGGAATCGAACCCCAATCCAGCAACCCGAGCCGTGTCTACACCCAGTAAACTATTCGACTTTAAATCTCTTGGTTACAGTTATGACAACCTGGATTTCCATGGCATGAACACTGCTCAGCTGGAGGCTGCCATTAAGAAACAAAAGCAAAAAGACAGAGTGTTTGCGGGATTTTTGCTGCACGGAATCAAAACATCAGCCGATGTTCATTTGAAGGTCTGTAATGACGCTGATTGTCACGAGGCTGGCGTTGTCTTCATTCTTGGTGGCGTAACAGAAATGTCATGGCATTTCGACCGGAACTACAAGATGGACATAACCGACGTCCTCCAGAAAATGGATGTCGAACTTGAAACTCTTTTTAATCATGAAAGCAAATTACACCTTGAAGTCGATATCCAATCTGTTGATGGAACTACTCTGGATCCTGGAAGTCTTCCCAAGCCATCTTTGATATACATACCGGCTAAGGGTACTGTAATTTTAACAACTTGCAGAATTTGTGTGTCTATTAATTTAAAAAACTTTTTAAATACATTTTGATAATTTTGACGGAATTCTCATTTCTCTTGCTATAACTCCAAAGTCTTTAACTCCCTGTTAGTAAAGGCTGAGATCACTAATTTGAGATTCTGAGACGAATATTTTAATCTTTTTGTTGCATTTTATTACATTTTATTCTGACTCCTTCGTCGTCGTATTCTCAGCTGAGGCTCTGAAAAGAAGGGTTTTCCTTTTTCCCTTTTTTTTAATATCTTTTTGTTCTTTTTATCATGACATGATAATATATATATATATATATATATATATATATATATATATATATATATATATATATATATATATATATATATTTGTGTATTTAGGCAGCAATCCTTCTTTCATGCACATTTCATTAAAAACGACTGACAAGGTGCTTTTATTTAGTTTTTTATACAATGTCTCATGCGATCTAATAATGTTTTTCTTTTCGGATGATAAATTTTATAAAAACTGTCCGAATGTTCTTTTTATCCGAGCGCTTTCGGCTATACATTTAGCCATTTTCAAGGATTATATTTTAACTGTTAGAATTAAAAACAGTTTGTTATATGTATGTTTTATAAAATGTTTCATTTTTTTGTTTCAAAACACGGTCAATATATTATGTCCATGTTCAAAGTTAATATTATTAAGTGTTGGTTTGTTTGTTTTTATTAATAAGGCTTCCATTATTTTTTAGCCTTTTTTGCATGTGGATGATGCTATTATATTACTGTTGTCGACAAGCATGTTCCGAATGAAACATTTTATAAAACATACATATAACAAACTATTTCTAATTCTAACAGTTAAAATATAATCCTTGAAAATGGCTAAATGTATAGCCGAAAGCGCTCGGATAAAAAGAACATTCGGACAGTTTTTATATAATTTATCATCTGAAAAGAAAAACTTTATTAGATCGCACGAGAAATTATATAAAAAACTAAATAAAAGCACCTTGTCAGTCGTTTTTAATGAAATGTGAATATATATATACATACATACATACATACATATATATATATATATATATATATATATATATATATATATATATATATATATATATATATGCATGCGTGTGTGTGTGTCTGTATATTTGCACTCGCGCGTATGTGCATGTGCGTGAGTATGTGTATTTGGACAATTGTCCTCATCTTTGTTGTCATATTTATCACAACGTTTCGGCCGTTGTACACTCCAGCCTTCTTCAGGTGGTTGGAATGTCGAACTGAACCCTTTTTTTTGCTCACTGGGGTAGACTGTTCTAGTTCCACGTGCCATGTCTAATAGATGTCAATTATCATGTCATGTTAATTCCCCTCTTCAATTTCTCCACCGCCTTATCCAGGTATTGAACTCACACTCTTTAGGCCCTTTCACTGGCTCTAACTAACGCCTTTATTCACTGTGTCATGTGTCCTTGAGGACATCTGTATATGAATTTCTGGGTATGAATTTCTGGGTATGAATTTCTGGGTATTATAAACCTAATGTCTTCAGTATAAATTTTTGCCAGTGCTCATATTGCAATTTTCGCTGTTATCATTTCATGATTTTACCAGAGCTCATATTGCAATTTTTCTTGTTATTATCGCTTTTCTCTGGCACTCCTTATCACTGGTTCCCATATTCTGTTCATTTCTATGCTTGGTCAGCTCAGGAGATTTTTGTGGCCTAGCATATGTGCTGATTCCTTAAGTTTACGAATTTTCCAATGATGTTCTTTGTCTATGATCTCAACCTGATCTCAACCTGATCCCACAGAGGGCGGTGTTCTCCCTTTTCTCTCCATGTGTGGTCTGCCACGCCTGACTTTTCCACTTCCCCTAGTATTACAGCTTTCTGGTGTTCTTGAAGCCTTACCTTAGGAGGGAGGCCTGTCTTCCCTTTATATTTCTTTCCGCAGCTGCACGGGATGGCGTACACACAGTCTTTAGTCATGTTGTCCTCTATGGGGGTGGGGTCTTACTCGAGAGAGATATCTGCGAAGTGTCGTCCAGCTTTTGAAGGGTGTCCTGATGTTTTATGGACCACAGATCCTTTGTATTTTCTCTGATAACCCCTTCACATAAGGCAGGCAAACGGTTGTTGTCCTCCTCTTGTACCCGCCTATCGCAGATTATTGGGGCTGCTGCCATGTACCCAGGGTAGATTTACGTTGTAGGGTGCTATTTATACTGACCAATTCTTCTATCTAATGTCTCTGGGTCGCCACTTATGACTTTTTCTCGGTGTTGTAAACAGCGGACGATCTCTTTCTCTACGCTGTATGGATGGTGGGAGTTGAAATTGAGATACTGTCCGGTGAATGTCGGTTTGCGGTATACGGATGTCTTGAACGCATGCCCTGTTCGAGATATTAGAATATCCAGGAACGGGAGTGTGTTGTTACTCTCTTTCTCCATCGTGAACTGTATCGAAGGTATTATTGAGTTCACATTGTCCAGTAGAACCTGAACATCTTCCTGGTGTGGCCAGAGTATGAAGGTGTCATCTACGTACCTTAACCATAGAGTTGGCTTTAGAGATATGGATTCTAATGCCGTTTCTTCAAATTATTCCATGTATATATTCGCCAATTCTGGTGATAATGGCGAGCCCATTGCTAAGTCCTCCTCCTGTCAATATATGTGTGATCCCATTCCGAAGTGTGTTGTTTGTGTACAGAAAGTTAACATCTCCATCAGATTATCTATTGGAATACTGGTCCGTTCTTCTAGGGATGAGTCAGAGGCCAATCTGTCTCTGACTACTGAGAGTGCCTCCTCCGTGGGTACCTTGGGGAACAAACTCACCACATCCAAGCTCACCATCTGGTTGGATAGGATGGGGGCATCTTTGATTATTTCCACGAAGTGGGTGGAGTTTCGGACACGCGCACAGACACACACACATGCATACACACACAAGCACACATACACATACTCACACACACACACACGCACTCACTCACACACACATATATATATAATTAATAAACAGTAAAGTCCAAAAACACTTCATATTTCGGCAGACGAAGATATCGGTCGTCTGTCATATCAAACTCGGTATGGACTGAGTTCGTGTCAGAAATCGAAATTTAACTGTGAAAGCTAAAAAAAAAAAAACTGTCGAGAAACTTCTACATTATTTATCTATTTCAATGTTTCAGTCAGACGAAAGGCACGAGGCAGGAGTCAATATAGCTTTCACAGTTAAATTTCTATTTCTAACATTAACTTAGTCAACGACCGATATCTTTGTCATATGGGGTGACTTTGGATTTTATTGTTTATTAATTATTCGCTCTGTAATAATAAATACATTGGGCTGTTTTTGTGGATCAGGTTTAATATTTTATATTACTAGGATCCACTTGGATTATATACCAACGGATTTGTTACCTTTATATATATATATATATATATATATATATATATATATATATATATATATATATATATATATATATATATATATATATATATTATTCTGATATCCTCTTTTCTTTTTCTTTTTTTAAGAACGAGAAGTTCATAAAAAGAAACCGTACGTCGAAGGAATTTTGACAAGAAAGAATGTAAATACTTTGACCCAATCAGAAATGAAGAACCTGAGAGACGCTTTGGCTGCTGTTCAAGTGGACACCACAAAAACTGGTTATCAAAAGATCGCCGCTTATCACGGAATGCCCCTCAGCTGCCACTATCCGAACGAAACCGCTTTTGCCTGTTGCCACCACGGTATGGTCACATTCCCTCACTGGCACAGACTTTACATGAAACAAATGGAAGACGCTTTAAGGATGAGGGGAGCGAAAATAGGTATTCCATATTGGGACTGGACATCAGTTATTTCTAGCTTGCCGAAACTGGTAACAGATACCAAGAACAACCCCTTCCATCATGGTTATATCGAAGTTGCTGACACGAAAACAACTAGAGACCCTCGACCGCAACTGTTTGATGATCCAGAGCAAGGAGATGAGTCGTTCTTCTACCGCCAAATCGCCTTCGCCCTTGAACAGAGAGACTTCTGCGATTTTGAAATTCAGTTCGAAATGGGCCACAACGCCATTCATTCATGGGTTGGTGGCTCAACTCCTTATGGAATGTCATCACTTCACTATACTTCGTACGACCCACTTTTCTATCTACACCACTCCAATACAGATCGTATCTGGGCCATTTGGCAGGCTCTGCAGAAATACCGTGGTTTACCTTATAATAGTGCCAATTGTGAGATCAACAAATTGAAGAAACCAATGATGCCGTTTAGCTTTGATGACAACCCCAACGCAGTCACAAAAGCTCACTCAACTGGTGTCAAATCCTTCGACTATCACGAATTAAACTATGACTATGACAATTTGAATTTCCATGGCATGACCATTCCTGAGCTGGAAGTTCACTTGAATAAAATTCAAGAGAAAGACAGAGTGTTTGCGGGATTCCTGCTCCGTGCCATCGGTCAATCAGCTGATGTTAACTTCGACATTTGTCGCAAGGACGGAGAATGTAAATTTGGTGGCACCTTCTGTATTTTGGGAGGCGAACACGAAATGTCCTGGGCATTCGACAGACTCTTCTTGTACGACATTTCCAGGAGTTTGCTACAACTTAGACTTGACGCTCACGATGACTTTGATGTTAAAGTGACAATTATGGGTATTGATGGCAAATCTTTACCATCCTCTCTTCTTCCACCACCGACCATTCTCTTCAAACCCGGAACAGGTAAGATTTCATTTCAGAAACATATTTTTTCACTTGATATATTTACATAAACATTTAACGGATGGTTTAAACTGTAAAAAACGTAATTTTCTTTTAAAATTAAAAGCCGAACCTCTTCACTGAATATCTACAAAGATACATGTTTTGTTTTTATAGCTTAGTCTGGTACACAGCAATAAGTTTGGAGCACTCATGTTTAATCGACATTACAGCAATATTAATGTTCTACTAGAGCAGCTTGCTTGTCACTGGCTCATGGTGAAGCTTTTATGAGCTTAGGCAGTCACATGGCAACAAGTTTGGAGCATCCGTATATAATTGAAATTACGGCAATATTAATGTTCTACTAGAGCAGGCTTGCTTCTCACTGGCCCAAGGTGAAGCATTTATTAGCTTAGACAGACACATAGCTTAATGAAGCACAAGACAGTAAGTTGGCAATGGTAATGATCTATTGGAGAATGTTCCTTACCACTCCTCCACGGTCAAGAGTCAAATTAGTTTAGTTTGGTACTACACTGCAGTTTCAGGGTGCGGGTTGAAGATCAAAGTTATCTTGTAAAACACTCCAGTAAACTAATCTATATTTATTAGTTTAAGATTTTTTGTGCAATGAGGAGGTTCGCCGTAGAACCAACCAACCGAGCATCCTCCGCACCATACCTCAGCGCCATGTTCGCTGACTTGGTCACATCCTGCGATAACCTGATGATGCCTACTCTACCAGAGTCATTTACCTGTTCGTAATATCAGTGTGTTGGACATTGTTGGAGAATTAAGGTGTCATTTTAAATTCTCAGTGTGATGGGCTTTATTTATAAATTCTCAGAGAGTTGGACATCGAGAATTAAGCTTTAATCATAAATCCTCAATGTGCTGGACATTGAGAAATAACCTTGAATCATACATTCACAAGTCGTTAGACATCTAGAAATAATTTTAATTAAAAAATTCTACTCATTCTCCGGTTTAAGTGCTTGAATACTTGACTAGATAATTATCATTCGCAAACATTATATACACTGGAGTACTAAGCTCCATATCCGATGAGAAACCTGAAACTATGTTAACCTTCAGGATAGGCCATATTTTATACAATTGGGAATATATCATATAACTTACAGAAATACCATTTGATTGTTAGTTGTACGCCATCAAAAGACAAGTAAACTAGAGGTCTCGCCATGGCAGGAAGTTGGTCGCGTGGAGCATTAGTGTTGCAATTCAATGTAGATTATTTTTTTGTATACGAGAATTCATTCAGTACATAATTTGGGTGCCACTATCGGAAGAGAGATGCTTTTTAAATGGTAACGATGAATGAGGTGTGAAATATGAATGAAAAGTAAAAAGTGAAGATTATGAGGATGGGGAGGATAGATAACGATAGGCTCTTGACTTGAAGAAGTTATGATAATAATGTTCAGACGTAGGAGCCGTTTCACAAAGTTGCACAAAATGGAAAAAACTGACTGGAACCTTTTTCTTACATTTGGAACACAGTGGAAATGAGAATGATTCGACTCTGTGGAAGGCGAGTTTTAGCTGTGAAGGCCTGAACTAGTGGAATTAGAGAATGTTGCTCATCTTAACATTTACCGTGGAAATATTAAGAAACAGAAAAATTCCAATAGAAACAAAGAAAATAGTACTGAACTCTTACGTAATATCAGTCCTCTTATGTGACACTGAATTCTGGACAATTTCTTCACGGATGAAGAAGAGACTTGAAAGTACAAAAATGTGGTTCTACAGAAGGGTGCTGAAAATATCATGGGATACCATTTTATAGACAATGGAAAGAAGGACACATACTTAACATTAGAAAGAGGCAGTTGAAGTTTTCATAATGAGGAAAGAGGGATTAGAAAATTTGATACTCACAGGACAGATTGAAGGCAAGTGGGCCAGGGGAAAACAACGCATAACCTACCCAGTGAGCTTGAGTAAATGAATGACAGAACATGGTTTAGGATTGATAACGAAAAGACAACATTTATTAAGAGCTATATATATATAAACGAAAACATGGTGAATACCATCCTGTGATAAATTATTCCCCGCCTCTTGCATCTGTTAGTGAAATACAGCAAGGGATGTAGTGGGGTTAACTGAAAGAGTGAAGCATCGTACCGTCACGTTCCATATCTTCCCACTAGAGAACAGGTTTGGAGACTGTGCAGGCGAGGATTGATTTTTTTTTTTTAATTATTTCGTCCCAAGCAAGGCAATAAAGCCACTAAGACATAAGGGGATTAGTGAGTGTGAAAGAATAAGAAAAAAGAAAAATCATTATCAAGGAACGAGAACAATAAAAGAAGAGGAATCAAGACGACAGTAGATAACGATTGGCATTGCATTACAGTTTTTAAAGATCAAAGTTGGCTGGAAAGCAAAAAAGCTAGTTTCACAGGCGAGAAAAGAAATTGTAAGCAAAGAACTTACGGTTATATAGCCAATTCAACAGTAAAATGATGAGACCTTGTCGCCAATCTAGTACTGCACTTAAATTCATAAAGTCTAGGTACCACAGAGAAAAGTTCTTATGAACAATTATCATGAAAGTATTTATAGAAAAGGCACAGAGAAGCTACATTACGGCGGTGGAAAAGAAACTGAAGTGGGGTTGCCAAGTCAGAAGCAATAAAATTTCTGATTCTTCTTTGGTCTTTTTCAAGAATCTCTAAATACGTAGCAGGAACACCGGACCATATGTAGCGGCAATATTCGAATCATGGATGAATGATAGACTTATAAATATGTAATATAGACCCTGAAGAGAAAAATTGTCTAGCACAACACAGTGAACCAATCTTCCTAGCAGCAAACCTATCAATTGGTTCAATATAATCTTTCCACTTCATTTCAACAGAGAACGTTAGGCCGAAAAAGTGCAATGAGTCACACTCCTGGAGGTTAGCATCAGTCATGCTGATAGAAGACGGAATGGAGTCTCTCAGAAAACAATTTTGTTTTGGGAGGCGTTAAAATTAACAAGCCATTACTTGCTCCAGTTAACAACAGATTTTGTGTCACTTATGAGATCAATTTGACATTATCGAATCGATCAGATTTACTATTAAGACAGGAGTAAATAGTTGTATCAGCAGCATAGCTACCGAATTGAGAGCTGAAGACATCATAAAGGCCAGTGACGAAAATTAGGAACAACGTATGTCCAAAGATAAAACACTACGGGGACGCCTGCTATGATGCAAAAAGACCTAGAAGAGTATCCATTCAGGAAAATTTTCATTTCGTGATTTGATAAAATTGAAACAGTTCAAAACTTCGTCTTGAAATGCCATAACCTTTCAACCTGTGTAGAAATCAGTATGTCAGAAACCTGTCAAATGCCTCTGCGGTGCCCAAAGCAACATCTCGATCTTTACCATTCTTATCTAAACCTTGACAGACATTTTCAGCAATAACATTTACTAACATCAGCAGTTGACCTTGAGAAGCGAAAACCATACTGTTTATCTGAAAGCAGACTCTTGACAGTGTGAAATTTTTGGTCTTTCATCGTTATTCTATAACGACAAAACGCTACGTTATTATTATTCTTGAGTTCAAATCTTTGCATCTAGGACACATTATGCTACTTTCATGAAGTCAAAACACCCTCATTTCACCTGTATTTCAAATATAAGGATAACTGTCAATTACTACTTTGTGAGACAGAATCCCGCGTGAATGCTTCCTTGAACAATGCAATCTTAACTTATTCATGTCATACGTCAATCGTTAGCTATCCTTCTTAGCTTCGTAATCTTCACTTCCGACCACCTCTTACTTTATTCATATCACACATGTTATTCACTATAAACATTTTAACAGCTATCCTCTGCTTCCAGTGACACTTGAGCCTCGAATTCACTTTAGTATAAAAATCATGGCACATTACGGTTTGGATTAATTCACTTCAAAATTATGTCTTCTTAATTGTTTTGTTTTCTTTGTAAACTTATATTTCAATATATGATCTTCATAAATTAATATATTTATTTATATTTCAGGTTCACAACACCATCAATGATTGAACTGCACCCAAATAGAAGTAAAATAGATGAAAATATCTGAATTGATTTGTACTTGAATATATATGAATTGATCTGTAATTGAAAACAACTGAATTGATCTGTACTTGAAAATATCTGAATTGATCTGTACTTGAAAATTTCTGAATTGATTTGTACTTCAAAGTATCTGAATTGATCTGTACTTCCTCACAGATATTCGTGATCGTCCACGCGACACAGAATTAAAAAAAAATTATTTGAATAAATATTTCTTAACGAATTAAAAATCGCCTTTTTTATTTTTTTCATGTAACATAACCTTATTATATTGTATGCTAATATTATATATAATAATGTGATTTTTAAAATCTTATAATTATCGTATGCGTCTAGTGGCTCAGATAGTTACCACTTCAAGTAAAATGAAGGAAATCAACTTCTAATTTTAAAGAAATACAATATCTCGACGATTAATGCAAGACAGTCTTCTTATGTTTCCATAAGGCCAACATTAAATGCTGATTTTTAATCCGGAAAGACCAACAAACCAATATACAGAGTCCGTCAAAAATGTATAAACATTTCAGGAAAGGAAAACTTTGTCTTTCGTAGTTTCTACAATTTTACCCATAGGGGATCCTAAATGATGTTGTGTATCACAGGGAACTGACTACAGGCCCTTAAACAAGAAATTGAAAATGCATGTGCAGCAATCCCACTGGACAGTTTGGGCCAACGTTGCTCAAACAGTAGATCGCCGTACTAATAAATGCCTAGAAGCTAAACTCATTTTAAGCATCTCTTTTGATTGTAGACTCTAAAGGTAACTTGTGTTGATCTCGTGATGTCTGAATAAATTTAGTATTACAATATCTATACAAGTTTTTTTTTCCTTTTTTGAAGTGAGTATACAATTTTTTGGCGGATTATATATATATATATATATATATATATATATATATATATATATATATATATATTGTTAGGATGTTAGCTTTCTAATGATAGGTTTTGAATCTCACCTTCGACAGCTACGTAACTTCTTGAAAAATATCGGCCTGAGGCGACGATCCCAGCATAGTTAGGAAGTGCTTGAAAATCATACCTTTTTCAGAGAAAGTGGCAACATGAAAGTGCTCATAAACCGTCGGCAGTTGAGCTAGCATGGAGTTACAAGCCTATCATGGACTCGGAGAAGAGCACGAGACTCTTGCACCACCCCTGTACGAAACTTCGCTATTTTGCCCTCTAACCTTCGTTCAAAATTCCTCGTATTATCTACAAGATAACTAAAAATATTAGTTATACGGTAACCAAAAAATACATGATGGAACAATAATTTTGCTCCAACATCAAAGATACTGCCACACTATATCAAACTTAAACTAAAAGTAAGAAATTTTGAATAAAATATTTTATACACCCCCACACACACCACTTATCAATTTCAAAGCATCTTTATCAAAATCTACGTATTCTTCTTTTTCTTTTCACGAAAAGAATTTTAGTTCTAAATTTTTACCTACAAACTTGTCATGTAATTTAGCAAAATACAGTTTCGTCATAAACGGCAAAGGTTATTTTAATCCTTTCACGGCAAGCAAGGGGATAAAAATCACTAAGATGCAGGGGGTTACTGAGGGGGAAAGAAACAGACTGGACAATAAAAGAAGAGACGATGACAGAAGATCGCGATTTATATTGCATTTACATTTTTGAAGATCGGAGTTAACAGAAAAACAGGGAGCTGAAAGAAAGTTCCACAAGCGAGAACTGCGAGAGAAGGAACTATTAGCATAGAACTTACGGTTGCATCTAGCAATTTAGAAAGTGAAATTCTGAAACCTAGCTGCCAATCTAGGAACTGCGCTTAAATTCATGAAGTCGGGGTACTAAAGGGGAAAGCTCATCAGAACAATTACCGCGAAAATATTTATATAAAAGCCACAGGGAAATTACCTTACGACAGTGGGAAAGTGAATGAAGCCGAAATGCCAAGTCAGGACAGATAACATTGCAGATTCATCTTTGGATTTTGTGAAGAATCCCTAGATATAGATATCGAAACACCAGGCTAGACGTAGCAGCAATATTCGATTCATGGACGAGTGGTAGACTTATAAATGTACACGACAAGACATATATGTGTGTGTACACACACACACACACACACACATATATATATATATATATATATATATATGTGTGCTTCTTTAGCGATTCCCTTTATACGTCCTGTGTAATAAATCGAAAAACATCTGTTCAAAGTAATGAAAAAGGCAGTAATTTGTTTTAGTTCTTGAAAAAGGGCCCCCCCCAAAAAAAACGAAAATTCGAATTTACTATATACGTAATAAGAGTAAAGCATCAAAATATTTCAGAAACTTTATTTTTAAATTTGCTAACGGTGTAATTGGATAGTACTTATGTATTTTTAATGCATTTAACAGCTATAGAGTAACATACAAACGTACAAGTAAACAAAAATTGCAAACTTGCATATACCATCAGAAATTTGCATCTCCAACTACGAATAATTACATAAAGAAAAAGAATGCAAAATATTTAGGATAATTATTGCATAATATACAATTATTGTATTTTTTTTTTAGACAAAATATATGTAAGCTGGACTTTCTCTTTTTTGCACGCGTCATAAAGATCTTGAAGGCACTTGACTGTCCATTCTGCACACTGATTTCCAGTCTCGATGGCTCTGGAGTTTTTTCACAAAGACTAATGCTTTTTTGTGAGCCTGCAAGCTGCTACCTAGCTTCTGATAATCATTGTAGATTTGGTCAGTAAAGCCAGGGCCCCGCCCATCTACAAATTCCGAGTCTATTTTATCAGGTAGAAGAATAAATGAATGTCAAAAGAGCTAGTATTGTTCTAAAATTCCATCTTGCATTACTTAATTTAAGTATTTTTTTAAATTTCACTTTAAGAAATCTTCCAGTTTCTTTGGAAAAACGGAAAACTCGAGTTAAATGAAATAAAAATTTCATATCATCACGCCATCCTGCTGTTTCAGTAATCAGTTCCTTACCATTCTTGAAATTCTTCTTTAGCTGTTTGTCGTACGAATATTCGATAATGGGCGATGTGTTGTTTTCTCCATAATCGTCATCCATTACTACGCTATGCACTCGGCCAAGAACATGATGTTGACAGCCAATGAATTGTGGTTCTTCCAGTTTCTTTTGAACAAATAGTCTTTGTAATTGAATGACAATCCCATTCCTGCTTCTAGTGTCCACAACAGTATCCGCTTTTCCATTTGCTAGATGTAATACTTCTAACTTCTCTTCTTTCATTCTTCAAAACAACCACTTCATATTCTTGACCATTAATTCATTTCGTATCAAAAATGCAATGAGCAATTTTCAAAGTGTAGTGATTTCTTCTTTAAGTTTCCTCTTTAATAGTGGATCCTTAAATGCCAAATTTAGGTGTCTTAACGTCAATCCATTCTTGAGATAACTGCTGATAGACATTCTCTGCGTTGTTGGCTGATAGGCATGAAGATGTTAATAATTTGTTTGCAGTTTTGGTTTTGCTATACTTCCTTCTTTTTCTTGTTTAATGTTCTTCAGAACCCTCGGACTCTTCATATCCACTGTCTAATTCGGTCTCTGATTCTGTCTTTGATTGAGAACTTTCTGTATGTTGTTATTGATAGTGTTGTTGTTACTCTTGTTGAAGTTCGTTCCAAGGTCACTTTTCTTCTACTAGATGGATGAATAGTTTTGGAACTCGCAGTCTTTCCAGTTGTATATTTGTTATAGGAACTTACCCATAATAATAATGGACTATTCCGGACATCATAAATACTGCGCCTCAAGAGGGAGCAGAGTCAGACGATTACTGTAAGACATTGGAATAGTGATACTTGTCGAGACAACCTAGTTCACTCTAACCAAACCTGATAGTCATTACTAATACTTCTACTTCTTTGTACATATTTCTGTTTGTAATATATCTGTATTATTCCATACCTGTGTTCGAGTTATTCTTCATTGGTTCTACCTTGGACCATCACCGTGGTACAAGGAACTTGGACCATAACAAGTAGCGACGTGGTAACCCAAAGAAAACCTAAAGGAAAAACGAACTCTCTACGCGGAGGACATACTGTTTTGCTATCCGTCGCACATAAGTGGCGACGAAGTAACCAAAAGAAAAACGAACTCTCTACGAGGAGGACATACCTTTTTTGCTATCCGTCGCACATAACAGTGGTCGACGAGTAAACTCTAAAGGAAAAAAATAAAGTTCTACGTGGAGATTTCTAAAAAAAGAAAAAGTTTTTCGCGAGATTTCTAAAACAAGTTCTACGTGAACACACATAAAAAAGAATTTTCTTTTTGGATATCATTTTTTCTGGCAACAAAAGAAGTTTTTTTTTGCGTACACAGGTTTCAGAATATTAGGTTACACTAAAGTAAAATACGTGCACAAAATTACGTCAGCATGGAAGATTTTAAGTCAACCATTGTGGAACTTATCAAAATCCAATTTCAACAGCATCAAAAAAACGAACAGAAGCATCTGTAATTACAAGAATTATTGCTACGTATAATGTCAAATAAAGTGCAAAAATCCGAGAACGAAACAGTTCTCTCACAAGACGCTATTTGGAGTACTATCGAAGATTTGACGTACGCACCCGACGAAGATAAAACTTTTGCAAATTACTTCCGAAGGTACGAAGATCTATATGAATTTGACTGCAAAGATTGGTCAGACGCACGTAAAGTACGTCTATTACTAAGAAAATTAGGCACATGCGACTATACCAAATTCGTAGATTATATCCTTCCCAGAAAAACAAGTGAGTTAAGAAGCCATAAAACTGCTAACAGCCATAATATCTCACTATTCCACAAAAGATGGAAATGTCTGAACTTAACAAAGAAGGAAAGCGAAGATTACATAACTTTCGCGTCTACTGCTAATAAATATTGTGATGACTTCAAATTATCGGAACTCAGCGCGGACAATTTCAAATGCTTAATTTACGTCCAAGGCCTGGTCTCAACCAAAGACGCGGAAATGAGACGCATGATCCTTACTAAATTGGATAGTGAACAAGACTTGACACTTAATAAACTAGCCGAAGACTTCCAGAGATGCATCAGTGTGAAGAAAGACTCAAAAGACATAGAAGCTGGCATAGCACATATACGTAAAGTACGAAGACAAACCAACTTTTCCTCCTCAGAAACAAACCAAACCAATTCCCCCCCCCCTCAAGAACAGGAAAAAAGAAATTTTCTAACTCTAAAAATCAATATCAGAAAAAAACTACCACCCAGTCCATGCTATCTCTGTGGGACTTGGCATTGGTTTAAAGACTGTACATATCGTTTTAAAACTTGTCTATCATGTAAAAAAATTGGACACAAAACTTCTCATTGTTGGTCTAGAAGAGAAAGCAAGGGCAGAATAAGAATCACGAGGACTGACCAAGCTGACGAGACTAACATAAGAAAATACGTACAAGTTGAAATACAAAACAGAAAAGTCAGGCTACAGTTGGATTCTGGCTCTGACTTAACTATTATAAACCTACAAACCTGCCATGTAAAAAACGGATAAAATTGCTAGATCAATAACGGGGAGAAAGATAAAATTTGAGGGTGAAGTAATTACAAATGTAACATTTAATGGAATGACGAAAAAACTAAAAATGTACGTCTTAAGAAATACAGAAAACCTATTCGGAACGGACTGGATGCAAAAATTCGAACTGTGGGATCTACCTATAAGTACGTACTGCCAAAATGTAAAAAGCTTACCAACCGAGGCAGACAAATTAAAAGAGAAACTAAAAACGAGTTTCCCCGAAGTATTTTCAGCAGGTCTCGGAAGATGTAAGAAAATGGCAGCAAATATCGAAATAAAGGAAAAGATTCAACCTATCCTTAAGAAAAAAAGGAGCGTACCGTTTGCGTCAATAGAAAAAATTGATCAAGAATTAGCTAGACTCGAAAACACTGGCATATTGACAAAAGTAGAATACAGTAAATGGGCCGCATCGACGGTCTACGTCAAAAAGAAATCAGGAGAAATTCGAGTTTGCGTTGATTTTTCTACAGGTTTGAACGCAGCAATAAAGGACTACCACTATCCTCTACCCAGTCCAGAAGAAGTATTCACTAAATTAAATGGCGGAAATTTTTTTTCAAAAATTGATTTAAGTGAAGCGTACCTGCAAATTCCAGTCGATGAGGAAAGTTCAAAACTACTATGCATAAACACACACAAAAGATTGTACAGATATTGCGTAAGGAAATCCTTACATTCTTTTTTAATAACCTTGTATAATAGTATCTACGATCATATTCTTTCCAGAAGGTCGTGTACTCTTAAAAAGTAGACAAAACAATGTACTTTATGAGAGAATCGTCATTCAAAGCTTAACTGTTCTTTTATAATTCATAAAACATTATCATTTCAAGATTTGTTCGGACAATCTTGAGTATTTTATCAATAATTAATTCACTCTCTTTATATGAAATACCCACAAAGAAAAGCGGTAGCTAAGGTTTAAAATCAATTCTTCCTTGAAGATTTTATTTTATATTAAATTCCAAGCTAATAGATTAGATTTAATATTCCTAATAAGTAAGATACGTTTCGGTATTTCAAACCGAATTTAAATCGATTGGCTTGATTTTTTCCTGATTATCAGTAAAATCAATAAAATCGTCTATATTGACAAATCTGTCAACACAACAATTCTGTTTATTAAAAAAATCATTAAAAAATAAAATATAATTTTCTGAAACGTTGAGAAAAATTAATCTTAATTGAAACAAATATTATTTACTTTTATTTTAAAATATAGCAGATACGAATATTATTATAGAGAGATGGGTGTTTTTATGTGTTGACACATCTATTGATAACCTGAATGTTTGCGAAATACAACTAAGGAGCAAATAATTGCAATACAATTACATGGCGCCTTTATGTTTGTTTGTTTGGGCTTTTATGGCATATCAACCACTATGGGTTATTTAATGCCAGATCCAGTATTTACTAGATATATCAAAAACGTATAGTTGGCAACATCATTGTTTCAAAAACGTATAGCTGGCAACATCATTGTTTCAAAAAAATGTATCCCTGGCAACATCATTGTTTCAAAAAAATGTATCCCTGGCAACATCGTTGTTTAAAAAAAAATGTATCCCTGGCAACATCGTTGTTTCAAAAACGTATAGCTGGCAACTGTTTCAAAAACGTATAGCTGTCAACATTGTTTAAAAGAAAAAAAAATGTATCCCTGGCAACATCATGGTTTCAAAAACGTATAGTTGGCAACATCATTGTTTCAAAAACGTATAGTTGGCAACATCATCGTTTCAAAAACGTATAGCTGGCAACATCATTGTTTCCCATCACATTTTAGGGGTAAGGTGTTAGTATATTTAGTGTAGGGTTTGGGAGGGAAAGTTAATTGTAAGTCATAGTTGTTTTGGGATGGGTTAGATGTGATGGCGCCTTTATGTATGTGTGTGTGTATATATATATATATATATATATATATATATATATATATGTATGTGTGTGTGTGTGTGTGCGTGTGTGTGTAATTTGGCAGCAACTTTTTAAACATCCCGCAGCTTCATATGATACCAACACCAGGGATTACAAAGAATATCGTACGGACAATATTTATTTCGATATAATTTTCAAATAAAAAGTCTCATTAGAAAATATGAGAAAATTCAAAAGAAAATATGCAGGACGATGTTGTCTTTAACATTCAACACAACATGTTTAAATATATATATATATATATATATATATATATATATATATACTGTGGGGCACAAAAAGAGGGGCAAATTAAAATTATTACAGTTTCTGCAAATGTAGGAATTTTTGCGAGATTTTTTTACACAAGGTGGAAAATATTTTAAAGTTTTACTGTCCAAAAGCATTCTTTACTCTTACCTCGTCTCTTAATAAACATTTTTTTGACGAAAAATCTTTGTTTTTATTAAGTTAGTGTTTTTTCTATCATGCTGTTTTTGTGGCGTTTTTTGTTTTTGTTTGTTTTGGGGTTTTTTCAGTGAAAAAGTGGAGATACCGATGTTATTTCCACAATGTTTCAGCTGATACATTCTACAGCCAAGAGGCAAGAGAGGCATCTAATTTATTTCTTTGATAGAGCATGGTGAATATCATAGCACTCAATAAAGGAAAAAAATGATTTTTTGTAAACAAAAAATTTCTCTCAATTATATTTTTTTAAATAATTTTTTTTATTATAGATTCATCTTTCTTAAACAAAAATAGAGAGAGACTCGTTCAATAGATTTGTTTTTTGAAAAGGTAATTTTTTAAAAATTAGAAAACAATTTTGTTTTTGTCGCTGATTGGTTGCTTTATTAACGGTAAAAAAGAAATGGAAGCAGCAGACGATAGGAAAGGTTACAGTCAGTCAGAGATTTTAAAAGAAAATAATAGATGTGTTAATTACGATTCCATGTGGTTTTTAATTATTTTTCTTTTGAAAGAATCAGGCAGAAATTGTCTTTTGCTGCCTAAAAGTGAGTACCGAATTTATTTAAATGAATATTGTTTAAATGAAATTCTCTCGGATTTGTCCAGTTTGAATTAAATTTCAAAGAACATTGTTTTTTATTCAATTGTTTTTTATTTATATTATTTTCTCAGTGAAAAATATAAGAAAAAATATAAACATTTTCAAAAAATACTGGCTATTTTAAAAAAATCTTTTTGATGTAAAATCGAAATGGAAAAATCGGTCAGAGGCTTTTGGAGAGAGCCGTTTTGCTATCATATATATCGCATCAAACACCAACGTCTCTCCCTCATAACATCCTTAGGGAGA
The DNA here is from genome assembly GCA_964036315.1 of Acanthosepion esculentum. Classification (NCBI taxonomy): domain Eukaryota; kingdom Metazoa; phylum Mollusca; class Cephalopoda; order Sepiida; family Sepiidae; genus Acanthosepion; species Acanthosepion esculentum. Next base: position 65,686,894 of record OZ038503.1, on the reverse strand, counting down.
ATTGGCATTTCATTTATTTTAAAGCTTAACAATTATCCTTCATTTTAGGAGCTGTCATTTTGTGAATGATCTTGCCAAGGTTTGTTAAAACTACGCACCACCAAAATGAATATTTTGCTTTTTCCGAAAGGAAAACAAAATATTATTCCCTTTAAAAAATTTATTTACCAAAAATCAGGAAATTATCCGATTCACTCGAAATTTTCAGTACGTATTCATTGATGAATGAATTTTATAGTGAATGGATGTTTTGTTTTTTTTATTGGAAAAAAAACAAACCTTGGAAAAATATTGGTGTTTCCTTTTTACCCCCCCCCCTCACCACAAATACTTTTTCGATAACGTGTGTTTAATTTTAGGAATGTTCATCGTTGTTTTTTTTTGGTGGGGATATTATATCAGTAAAAAAATTATGCAATCAAGTGTGAATATACGGAAAATTCAGCTTGCATCTTGCCAAGATTAATTCAATAAAACTCGAAAAAAAAATTTGAGAATTGGTATTTAGTTTGCATAATTTAATAAAACGCGTTATTTCCTTTCAGATTGAATAAATAAAAACTACACTTTTATGTATTTTTAAAAAAATTGTGTGATTTTGAAATACATCCCGTTGCTATTTGTCATAAGAGTTTCTTTTATTAAATAGCTAGCAGGCTTCGCAAAGTAAAATATATTCACTACTTAAAATCTTTGAAAGAAAAATTTTAAATGATCATTTCATTCATAGATTGGTTGTAAAATGAAAAAAATATTTGTATTTATTCAGATAGCTAAACATTAGAATTTTATCCATTTTTAAACAAATGAAACATGGTGAAACTGAATAATATTTAACAGGAGTTGACAGAAATAAAATACAGGTATTTGTACGAATGAAAAACATAATGGTGAAAAATTGAAATCAAAATGAAGTTTATTCTTAAATAATTTTTACTGTAATGCAGCAGGATAAACTTTGGGGGCGGGGGGCAAGTATAAATAAATTTCTTCCATTTCCAACTCTTGAACAGGCAACCTATAATTAACCATGAGAAAAGCAGGGTTGCATAAGGTGAAGTCCAGTAACTTTAATTCATTGATCTTGTGATTTATTAATAGTCATTACAAAACTTACTCTGACTGGGAATTGCAATAGTTTAAAATCAAAAGGCATATCTGTTGGAATCAATGAAATTCTTGGAATTAGTAAAGTCTCTTTTCCCTTAATAAGTAAGGTAACATTTTCTTCACAATAAGACGTGTACCATTATATAACTTTGGAGAATCAAGATTTCTTAGCAGCATTATAACATTTTAATTTTTTTGTATTTTTACATAAAGCATCTTCGAAAGGTAAATAAGTCAATAAATTATTAGATAATTGCGGAAAATATTTTCATTTGTAAAAATTACTAGGTAGTTAAAAAACAATACGTTCACTTAGATTTCTTAAATTTCGTATCTCCGTCACTCATCGGCCATCCATTATCGCCTCAGACAAGCTATGATAAGGAGGACGAATCATTAAATAAATGGTTGTATATTACTTTTTTATGATATAAGTAAATAGTATTTATTTCAAATCAAAATAATTTAACTTTAAATTTTCTAATTTTACTCAAATAACGTGTCAGAAATATTTTTGAAAGAATTTTAAAATCGATAATTTTTTTGTTTACAAATTTGTTACAGTTAAGAAAATGTCCGCTTTTAAGAAAATTTTAAATCGAAATTAAATTTGACATTCCAGTCTATATCATTTCTATCTGAAATATACCAGAATATTTTAATTACTGGAAATAATAAATTTAATCAGTTAGCTTTCATTTAAAGCTAAAATGAAATCTTCAAGAATTTTGTTTTTATTTTTAAAAATTCATTTTAAACTTTAGGTATCAAAAATGTATGCCAAAATAGTGGAGGCACCTAATTAATGGTACTCCTTGTTTTAATACCAAGTTGTGTAAGGTTATTCCTGGAAGATCCAAAGAATTCAAAAATTCAATAGGGAAGTTAACTGCTTCGTCTGGATCCAAAGTTGTATCATTGGATAGGTATGTCCTTTCTTCTGTTGGGATATCTTAAAGAATCTTCTGATTGAGGATCTGTGCTGTTTCACTTCTGGGTGGTAAAATTGCTCTCTCAGACAACCAATCTGTATTCTGGAAGTTATCTGCTATATTTGGGTATCCTTTAAAAATTAATTCCTCAGTGCTCTCGACCAGAGTACCGAAATCTTCAAGGAAAAGGTTCAGCTGATTTGTCTATCTTGATCACGTGAAATTTCTCCACTTCCAATTTTTTAAATGAGGTCATTGAATTCCTTTACCGTTCCGTCTCCATTGAGTTCTACTCTCATATTAATGGCCAAAAAGCGTATTTCCGTCTGATCCCACAGATAAAATAAAATTTTTACAGATAGTTTGTTTCATATAGAAAATATACGAAATTTATATATAAAGTAAAAATAAATTTGTTTATAATTTTCGCTTATAAAGGTCGAAAAAATTTAATATGTCCAAAATTGTGAGTATCTTGTTAAAAAAATAGACATTAATTTGATATCGTAAAATATTGCAGTAATAATTTAAAATATTTTATTTTAGTTACATTTACTACTGAAAAACCTACAGGTATTTGACAAAAAGAAAAAAGTTAATAAATAAATGTTCTCTTTTTACGACAGATTTGCGAAAACTTTGGCGAACTTAGAATATTTTTAAACCAAAGTTTTCATTCGAATTACAGCTCTTTCAAAGTATTTCACAGATATAATAACAGAATACACCCCCCACCAAAAAAAAAAAAGAAAAAAATTTTCGTTTGAAGTAAGTCCACTGGAAATTAATATCAAGAAAGAAAAAAAAATTAACTGGTAATTGTGAATGGATTTCTAATTAAAATTAAAAGAGGACAATCATTTAATAGAAAATATTTTAATCGGTGTATGCAAATCAGTCATTAGCTTATTTGTGTTAAAACTTTAAAAAATAAATAAATTTAAAAAAGAGGAATTTTTATATTTCCTTTCCGCGGGTGGGAGGTGGGGCGGTTATGTTTGTATATGGAATATTGTTTACTATTTTTACTTGTTCTACTTACTCAGAAAAGTCCATTTTGGTAGAATGTAGTTAATTTTCACATTGTAACTTCTGAAAGAAAAAAAAAGAGCACCTAATTATGGATGCTAGATATATAAACTGATAAATGTTTACCTTAGAAAAATACCCTGGTAATTTTTCTAGGGAGAATTAGTTGCTTTTCTATGGACTTAATGTTCACTATTTATGAAATGTTGAAGGGTTTGTGAACGTTCAATATATTTGTTCAAAGAATATGACTATAAAGACAGAAGAAATTAATTGGTTGGATGTGGGGAAAGGCTTGTTATAGTTAAGGAAAGTTTTATAAATAGATGCCAACTTGTTGAAGGCCAAGTAAAATGCAAATTTCAAACACTTTTCTGTACTATATAAGACAATATTCGTAAACAGAACTATTTTTGATATGAAAATCAAAATCATCGAATAAAAGAACAGTAATGACGGACAGTTAATTAATAAAATAATTTGTTTTTTTTTAATCAATATGATGAAAAAGGCGATATCACTGAAATAAAAGTGATATCACCTAGAAGTTGATAATATAGAACTCGGATATTCGAGTAGCTTGTAACACATCTATTTATTATCTCTCAGTTTTCGTCTCTGTCTTTGGGCAGAGTGCGCTCAAGGTCGGCTCCGTCAAAGAACAGTCGCAACCGAGGAAAATTATACTGAGAGGTGCCCAACCCTGGGAAACAGCTCCCCGTGGACGTACCCTCTCATTGCACCAGATAGAGGGATCGATGCTCGCACCGAGGCCAGCGCAACCGACGGTTGCGCGGGCAATTTTTGTTCCTTACCTGGGTGTACGCGCAAGGGTTCCCACCTTAAAAACTGACCTTGTGTCACAACTCGTCTTAGTGGAAGACAACGTAAATACCCAGTGTGTAAACTACTATAAAGTAGAGTTGGACCCTTTTAACCTCATAATTCGTTGCTCTAATTTAACTCCAATTTAGCATTTATTTAAATAGGTATGTTTGAATATTTAAAATAGTGTAAAATTTATTGCCATTTTTGAGTGTAAACCTTTTTTCTTTCTTAGCAGCTGTTAAATTGTTTATGCTATGAATGTACAAAAGGGAATAATTCTGATATCTCGCGTTGATTGACTAGAATATAATATTGGAACAGTATTATGAATTAATCTAATTTTATATCTACCGTTCAGTCAGTTTTTGTGATTTGAAAGAACTGTTTTCGATTCTTTGATACCGATGGGTTATTCGGTTTTTTCTTCGCGTGTTTGTTTCCTTCCATTTACTTATTTCCAGATTCTTGTATACAAGAATAACCAATACTTGCTTAATTAAACGTAAGTCCTTATTTTAAATTTGTATTATTTTAAAAACAACTCTTTATCTTACATTGCCTACATAATTTGTTTCCCATGCCACCAAGAATATTTTCAGAATTACGATGAAACTAAAATTTTTTTTTTCGTATAAAAAAATTCTTTCTTTTCACGTTAAATCTAACGCAAATTGCATTTATGCTATATTTTTGTTTTGGTAACGCCTTCATGCTTTCACATTTAGTTATTTTATTAAGTTTCATAAAAGGTGTATAGAATAATATATTCTTAAAGAATTGGCTAAAGAAAATGTATTTTTAAACATAAATAAATTCTTGAATATTGCACTACTTCCTTATTTCTTAGGGTTTTATTTGAACTTTTTTCCGCGATTTTCTCGATCAGGAGTAGAATTACATTGTTCTTGACTAGGCATCTTCACTTTTTTCGCGCGGAAAACAGATAGCGTAATGAAAAATGCCACAAACTTAACAAAAATAAATTTTTAACGTCAAAATACTTATGTTATTATTAAGATGAAAGACCAAAGTATTTTTTAATTATTTTTTAAAATTTTAATATTTTCTAACACGTTCGAAATTTTGGTTAAAGTCTTTTGTTTACGTCATCGCGATGTCAGAGACAATAACATAGTTTGTCTATATTTATGAGATGAGGTATTAAGTACAGTATTTACATTAGTCGGACTATTGTCCTCATCGTTGAAGAGGACAATAGTCCGACTAATGTAAATACTGTAAATAACATTTTTTTGCGCTTTTTTTCCATTGAAAACACATTGATTTTGAAATTTTTGTAAAAATCAAGTAATTGTCCAAGTTTAATGAAATTTTCAGGACTTATTCACAAATGAATGAAATTATTTTTTAAATATTTTTTTTTGAAAAGTTTGGTAATTTTTTTTTTTAACTTACTTAATTTCATGAAATTTCGCCCAAAACCTTTCGGTTTCCTGAAAAAAAATTTTTTTTTTTTAAGAAGTCTTTGGAGATGATAAATCACCTACTTTTTTTTCAAATTTGAGCTACCTGACTGAAAATCGGCTCTGAATTGAAAAATAATGAATCCAATAAAACTATGATATTACTTAATTAGAAAAGCTTTTAATTGCTTTTGTAAATAAGTAATATTAAGGACATTAGTGTCTGAAGAAATAAAATTTTTCTGATGAATAATTAAGTTTTACAAGAATTTTTTCATTTTTTAAGAAATTTTAATTAAATAATTTATAATAGTTTAAAATCGTGTAAAGCTCTGTATTAGGCTGTTTCCTCGAGGTGATGTAGTAATTAAGCGGAAACAAAATGTACGATTCCAAAATTGCAAAGATTAATAAGTTTAGTTGCACTATTTTATTTCTTAATTATTTTTTATGTTGTATTTTTTAATTAATACATTCATTATTTCCATGTATGGTAGACTGGTATTGCCATTATTATAAAAAGGTCACATGATCTAAGAGTGTTATCCATTTATTGTAATAAATGGATAACACGTGGACTTTTCATAACATTTCGCTTCTTAGTTGCTTTCCAACAGGTTGTATTTTCCGTTCAGCTTCTTTTCAGTAATGTTTATTGGGTTAATAAAAGTTTTAGTAATTATGTAATTAATAATAAAATATAATAATAAAATAATTGTCATAACAATAATTAGAAATAAAATGAAAAATATATAAAAAAAATATAAATCAGGTTACCAGATAGGTACCTCTACTATTTACCAACATAAATTTAGATTTAATTAAAAGCTTAATGATTAAATTCATTATTTCCATTAAGTAAAAATTCTGGTGTATTTCAGATAGAAACTATATACATTGGATTGGAAAGTCACATTTAATTTTGATTTATTAAATAATAATTAAATTATCATTTCATAAATTATTAAGTTACTTCTATCATGGTATTTTATTTTACATTTTTTTAATTATTTTTCAGCATCATAAACGTAAAGGTAAGTACAAAAAAAAATTAGACCGCTGAAAGTTTTCCTTAAAAATAACGAGGTAAATAATTTGTTCACCTAAATGTAAAATATTTCACTTTTCTCCTTCCGTAGAACAAATTATCCTCACGGAATCCATCAATAGGTCATTCAACACCTGTCAAATGACGGGAAAGTTTATGACCTGCTTTGATTTATTTTCAAATTACATCTTTTCGGCGCAAAAGCTAAGTTAAGCTTGGTTCAAAATATTTTAAATAAACATTATAATTTCTGATTTTCTTAAAATAAGTTTTTAAAAAATGATAATTGATATTTAAAAAATTTCAAACTGAGATTTTCATTGATTCTATGAAATGGAAAAAAATAGTCAATTTTGCTGACTAAAAAAACAAGATTTTTAACGAAATTTTCGGACGTGTTAGGAACGATTAAAAAATGTAAAAAAAACCCACAAAAATACTTTGATCTTTCCTCTTAATAATAACATAAACATTTAGACGATAAAATTTTGTTTTCGTTAAGTTTGGCGTCTTTTTCATCAAGCTATGCTCTTTTTTTTACATTTCGTGGAGGTACCTATTCTTGACCGCACATGCTACCGTGTGTAAATAAAATATTATTTCATATTGTTTTAAGTAAAAGGTAAGCATTACTTTTAAAAGATGCAGCTAATTAAGTGTTAAATTTACCAAAAGAATTCGAAACACATCTTTAGGAGAAATATTAGATTTTGAAGAGAATTTTAAACTTGTTTACATTTTTCGAATACAATGGCGGCTCAGTGAATCGATAAGTGACGAAAAAGCGCGTCAATGTTTTAAAAATAGGTACCTCCACTGAATTTTCGATACCTGTTTTAATTTGAATTTTTAAAAATTAAAAGCATTCTTTTTTCTAATTTCATTTTAGTTTTTATTGAAAGATCAATGATTAACTTTACTATTTCCAGTAAGTAAAATATTCTAGTGTATTTCAGGTAGAAATTATATAGATCGCAATATCAACTTTTTGATCGATTTCAGAAAAGCACTTGTTTTTCTTTAATGTTTATTGATGTATCGATAAGTTCCGTGGTGATTCCAGCTAGTATGGATGACCAGAATTGACATGAATTTACGAAATCTATGTGAAAGCATTTTTTTTTTAACTACCTAGTAATTTTTGCAAATTAAATTATTTTCAACAATTATTTAATATTTTATTGACTTTTAGTTAGGTTTCAAGATGCTTTTTGAAATTTGGGTTTCGTCTCTTGTTTTTTTTAAGTGATTTTTTTTGTTCAAGTTAATAAAATTAATTGAAGTATGACCCAAAATTTAAACGTATTTTTAATATTATAAATGATTTAATTAAAAATTTTTAAAAAATGAAAAGTTCTAAAAATATTCATCGAAAAATGTCTTAAGACAATAGTATCCTTAATAAATCGTATTATCAAAGCAATTAAAAGCTTTTCTAATTAAATAATAGTTATATTGATTTTTTTATTTTACAATTCAGAGCTGATTTTCGGTGAAAGGAATAACTGTTTTACAAAGAAAATTGATTTGCTTTCTTCAAGGAGTCCTGCTTTTACCTAATAAAAAATCCCCGTCCAAAAAATTGAATTTCTCAAAATTTCGTGAAATTAGGTGGGTGGTAACATATGTAAAAAAAAAAAAAAAAAAAAAAAAAAAAATTCTAGAAAAATAATTTCATTACTTTCTGAATGTTATATTCCGTGCTAATAGGAAAATATACTTGAAAAACACGATGGATAAAATAAGTAGTGGTTTATTGTAAAAACCAGTACAATAAGAAATAGGGTAACAGTTATGCGCACGATCGTCGCAATTCAATCCAGTAATGAGTGCTACTATTGGAAGGTCGGTAGTTCTCGCGTAAGTCTGAGTCGTACTCAACAGATCCCAGCTAGACAATAATTACCAGCTTCCCCACGGAGTAGGATGTGGCACAAGGCCAAATTTAATGTGAGGCAATCTGAGCCCTTAGGCTCGGTCAAAAATTATCCGTAACCCCGCATAGACGGGTTCGGGTCAGTTTACCTCCCCGGACGAGACTCTGCCCTTCAGCAGAACCTCGTCCGGGTTTCTCTATACCCGAAGGCAGAGAGTTTGACAACAGCTAAGATCTGAGTAAAACATCCCAGCTAGTATATTTACTAACCGCCCCACGCGATCAGATGTGGCACAGGGCCGAATTTAATGTGGTGGTATCCGAGTCCGTAGACTCAACCAAAAATTCCCCGTATAATACGGGGTCGGGTAGTTGTTTCCCGAGACGAGACTCTGTCCATCGATATAGCCTCGTCTGGGGATCCTCTCTTCCTGGGGGCACAGAGTTTGACCAGCACAGCTGGAACAGATCCCAGCTAGACGATATTTACCAGCCTCCCCAAGAGGTAGGATGTGGCACAAGGTGTCCTGCTTTTAACTAATAAAAAATCCCCGACCAAAAAACAGCTAGACAATATTTACCAGCCTTCATACGAGATAGGATGTGGCACAAGGCCGAATTTAATGTGGGTAATCCGAGCCCGTAGGCTCGGCCAAAAATTCCCCGTCACCCCGCATGAAAAGGTTCGGGTCAGTCTACCTGCCCGACGAGACCCTGCCATTCGACATAGCCTCGTCCGAGTTCATCTCTGCTTGGATGCAAAGAGTTCGACAACAGCTGAGTAACAGATCCCAGCTGGAAATATTTAGCAGCCTCCCCACGAGGTAGGATATGGCACAAGGCCGAATTTAATGAAAGACAATCAGAGCCCATAGATTCGGCCAAAAACTCTCCGTAAACACTACATAAACGGGTTCGGGTCAATCTACATCCCCGGACAAGACTCTGCCTTTCGGCATTGCATCATCCGGGTTCCTCTACGCCCGAGAGCTGAGTGTTCGGCCAGCAAGGCTGGAAAAGATTCCAGCTAGACGGTATCTAGCAACTGCCCCACGCTGTCACATGTAGTGCAAGGCCGGGTTTAATAGGGGGCATACGAGCCCGTAGGCTCAGCCAAAAATTCCCGTAGACCCCGTATACTACGGGGACGGTTAGCTGTTTCCCGAGATGAGAGACTGCCCTTCGGTATAGCCACATCTGGGGATCCTCTCTGGTCGGAGGAAGAGAACCTGACCTGCACAATGCGGAGTTTAACGTGGGACATCCGAGCCTGTATACCCCGTATAAACGGGATAGGGTCTGTTTACCTCCCTGAACGAGACTCTGCACTTTGGCATAGCCTCGTTCGGGTTCCTCTACGCCCGAGGGCAGAGTGTTCGACAGCACAGATGAACAAGATACTCGCTAGACGGTATCTAGCAACTGCCCCACGTAGTCACATGTGGCAAAAGGCCGAATTTAATGTGGTGTTCCCGAGCCCGTAGGCTCGACCAAAAAATCCGCGTAAACACCGCATAACACGGGATCGGGTCTGTCTACCTCTCCGGACGAGAGTCTGCATTTCGACTCCGTAGGCTCAGACAAATATTCCCGTAGACCCCGTATAAAACGGGGTCAGGTAGCTGTTTCCCGAGACGAGATTCTTCCCTTTTGGCATGGCCTCATCTCGGGATCCTCTCTGCTCGGAGGCAGAGAGTTCGACCACCAGGGATGGAAAAGATTCCAGCTAGTATATTTACTAACTCCCCACCCCACGCGATCAGATGCGGCACAAGTCTGGGTTTAATGTGGGGCATCCGAGCCCATCGGCTCAGCCTAAAATTCCCGTAGACCCCGTATAAAACGTAGTTGGGTAGCTGTTTCCCCGAGACGAGAGTCTGCCCTTCGGCATAGTCTCGTCTCGGGATCCTCTCTTCTCGGAGGCAGAGTACCTGATCAGCACAGCTGGAAAAGATTCCAGTTAGTCGGTATCTAGCAACTTCCCCACGCAGTCGCATGATAAACGGGTTCGGGTCTGTTTATTTCCCCGAACGAAATTCTGCTTTTCTGCATAGCCTCGTTCAGGTTCCACTCTCCCCGAAGAGATAGCGTTCGACCAGCACAGCTGAAAAAGATCTAGACGGTATCTAGCAACTGCCCCACGTAGTCACATGTGGCACAAGACCGAATTTAATGTGGGGTTCCCGAGCCCGTAGACTCTGCCAAAATATCCCCGTAGACCCTGCATAAACGGGATCGTGTCTGTGTACCTCCCTGAACGTGACTCTGCCCTTCGGCATAGCCTTGTCCTGGTTCCTCTCTGCTCAGAGGCAGAGAGTTCGACCGCTCAGCCGAAAAGATTTCGGCTAGAATATTTAGCCACTCCCAGCCACGAGGGTTACATGTGGCACAAGGCTGGGTTTAACGTGGGCTCTCCGAGCACGTAGGCTCGCCCAAAAATATTCCCTTTGAACCCGTATATATGGGTTCAGAGTCGGTCTACCCCCGAACGAGACTCTTCCCTTCGGCATAGCCTCATTTGTGTTCCTCTCTGCTCGAAGGCAAAGAGTTCAACCGCTCGACCGAAAGAGTTCGGCCGTACTTTGTCGTCCGTTGACTTACCGATACTTATAGCGAGTTACTACCTATAGTTACTCATGGGGGTGACAGGTTTTTCCATTACATCACCTCCTCCGCTAGCTGAAATTTTTCTCGAGAAAATTTAGCTTTCTAATACTTTCTCTTTTTCGGTTCTGGACTTAACCGCACTGTGAGTTTTCTTTTCCTTGTACTCTTTCGAGGTGAATAACATCTCGATTCTACTGGCAAAGCTGGTGAAGGGGATGTATCCATGCGTTCTGGTATCTTAGTGGGTGGTGTTATTTCAAACGTATCGTACAGGACATCCATCGGAGTTTCTTCATCATCCTGTTGAACGATTTCAGAGTATCTTGGTCTTAACTGGTTTACGTGCCTTTTGCGTACACATGTTTTCCGTTCACTGTATAGATTACTCTTCTAATTCCATTTGAAATAATTCCATCCTCCCAAAAACATTTCCCACCTCGGTAGTTCCCGAAGAAAACTTTGTCACCAGGCGTCTACTTCTTTGCACAGAAATTCTCTTTGTTATGCATTTTCTTTTTTGGACAAGGCAACAACTGTCGAATATTGATCTTATCTTCCTTGCAAACATCAGTTCAGCAGAATATGTCCAGAAAATTTCATTAAAATCCGACAATTATTTGATTTTTGCAAGAATTTCCAGTCAGTGATGTTTTCACCGGAAAAAGGAGGGGGGAACTAATCGTTATCATTACGCCAGCCGCTGACGTAAACAAAACAAGATTTTTAACTAAAATTTCGAACGTGCTTGAAAGGATTAAAAAATTTCAAAAAGTAATAAAAAAAAATACTTTGGTCTTTGCTCTTAATAATAAGATAAACATTTTGATGCCAAAACTTTGTTTTAATTGAATTTGGGGCCTTTTTTCATGTTTTTCCGCGAAAAAGTGGAGGCACCTATTTAAAAATGCCTAAAATGTTCATTAATATACGGAATTAATTTTTCCTTTAATTCGGATTAGGCCATTACCTTTCAAACAGAACAGAAATTTTTTTCAAAGATATTAACATTATTTAATATGCATTTTCCGTGTTTTACTTTTTTAGAAAATCCATGGCGATACTTTGTGTTGTGAGTGATATATTGGCCTGCAAACAGATATTGAATGACGGAAGAAAACAACAAACAAAAACAAGACTTGAGGAAAAAATATATTGCCAAGTTTATTTTCAATAAAGAAAATACATCGACAAAAATAAGGTTACGGGGCACTAGGCAAAAAAAAAAAATCTCTGCATGTTCATGCAGAGGCTGAGAAGAGCGTTATCCTGAAAAAGATAGTTTTGTCGCTGCTGAGAATTGTTGGCCTGAAAAGTGTTATCCTGAAAAGGACAGTTTATCGCATATCGTTGCGGCTGACCAGGAAGGCTGGCTGGGAATGTGGCTGATGATGGCTGACTGGAGCAGTTGGCCGGTTGCTGGAACAGATACTACACTTGGTATCTACTTGACCCCCCTCCAAACACCTCAAACCGAGTCAGGTTGTGATACAAGGTCGGTTTTTAACGTGGGGACCCGAGTGTTTCCACCCGGGCCGCTGGACTTTGCTGGTCTTAGCTAGATGTAGCCGTGACACTACCAGCGCAGGGACGAATCCTTGTGCCAGGCATGTATCGAATCTCAGCCAAAAAGCGATCATTAAGCGAGCGATCTGAGATACTACACTTTGATCCTAGGTCCATTTACCCGGACTCCCAAACAAGGCTGGATGTAACACAAGGTTGTTTTAACGTAGCAGAGGACCATACGCATATGAGCCAAAGACAAAATATTTTGTTTTGCCCAGCAACTAGTTTTTTTTGTTTTTTGCTCAATCAGTTTTACAACTGGTCCTGGAAGGTAGATTTTCTTCTTCCGGTTGTTTTTTAAAAATGTGGGAGTGCCGACAGGATACTGCACAAGTTCAAACAATGGAATTAATTTCATGTGTTGCTGACGGCATTTCCAAAACGTTTCAGCCAATAAATTCTACAGTTTTAAATAAGGTAAGTGAAGAGCACGATGCTGAATATCAAATGTTAAGTGAATGACGTCTTTTTAATCTGTAATGCACCATATAATACCTGTGAGCCACTCAAGATAGTGGGTTACTGTTAAAATGGTTATGATTAATGAAGTGTGTGATATGAATGAAAGAGAAAGTTGTAAGAAGTGAAGATTGTTAGGATAAGGAGTCTAGATAACGATTGATCTTTGAAATGAAGAAGTTAAGATTGTAATGTTTCGGGGTGCATCCATGTTGGACTCTGTTCCATAAAGTCGCAGTTCTTGAAGACATTAAAAAAAGAATTACCTTTGGAACATGACGCACAGCGTTTCATAGTTGTAAAGGTCTGGACAGGTGGCATTAAAGAATGAAGCTCAATTGAACACCAGCCATCGAAATGACGATTAGGTATCGATAGGTTGGTGTCTGTGGGAAAGAGGTTACAGAGTGGAGAAGTCTTCAAATAGACCACGTGAACGACTTGAAACAATATTAGTCTATTTCTATATTAATTACTCTTTCTTTTCAAAATTTTAACTATCTTATCTCTAAATACTATGCACCACCAAAAACGTGCTCTTTTGACACGTAAAATAAATAAAAAATAAAACGGTACCCTCTGTTTTAAAAAATCGGTAAGTTATCGAATTATCAAATGTTTAGTATTTACTCATTTATGAATTAAAGTATTGTTGAAATTTTCCTTCAGGTCGATTATACTCCCCTTGACTTAACTCATGCCTAATTCATACTGGCAAATTTTGAATATTCTTAAATTAAATTTTACATTTTTATAGAGCTGCTAATTCCTCGAAAAAAACAAAAATTAATAATATCCACTAGTTAACACTCGATATTAAATTTTTCTAAACACATTGAAAATAAGGTCCGAACTGAACTGAGGAAAACTTAAAAATTATATTTTGCTAATACTCAGTTTTAATAAAATACATTGTATATTTTGTTTTCGCAAGAAAAACTCTGATGTATATTTGTTTGTGAAAAGTTGACACGTATTTTTACAATACAAACATAAAAATCTTTCAGATCTTGTTCGTTGCTGATGAAATTAATCTAAAGTAAAGATGTTTGAAGAATCGATAAATGCTATTTTCGCGTGTGAACATTGAATTTTAAAAAAAATATTTTGCAACTGTTTGATTTTTTATTATATGAAAGCTCAAAATGAAAATCTAAAATAAATTGCTGAGTTAGGTCCGTGAATAAAGTACTTCCATTATCACATTTTTCCATATTTGACTAAATTTTCGGTGGGAATTTTGAATATTAGTGAGGTCATGCGCTATAAGGAAAAACATATTTCCTTAGATTTTTTTTTTTTTTTTTTTTTTGCAACAAGTAATAATTTTAGAAAATCATATTAATCCTTAAAATTACTTTTTTTCTACGAAATAAACGCCTGGGACATATAATGGATTATTAAGAAGTGAGTTTGTTTCTACGTTTTTGGTTTAAAGATGTCTAAAATCATTTTTAAGGATGTAAATTAATTTTTCTTTTTTTTTTTTACAGATTATTTTCAAGCTATTATTTTCCAGATAAAACTAATGTATATTTTGATTCAATGACAGGCCTAAAGATATTTCTACAAATTTAGAAAAAAACAACTTTACAAAATATTTCTATTTATTACTGAATAAAACGGAAGAGTTTAATAAAATCTCAAAATTATATGATTTTTAGAGTTTAAAAAATTAACTTTTTTTTCTTGTCTTCAACTTCATGATTTTATTGTTCATCCAAGAGGTTTTTCAGACTGAGCTGTATAGGAATGCATTATCCCAGTGTCTTATTTCAACCTCAGTCATATTGTGCGTGTGTGTGTGTGCGTGTGTTCATGTGTATGCTAACGGTAAATGTAAGACATACACACATACATTACATCCGTTCATACAAAACCACATGCAGATAGTTTGTGACGGACAGAGAATCAGCCCTTCTATTATACACCTGAAGAAGTTTGTAAAATTGGTCGGTTAAAATGTTTCGTTAATTAACATCAATGCAGTAAATTGTGTTCAATTGTTTTGGTTCATTCGCATAATTGTATCAAAGAACAAAAGAATCAAATCAACACAGAGATCAAATTAGATTGCAATAGTTTATTGAAAATTATCAAAGTGAACTGTATTTTTAAAGCATCCAAAAAATTTAAAAAGTTTAGTACACATTTTACTGTTGCAATAATGTTATTTTCAAAATATGTTATTTCCAAAACCGTCCATTTAAGCCACGAGCAGAAACTTTTAATGATGTAACTGCGTTCCTGAAAAAATCAAAAAAAATCAATGTAATTATATATATTTTAATTATTCCACAAATTATTCGTATTAATATTCTCGTATTTATAACGATATCTTTAGGCTTTTTAGCATTTATTAAACATTTGAGATTAACTATTCTTCATATTTCATGAAGCAATCGTACTTTTGATTTTTATAATTTAGCAAGACTTGTATCAGTAAATCATTATTGTTTCCGAAAAATTCTTACAATCTACAATCAAAATATTTTTATATTTTCTGGTTTTAAATAACCTGCAAAAGGTTGATAAGTCTTAAAAATAATCTTGCCTACAATTTTCATATTAAACATTTTTAATCTTCGATAAACTATTAAAACAAACGTTGAATCATTAATCTTTCTCATCACAACGCTTCGAACGACATGTGTATCAGCCTTTCCACTTCCTTGCACTCCGTAGCCTTTGAGCGTCATCTACTACTGTTATATGTGCTTCTAAATAAGGAGGTAAATGGCTTTGTTCCAGTTCGGTAAATACCTACCGAGTTGGCTTGCTTGCAGATAATGATTATTTTCATAGAAGGTTAAAATGAAACACGACAGGAAAATATGCAGCATTTCATATATGGACGAGACATCTAATACAGAAGGACTTGAGTGAAGTGAATATGAATGTATCAAATCGCTCTTTATCAAGAACCAATTCTGTTGGACGGGAAACATCGTCGGCATGGAACAAATACCAAAAGCCCGTTCAAACAGGGGCCAACCATTGGTCGCCTTTCTTAAGGAAGCAAGTGTATGATGGAAAAGAACGTCTTTAAATTCATGACCCAAGCTCGTTTCATTCCTACTGGCATTTAGGAGAGCTAACGCTAAATCGTTTAGCATGACAGAAGGTTGGGCACTTTGCTGTAAACGGCCTCGAACACCATCTTAGCTTCAAGAGAATTGGCCAAAGAGTTCATAAAAGCAATGCTGAAGATCAATCTCAGACAGGTGACGCTGTCCAGACTGCCAGCGTTGATGATGCTCGCGAAAGAATTGCTCAGCCACTGTTACGATTAGGAGAGAAAGACCATCGTAAGATTTGAAGTACAGAGAGTGAGATATGATGTCTCCATCCGTGACACCACGAATCTAAATTGAGTAAAACTATTTTTATAAAATTAGTAATTATTATTGTAATGAGTTCATTCCGCACTGGGCAGCCCACAATTTTGATTTGTGCTAGATGAAACTAAGTTTATTAGATGTTTTCACAATTCATTATTACTGTATTGAGTTGGATCTTCAATGCCCTGCAGTTATGGCCTTGTGACAATCTAAGCTAATATGATGCTTCACAAGTAGTGTTAAGCGAGCTGTTCCAATAGAACATTACTACCATGATTTCGATTTTACATGGAAGCTTCAATCTTGTTGCCTTTTGCCAAACTAAGCTACAAAAACAAAACAAAACATTGAGAAGTATGACTATTTTCTATAAGTAGAGATTCAATGAAGAATGTCGGCATTTAATCTTAAAAGAGAATTTAATTATTTTTACAATTTAATCCACACATCTATTGTTTATGTAAATATATCAAGTGAAAAAATATGTTTCTGAAACGAAATCTTACCTGTTCCGGGTTTGAAGAGAATGGTCGGTGGTGGAAGAAGAGAGGATGGTAAAGATTTGCCATCAATACCCATAATTGTCACTTTAACATCAAAGTCATCGTGAGCGTCAAGTCTAAGTTGTAGCAAACTCCTGGAAATGTCGTACAAGAAGAGTCTGTCGAATGCCCAGGACATTTCGTGTTCGCCTCCCAAAATACAGAAGGTGCCACCAAATTTACATTCTCCGTCCTTGCGACAAATGTCGAAGTTAACATCAGCTGATTGACCGATGGCTCGGAGCAGGAATCCAGCAAACACTCTGTCTTTCGCTTGAATTTTATTCAAGTGGACTTCCAACTGAGGAATGGTCATGCCATGGAAATTCAAATTGTCATATCCATAGTTTAATTCGTGATAGTCGAAGGATTTGACACCAGTTGAGTGAGCTTTTGTGACTGCGTTGGGGTTGTCATCAAAGCTAAACGGCATCATTGGTTTCTTCAATTTGTTGATCTCACAATTGGCACTATTATAAGGTAAACCACGGTATTTCTGCAGAGCCTGCCAAATGGCCCAGATACGATCTGTATTGGAGTGGTGTAGATAGAAAAGTGGGTCGTACGAAGTATAGTGAAGTGTTGACATGCCATAAGGAGTTGCGCCACCAACCCATGAATGAATGGCGTTGTGGCCCATTTCGAACTGAATTTCAAAATCGCAGAAGTCTCTCTGTTCAAGGGCGAAGGCGATTTGGCGGTAGAAGAACGACTGGTCTCCTTGCTCTGGATCATCAAACAGCTGCGGTCTAGGGTCTCTGGTTGTTTTCGTGTCAGCAACTTCGATATAACCATGATGGAAGGGGTTGTTCTTGGGTTCAGTTACCAAAAACGGGAGATGGTCGAAGGCTGTTGTCCAGTCCCAGTACGGAATACCAATTTTTGCTCCTTTAGCTTTCATGGCGTCTTCCATTTGTTTCATGTAAAGCCTGTGCCAGTGAGGGAAGGTGACCATACCATGGTGGCAACAAGCAAAAGCTGTTCCGTTCGGATAGTGGCAGCTGAGGGGCATTCCGTGAAAAGCAGCGATCTTCTGGAAACCGTTTGCTGATGTATCAGCTTCTACAGCTCCAAGGGCCTCACGCAGGTTCTTGATTTCTGATGGTGTTAAACTGTTTACATTCTTTCTTATCAAAGTCTCTGTATCATGATCTTCGATGTGTTGAGTAACCAAGCCTGGAAGTTAAGAAGATGCAGTTTAGTTGATCAAACATTAGTAAAATGTCAATAAACCTATAAAACAATTTCCTCTATCTCAAAAATTCAAAACTCGTAAAAAAAAAAATCTATATATTAATAAAGTAGCATATGTTCAACTTCCTATATAAGGTTTGAGTTACATGCCCAAAATAAATATATTTACTAAAGCTTCATCCATTTTAGAAGATCAAAGGGGTAAAAATGTAATAAAAACAACGCCTGTCTTTTTTTAGTTTCTTTCCTTTCCTCTTTCATACATCTTCGCTCAATTTTTGCATAGAAAATATGGAAGCCTTTGGTGATGACTCCTGTTTGAATTTTGCCATATTGATTTGTAAGGGAATGACTTCTTGATAACATCAGCCCGAGGATAAGATGCTGCACTGAAATGATGCATTGAGAATTGCATGAAAATCCTACCCTTTGCTTAACACAAGCCTTAGGCAGACGATGCTGTTCTGAATCTTTCGATGACTGTGCTAATATGAAGTCACAAGTCATCGTGGTCGAGGTTTTGCGAATACTGGCTTCGTTCAACTACTGAGCACGTCCGATTTTGTGCTAACATAAATTGAAAGTAAATTTCGCTCAGCATAATACCAATATAAACTACAGGCCAGTTGACTGATTGATTCATTTTCTACGGCTTAACAACTCTTTGCAGCTTATTTAAAGAACGAAAATATTTTAGATTGTGAGAATTGTTTTTCTTTTTTGAGGTAATAATCGTTTAGTGATACTAATTAACCCATATCTGGCTGAGAAGTGGTGGATTCATAACATTCCCAGCAGTAATATGCACAAAAGTGAATATAACGAACCTAACGGGAATTGAAACACGGCTCTTCGATTAAGAATTCAAGCCATTATCCATTACACCACCGCACATCCGAGCATATAGCACATGGTATCCCTAAGTGATAACCCATTTAAACACGAATTGGGCTCGACGTTGCTTACGTGATCGTACAGGAACCGGCGTTTTAACGGAATTTAGCAGTTAGACTCGCAGTTGGGAAATGCTTAGCGAACTTGCCTGGTTTAATGATGAATACTGAGTTAAAAGGCCTATCCTCACTGACAACCACATACTTGCGGCCTTCAGCCAAAACTGATCTACACTTAGTAAATAACTTGAGATTCAAATTAAATTTGAGTAAATAACAACAGTAAACTCGTTGCTAAAAAGTTAGATCGTAAAGACAGCAATTGTACAAGCGGAATACATCAGAATGATTTGGTAAGAAAGTAATTGCTTGTGGAATCTAATGGAAAGGTGAGATTCCATTTATACGAATTGAATGAATTTTATAAAACTAACCTTTAGCTGGAGCATAAATCAGAGATGGCTTTGGAAGCATTCCATGATCCAGAGGTTTTCCATCAACAGATTTAATTTCCACCTCTAAATGTATTTTACTCTCATGTTCGAACAGAGCTTCCATGGGAATATGCATTTCGTGGAGGACATCAGTAATGTCCATCTTGTAGTTCCGGTCGAAATGCCATGACATTTCTGTTACGCCACCAAGAATGAAGACAACGCCAGCCTCATGACAATCAGCGTCATTACAGACCTTCAAATGAACATCGGCTGATGTTTTGATTCCGTGCAGCAAAAATCCCGCAAACACTCTGTCTTTTTGCTTTTGTTTCTTAATGGCAGCCTCCAGCTGAGCAGTGTTCATGCCATGGAAATCCAGGTTGTCATAACTGTAACCAAGAGATTTAAAGTCGAATAGTTTACTGGGTGTAGACACGGCTCGGGTTGCTGGATTGGGGTTCGATTCCCAGATAAACGGTTTCATAGGGAAGGACATTTCATCCAAGGCGCAATATGCTTTATCATGTGGCAACTTTCGGTAATGCTGGAGATCCTGCCAGATGGCCCACAAACGATCAACCTGTAAAAGAGCGATTCCAAGTTGGAAACCAGTTATAAGAAAACCGATGCAAACAAGAATGTTTATAGATTTACACTTAAGGCGAAAAATACTTGTATAATAAAAATTAAAAAATATTTACGATTATAGATACTTCTTCAAAATCCATATTTTCTTGATTATTATTGCTGGCAAATAAAGGCAATAAATAAAACTAATGCCTTTTCACATGAAAAAGCAGTCTCCTAAAATCGCCTTCACTTCAGCATCCTACCAAACCCAATATTTTTATTATGATGATTATTTCATAGCTTTGCAGATTGATACAACATATCTGGTTATGAAATTTATCTTGCCAGTCTTAGAATACAGGCATCAACCAGCGTTTCTGTAGGCTGAAAAATATATAACTTCTTCACAAAATCTTCATTTTTTTCTAATTCCGTCTTTCGTGTTTTTGTCACTGTTCCAAGTTCGCCATAAATAAAGGACGTGACCATAAATTTTATTTCCATAGCTTTTGAAGCTTCCGATGATTGCGGCGGTGATAAGTGATCTCTCAAAATAAGGCTGTGGTCATTGGCACGAAAAACGTAAACTGGGAAAAGAGTTCGAGTTTCAGACGCGTTTTTTTTTGTTTACATCTCATTTGTGAAAGGTATGTGTGGACTTTTACTTGAACTCTGTCCCTCTACCAAATATCTTAACAAAAATATAATTCTTGGCAGGATACGAATGTTGACGTAGACGAATGTGTGATAGTAATTACCTCAACTTTTCATTTAAAAGCAGCAAATGTTGTTTCCTGTTTTTCTAATATTAACAAGAACCCACCCTGTAATTTTGTCTTTATGTGCAATTTATTATCAGCTAAGCAAGATCTTTTATTTGAAATGAACTCTAAGATTATTGTCTGAAGATTTTGGTAGAAGTATTTCGGAATGAAAGATTCAGAAAGGTCTCATATCTACATAGATAAGTTTACTTACCATTGAATGGTGAACGTAGAATATCGGATCAAAGGAAGAGTAAATCAAACTAGACATGGCGTATTTCTGGTGACCACCGATAAGATAATGAATAGAATTGTGAATCACTTCAAATTGCACTTCAAAATCACAATAGTCTTCTTGTTCAAACATCAACATGGCTTTTTTGAAAAGTGTAGATTCTTTGCCACCTTCCGACAATTCAAACAACTCGGCTTGAGTGTCTCGTACGGTGTAGGTGTCTTCAAGTTTGATATAACCTCGCAAGAAAGGATTCTCAATAACAGAATCTGTCCAAGCATCGTAGTAATCAGCATCTCCCAAAAGCGAAGGCAAATGATTCGACGCCATAGTCCAATCCCAGTACGGAATAGCTACACTGGCTCCGTGACGACGCATAGCTTCTTCAAAGTGGAGCAGATAGACTCTGTGCCAGTGTGGGAAAGTCGGCATACCGTGCAGACAACAGGCGTATTGAGGTTCGTCAGGTGTTGGGCACATCAAGAAACCATGGTAACTGGCAATTGTTTGGAAGCCGAAATCGCTTTCATCGTCCTTCAGACGTTTCAATGCCGACATGAGATTCTGAACATCTCGAGTTTCCAAAGAATTGATATCTCGTCTAATTCGGTTTAATGGGATCGCCACTTCAAGTTCATGCGCTGTGCGAAAAGAAAAAAAATAAAGATAAAGATCGTAAGATGTATACTCAAAACACACACACACACACACACACATATATATATACATATATATATATATATATATATATGTGTGTGTGTGTGTGTGTGTGTGTGTGTGTGTGTGTGTGTGTGTGTGTGTAAAGAAAAGTTTTAAAGATTTTGAATTTTTCTTTATCAGTGGACAGTAACACTGTATGGCTGGCTAGGATTAGACTTATTGTCATCATGTCCCCAAATTAATTGAAGTAGAGTTGAGTAAATAATACTTTTGTCTATTTTAATCTGCACGTATGCAGAAAATACAACGATTGTTTAGGCTGTGCGGCTATCGTTATATAAAAGAAGACTTGTGAGATGAAGGCAGTGATCTTCGTCTGTACAGAAAGTGTTGCCATGCTGGTACTCAGTGTCCGCCGGTTGCCACGTCGAGCCACAGTGTTATATGCACTGCCACCCACCGAAAAAATTAAAATGGATTCTCCCCGCAAACATTGGTTGTTGTTATCTTCGGTGTGTCCAAGTGAATCTTTCCCCGAATTCATCCGCTTGTGAGCATACCCCAACCTTGGCCAACACCGACACTACATCTTAAAAAAAAAACCAATGAAATTCAACTGGGAGTCGATTGCTTGTTTTACGAATATGTCGAGACGGTAGGCCCTGATGTCGAGACGGTAGGCCCTGATCTCAGACTACTGTTGGTCTAATTTTAATATTGAGCACATTTTGTTCACAAAAATCTGCTCGATGCTAAACGCGTTAAACTCCAGAGACTACATGTGTTGTTTGGATTTTACGAGCTTTGAAAAACAAATTTAGAAATTTATATAGAAAAAGAGGATTATGTATTTCGTATTTTTCATAAATCTGTAAAATAAAGAAATTGATGAAAAAGTAGACACACACATACGCACACACACGCACACATGTCCATACAAACTCATATCCATACAACTGAATATGTTAGCTCTGTCACTGATATTGAGCGCTTTCCACTAAGTACTGTGCATATAAAATAATATATATATATATATATATATATATATATTATATATATATATATATATATATATATATATGTGTGTGTGCGCGCGCGCTTAGAGGGAGAGAGAATTTTATATATGCCGTGTCAAATACTAGAAGTGGAAAAACCTGCTTGCTTTGAAATTTGACCCTCGAAATCCGCCGCTCAAACGCTGGCATCGGTGTTATGGCCCCAGCCGCCATACAGGCTTATACACGTAAAAAAGAAGCCCTGTTTGATCTGGAACTCAGCCTTAAAACTACAGATTTCGAACTCTGACTCAGTCGCTATACGGGCTCAGAAAAGGAATTTGAACTGCCCGTGAAAATCAGCTATGATCTATCATTGTAAAATTAACATCAATATGAAGTATATAATACCGCAGTCACTGCGAACAGAATACAATATATTTGAAGAAAGTGACTATTTACCCGAAGGTGGGATCCGGATGATGGTTGCTTCTGGCAATAGGGTTTCAGGCAATTCGGTTCCATTCTGAGCGACGACCTTTGTTTTGATGGTGAAGTGAGAATCAAAATTCAACTTCATATCTCGTAGAATGTCTGTTATTTCCATTTTGTAGAGACGATCAAAAGCCCAAGGCATTTCAGCGCTTCCACCCAACACAGAGAAATGACTTCCTTCATGACAATCACCTGTGTCTGGGCAAATCTGAATAAAAAAATGATCACACGAAACTTTACAAAATTGTAACTCAAGTTAAATCATTCAGTTTTAAAACTACATTTCAACTCTTCTTGCTCTGGTATTATTTATATAACAGCAAACCTTTATTCTTCTTTCTCTTCTCCTTTAGGAAGGGAAGAGTACACCAACCAAGTGACACCGGGTCACAGCTGTACAAAGCGCAATATATCCATCATGACAACCAGCTTTATAAGGACATATCAATCACATGCATCGAAGTTGCGCAAAAGTAGCACATAAACCTTTAGGTGGGGTTCAGTTAGAAATAACTTTAGGTCGAATAACCCAGTCTGCTCAAATGATCTCAAATTGAAAGTTTTCTCAGCGATCCAAAAGTGATTCACAAATTCGCCTTGGCTGCCTCATCATTCAAAATTTAAAATAAAATAAAATAAAATAAAAAACAACTCAACATCCGACTTCGATGTTTCTCCACTACCCACGATCATGAACAATGATGAAAAGGGCAGTTAGACCATTAGGATATGTTCAATGGTTAATGTCAGGAAAATTACAATCAAATCCTTAGTACACAACAGGATATTTACTATAGCAGCCCATCTTGATTAGGCAAAGCTATGTCCATGTTA
The DNA here is from genome assembly GCA_964036315.1 of Acanthosepion esculentum. Classification (NCBI taxonomy): domain Eukaryota; kingdom Metazoa; phylum Mollusca; class Cephalopoda; order Sepiida; family Sepiidae; genus Acanthosepion; species Acanthosepion esculentum. The sequence continues at coordinate 65,663,055 of OZ038503.1, read as the reverse complement.
ACACCGATACGCAATTAAAATAGAAACCATGAGGGCCACGATCAGTTTAGCACCATGACATTTATTTGTTTTTTATTATTATTATTGTTGTTGTTGTTTTCCCATTGATGAGTGTCGCTCGAGATCGCGCTATTTCAGATATTATTCTGACTAGTATATTCATTCTGGTTGATTTTATTACAGCGTTTTGACTGATATGTTCAGCGACATTCCTATATATCCTATAGTATTTTTTAAAATTATTTTTTTATAATTTGAAACTGGCGTACTAATTACATTTAATCGTTAAATTTGTCTCTATCGATATCATGAGACCAATTCTCGGATTAAAGGAGGCGAACATTTTCCCGTTTTGAGTAAATGTCTTTTCCCAAACAAGAAGCTTTGGCACTATGTGCCGTGGCCTTGCAAAATTGTGATGTTTTTATTGAAGAAATATCGAGAAACGGTAATATATTGGCAATTTCTACAGACCTAGGAAAGCAGTGTGCACTAAAAGAAGCCCGGTGCAAACAGTGATAAAGACAAACAAAATAAAGATACTAGCTCAAAACACGTGTGAAATCTTTCCTTCTTTTTTAAGATATCGTAACATGAAACGAATTTTCAAAATCTGATCGAATCAGGAGGACTACATTTGGCCGTTAAACTGTTCCATATCAAGTGGAGGTCATCGTTAAATTAGTTCACTGATATAAAGAAGAAAAATATCTGCTAGTTTTCTTTGAAAGTTTTTAACGAATACAAACTTTTAGCACTAAGGTCTGTGACTTTTCTAAAATATAATGTTCTTTTAATAAGAAAGAAGAAAAACAACAACATAATGGCGAAGCAAGCATTAACAAGATACGGTGATAAAGATAACAAAAATAAAGATACTTCTATAAATCATGTATGATTTAGGGTTACTTTTCGTTTTAAGACATCAGAGCAGAAAAAGCAATTTTCGAAAGCTGATACGTACTTCGAATGTGGCGTAGGCAGAACTGCCAAATCCTTCAAGCAAAAATCCAGCAAAAACGCGATCTTTTTGTTTCTCCTGTCGAATGTAAGACTCCAGCTGTGCAATGGACATTCCATTCATTTCCAACATGTCGTATTCATAATGATAGTGATCTTTGTAATTGAACACATCGGACGGCTTGGAATATTTGGTTGTCATTGGGTTCAAGTTATAAGGAGGTCCGAAAGAGAAAGGCTTCAAAGGCTGAGACATCAATTCAATAGCGCAATTCGACTCATACGCTGGAAGACCACGGAATTTCTGCAATTCCTGCCAGATAACCCAAAGACGATCAACATTGGAATGATGGAGGTAGAAAGCTGGGTCATAGGAAGCGTAGTGCAAATGGTTTAATGAGTAAATTTCTTTTCCACCCAACCAAGAATGGATGGCATTATGAACAATTTCAAATTGAACTTCGAAGTCACAATAGTCGTTTTGTTCCAGTGCTAGAATGATGTTGTTAAAGAGCCAGGTCTGTTTTCCAAGTGCAGGCTGTTCAAATAGATGCGAACTGACATCACGTGTGGTCATTGTCTCGGGGCTGATAAAGGAAAGGTGACCATGATTGAATGGGTTAAACGTTTCCACACCGGTAAATGGATCAGTGTACTTCTCAGACGTCAGTAAGTGGGGGACCTCCTTCATAGGATATGTCCAATCCCAATATGGCACGCCGACGGTGGCACCGTGCCTGTTCAGTGATTGTTCGAACTGGACGACATACAACCTGTGCCATTGTGGGAAAGTAGCCATACCGTGAAGACAGCAAGCATGGCGATGCTTAGCCGTCGGGTTCGGGCAGAGTGGAGGAAGAGCATGGAAGGAAGCAATCGATTCAAAGCCATCAGAAGATCTATCTTTTTGCATACGTTTGAAGGCGTGCATCAAAGAGTTGATCTCTTGCAGAGATAAACGATCAACATTCTTTCGCACCAAATTTCCTCGGACGGATTTTGATGCCGAAGTTCTCATAGTGCGTTCTGTAAAAAAAAAAAAATATATTATCAAATTTTTCTTTATGAAAACCGAAACTAACAATCAAAATATTGAGCTCGGATTCCAGTCGTGAGGCTCGAAATAATCACTACTACTATTTAAACACCACATAAAGTTACATCTTAAACAGGCAAACATGAATAGAGATTAACAACACTTAACGACAATACCCCCTAAAAAAGGGCTAAATACGTGGCCGAAAACGATTGGAAAATAGTAAAACTATTAGAAAAACTAAATAAAAAAAATTAATCAAATTTTCCTTGTCTATCATATGCAACGAAATACGTTTGTAGGGTTGCTAACCATATATATATATATATATATATATATATATATATATATATATATATATATATATATATATATATATATATATTCAGTACCGTGCATGTTGTCCTTATTGAAGTCATTTGTACACCTAATTATCATGTTTTAGCAAGGGGTTTGAATGCCGAGAAGACGCGCGGTGAACCCGAACAATAAGCGTACAAAATTCTCTAGCCACCTAACTTTTCACTTTTCTGTTCATCCTCTAAAAGGCAGATATTTTGTTCAAAACAGGAACGATTTCTTCCTACAAATAGGATAACTTTTGTCATTGACTTCTTGCATTCTTTCATTACTTGAAATGATGGCGAAATTTCCAAAGAAACCCGAATGAAGATAGTGTAGATGGTCAATGATATAGACCAGTGAGTAATTGCTAAAGAACTTGGAACCAAGAAACGGCAAACTCTATTCAATTATTACCTTTCTCCACGCGTCTGTGTCTATGAGGCCACACACTGACACAGTATTGTGTTGTATTAACCATCGAGAGGAAATGTATAACTAGAATTTCCTGACCTATTCCTGACTGTTTTTCTATAATTTGCAGCTTTGTTTCTGGAATACGAGCGTTGAACCTGAAACATTTGAAAATGAGTTAATACTCTTACCTTTTCCGTGAACCCAAATAACACTTGGCGATGGGAAGATATCATTCGACAATTTCGTTCCATTGGCAGCAATGATCTTTGTTGTAAGGTGGAATTTACTTTCTTGTGTCAGATGTAATTCGTTCATATGATCGGTAATTTCATAATGGAACAAACGGTCAAACTTCCAGGGCATTTCTGTGTCTCCACCAAGAACGGAAAAGGTTCCAGCCTTATGGTCACAGTCTTCATGTTCTACGCCAATAGGAACGCAGATATAGATATTGATGTCAGCAGATGCCTTTATGCCATGAAGCCAAAAACCGGCGAAAACACGATCATGTGATTTCCTGCTTTCCAAGAGATCGTCCAACTGAGGAATACTGAGGCCGGAGAAGGAAAGGGTGTCAAACTTATAGTTTAAGCTGTTCTGATAATCAAAGACATCATTTGGTCGGCTGTGTGTGAACGTTAGATGATCGTGATTGGCGGATTTGTTGTTAAATGGTCGCATTGGATCACTGAGAAGATGAAGAGCGCAATTCGCCACGTTGTAGTCCATCTTTCGGTAGCGTTGTAGTTCCTGCCAGATGGCCCACAAACGATCAACATTACTATGATGGAGGAAAAACACTGGATCGTAAGCAGCAAAATCCAAAGACGACATAGAATGTGGATTTGGTCCTCCGATCCAAGAATGGATTGTGTTATGGAGAACCTCAAAATGAACTTCGAAGTCACAGAAATCGGTGTGTTCAAATGCATATAAAGCATGTTCGTACAGATATCTGTTGTTGAAAAGTTGGTCATTAATTTTCCGTACAGTTACGCTGCTATCGAAGGAAATTGTACCGTGATGGAACGGGTTTGAAATTTCTTCATTGGTCTTAGGATGTCTGAACGTTTTATCACTGATCAGACCTGGAAGATGGTCGAAAGGTTCAATCCAGTCCCAGTAGGGCACGGCCACGTCTGAACCTCTGGCTAACAACTCATTTTCGACCAAAGATAGATAGAGACGATGCCAATGCGGGAAGGTCGGCATGCCGTGCAGACAACACGTGTGCACCATTGTACCATCGGCGTTAGGGCACTGAGCTGGTAGACCATGGAAAGAGGCAATCTCTTCGTATCTTCCATCATCTGTCATGCGTTTGAAGGCGGTTCTTATAGATAACATGTCTTCCTCGGAGAAATCTTTCAAATTCCTTCTGATACGATTGGCGCTAGTAACGACATCTCTCCAAGAATGTTCTTCAAATTCAACTGAAAAAAGGAGAAAATATGCTTGTGAAAACACCATCTGGTTATAGAAGTTAAATTTATCTCACTTCACAGGCATACACTCTCACATAGATAGATAGATAGATAGATAGATAGATAACGTGGATATTAGTATCAACATTGCATGGTGACTGTAGGTTTTACGCTTCAGTGCTATCTTCAGGCTACTTGCCACTACTTTTTAGCGGGATATATATATAAAGTCAACGAGGAATTAATGGAAATTGGGAAGGAGGAATATATATATTGGGTATTATAAGTGGATAGAAATTTATATATATATATATATATATATATATATATATATATATATATATTGGGTATATGTGGATAGAAATTTATATATATATATATATATATATATATATATATATATATATATATATATATATGAGAGAGAGAGAGAGAGAGAGAGAAGGAGAGAGGTAGAGGGAAAGATAAAAACGAGGATGTGCTGAACCGATCCACTTTCGAAGTCAGTATTTCAAATACCAAACATCAGAATACAGCTATTGATAAGTGGCTCAGGCCGAAAGTTTTCAGCGGCATTTCATATATATATATATATACATATATATATATATATATATATATATATATATATATATATATATATATATATATATATATATATATTCTCAAAGTTATATATATATGAGAATAAAGAACAAATCATATCATTCTGTCGGATTCCAGTCCATATTTCTATATGGATATATGCATATTTCATATACATATATCTATATAGTGTCTAAATAAATAAGAGACTGAATCCAGTGTGTCTCGGAAAATTTTGTATACCTCCTACCATAAGTAAGCAGGTATCGCGTAATGGAAAAGTGACAACTAAACGCAATGAATGCTAAGACACAAAACTCCCCGATTAAAGTAAGATTCCTTTGGAAACATATAACAAGATCGCTTAGAGGATGGTAACCGAGAACAATACGGCAGGTTTTTTTTTCCCAAAAATATATAAGATGACGAAAAACTAGTAATACGTCTATACATTTCAGAAAAAAATCTTTTCGAAGGATAAATAGCTTTAGTTATTTAATAATAGTTTATTAAAAGATTATATTCAGCAAGAAGTCCTCTGATCTGACCACTTCCTCTTGCGGCAAGTTGTAAAATTGAAATAAATTTAAATTTCAAGCAATCTATCGATTTTCGAAAATCGATAGTAGTAAGGATTCTGATCATAAAT
>OZ038503.1:65492642-65652642 GCA_964036315.1 Acanthosepion esculentum | reverse complement strand
TAATCTTTATCAAGTTATACAATATGTAACCTCTCAAGAATTATAAAGGAGTATATTTTATTTAATGTAGTATAATTTTATTTAATGTAGTATAATTTTATTTAATGTAGTATAATTTTATTTAATGTAGTATAATTTTGTTTTTATGTATCTTGTTATATAAGAAAATGAAATATTTTGTACATCACTTTATACCAGACACTTATATTATCATTAGAGTAAAGATCAGTTAGGCAATTAAAGATATCAATGGGAGTTCTTTACTATTCAAATATGTTTCAAATATAAGTTATTCTCTAATCGAAATCATTCTTAATTTACTAGAAAATGAAATAAAATTCATTCTTTACCGTGTCCGGGTACAAAAATGACGATCGGTGCAGGGATTGTGGTCGGTGGCAAAGCTGTACCGTTGACGTCTTTGATATCTACGCGTAGAGTATATTCAGCAAGCTTATCCACGCCAAGAGCTTCTAAAGCATGGGTGATTTCGTGTTTATAAACCCTGTCGAATCTCCAGGTCATCTCCTTACTGCCTCCAAGAATTGCAATGGAACCGACTGAGAATTCATTTTCTCCAGCCACGACATAGAGATCCACATTTGCAGAAGTATGGATTCCCATAAGAAGGAATCCGGCAAACACACGATCTTTTGATTTGGCTTCTTCGACGTGTCGTTGCAGTTCTCGAATAGACATACCTCCGAAAAACAAGGTGTCGTAAGTATAATGCAGATCGGCTTGGTAATCGTAGACATCAGTGGGTACAGAGTGTTCTCTGGTGTGTTCGTTGTTATTTAAAGGTGCCTCGAAAGCAAATGGTTTCATGGGACGATAAACTTCAGAATTAGCACAATAAGTTTTGTAAGGCTTTCCTCTTTGAATCTGAAGAGCTTGCCAAATAGCCCAGAGTCTGTCTACTTGCGAATGGTGTAACCAGAACATTGGGTCAAATGACGTGTAATGCAAAGAGGACATCGAGTACGGTTCACTGCCGCCTGTCCATGCATGGATCGCGTTGTGAGTCACTTCAAACTGCACTTCAAAATCACAGAAATCATCTTGTTCGAATGCCAATAAAAGTCCATCGAAGAGGAAACCATGGTCGCCTTTGCTTGGTTGTTTGAATAATCTGTTTTAATTTGAAAAAAAAAATGTCTTTCAGATAGACAAAATTATATCAACAACAAATTGCGATTATTAAAAAAAGATTTTGATTTATTCAAAAACAAAACATATGGAAAAGTGCATTACAACAATTCTTATACATGTCAATTTACTCAAGTATTTAAGAAAATATTTCAATGAATATTGAATTTATTTTGTCAATTCGGCTATCTCTTCGAAATATTGTTATTAATTAATATTAATGATAGTTATTAAATTAATATTAATAATTGATATTAAAATAAATGTTTATAAAAGATAACAGTAAGAACTAAAAGATGAATTCGCAGGCATGTTGCTGTAGAGTTATGCTTCGAAAGTTTGCCTGGTGTTACCACTGCGTAGTGATTTTCTAGTGATACGAAACATCAGCAACAGCTCGTGTTTTGCTCCGAAAGGTGGTGACGTGAGTTCAACCAAACGCAACGGCTACCAAATAATAGGTATGCATAATTTAAGAGGACATTTCTTGCTCTTACTTTTAGTACTTAGTTAACTGTAATCTGTTAGACTATGAAATCGCAATAGGTTAGTTAGGGAGAAATTACTCCAAAAACACTATGTCTGTAAGTATATTTAACTTTCGATCATTTTCTGCACATTTTTGAATAAATGTTTTTTTAAATACATATATATATATATAAGCCATTGGCCATGTTTAATTCACACTTTTTTGTGTTTATATGTTACGTCTACTCACCAGGGTGTCGACAACAATTCGACCACATCTTTGAGTAACTTCTACACGTGTGGCCTTGTGCCCATCTCGGTTAAGTTTAATAAATTTTAAAGCTAGTCCCGTTTTTATTTTGTGTAGTGATTTAGATTACAACTGAACATATCCACACATGTGAACTTCTGATAGATAGAAAGATTACCTAACAAACACCAAGCTGTTTCGCTGTGAAGTAATGATTTTTAAGTAATTATAAGCAACAACAGGTATGCTCATACATGTGGTCTTGTGTCAGACGTAGCTAAGCGTAATAAATATCCGGCTGCCTTAGCTTAGTAAACAGCAAAAGATTTCGGTGTTGAGTAATGCTTCAAGAACTATTCTAGTTAATCACAACTACAGTGTCAACTACAGTTCAATCCTCAGTGGAAGCCTTACATTTGTGTCCGTGTGCCCAACATTATGTTTCTAATTTCTTGCCTTATTTAATTGTTTTAAGAATCTTTTCGTCTTTCTGTTCTTGTTTACGTACCTGTCGTCAATTTGACGTGAGGTGTGAACATCACCTTTCAGGAATTCAATGGTAGCCTGGTGGAAAGGATTTGGTTTTGACTCCTTTGTGTACGGATTGATGTATGTTTCATCAGCCAAAAGATGTGGCAGTGCTGTGAAAGGCTTTGTCCAGTCCCAGTACGGAACACCGATAGGAGATCCACGGGCAACGAGGGCATCTTCGAACTGCATGACTACAAGTCGATGCCAATGAGGAAAGGTGGCCATACCATGAATGCAACAGGCTACTCTATTCAGGGCGTCTGGGCGAGGACACTTCGCCGGGAGTCCGTGAAATTCAGCCAACGCTTGATAGCCATTGATTGATTTATCAGACATGAAACGTTCCATTGCAACTCTTAATTCATATTCCTCTTCTGTTGTCAGGGTGTTGACGTCTTTACGGAATTGCAGGTGACTTGTGTCCATATTTACCATATCGACTACAAAATAAAATGTATATCTTTGTCATACAGAAAGGGAAGTGTGTATATTATTTGATATATAATCCCTATTCTTTTAATTCCTGCACGCTAAAGACCCTCTTCTTTATGAGTTACAATACATTTTCCATTATAATAAAATTATCATTGCAGTCACATTACACGCATAATAATATTTTCCTAGCAGTAGTGATTACCTTACTACTAATTTTCAACTCTTATTCACTGTGATATAATTAGCAATTATGGTTGACTTACTTTCTAACAATCACTTTCTTTCTGACTTTCAATGTAGAATATATGAATGAAATTTTGAAATTTGCTAATAATCTACGAAATATTTGGAAGACATAAAATCAGTGTGCTGCGGCAAATAAATAAACTGAAACATTGCTCAGCTATTTTTTTTTAATTTCGAGCGAACTCCAACAAATGTTATAATCTTTTTTTTTCCTATCATGATATTTGATCGTCGCATACTCATAATCGATGCTCAAGGATACAGATGACGTTAATATCTGTTTATGGGCGAGAGCAGTCAATTCACTCATTTTATCTCTGGAATTCACAGATCGACAGTTGAATTTTGAAAAAAGAATTGTTTCTAAACTTTAATATTCAGTTAGGTGCCGAGAAAGTGTAGTATGTCTCATTTTCTTAGACTCCGCCATGACATGCTTCCTTTTAAATTACAACAAACGCTAAAATACATTCATCATTATTATTAATAATTATTAACTATTTTTTTAGACAAAATCCGAAAAATATATAGAATGTGATTCCTCCATCTTGACGCAAAAGGTCAACAAAAATAAGAAGAAATATTAATGAAAAAGTAATGAGGCTTTATTATATCAGCAAACATATATAAATCCAAATGATTAATACAAACTGTTGGATATATATATATATATATATATATATATATATATATATATATATATATATATATATATATATATATATATATGATTAAACAATCTCTTTATAATGACCGTCTTGATCGTTATCAAGAGTTAAATAGCGATCAGTACTCGAGTCAAAAATAGAACAGATAACATAAACTTTGAACTTTTAATCCAGAATTGTGTTCTAGGTGTGCAAGGATTTACTCGAAAATTGGGAAAATACAATAAAATGTAAACAAAGTAATCTTTTAGGTTGGGTCTAAGAAAACGTGTTAATGCACACACAAGACGCATACACACACAAGACGCATACACACACACACATACATATATATATATATATATATATATATATATATATATATATATATATATATATATATATATATATAAAGCTGATGAAAGATATTGTTAAGTTTACTCACTGTCTTTGAATCCACGTGGTGGGACGTAAGTAACGGTCGGATGTGGAATAACTTCGCTGGACATCAGAGTACCATTGATAGCGGTCACCTCAGCAGTTACATAGTAGTTGCTATCGAGCTTTAGTCCCAGTGAGTTGACTGTGTCAGTGATTTCATGAAGGTAAGGATAAGCAAAATCCCAAGGCATCTCGTGAACTCCACCAAGAATAAAGAACTGCCCTGCATCATTATCACAGTTATCGCTATGTCTTTTGTCTTTCGAAGGAATACACAATTTGATTCTGACATTTGCAGACGTCTTGATTCCACCCAATCTAAAGTTGGCGTATGCTCTTGCATGTGATTTGCGCTCTTTCAGTAAAGTTTCAAGTTCCTCTATCGACATTCCATTCAGGGTAAGATCGTCATATTCATATCCCAAATGATCGTATTGAAATAAGCTGCTGGGTTTGGCATTGTCCTTCGTGATCGTGAACGGATTGCTGTCACGTCCAAAAGGTTCCATCGGATGATGGAACAAATTCAAGCCGCAGTTTGGTCTTGTCGATAGTCCACGGTGTTTTTGCAAGGCTTGCCACAAGGCAAACTGTCGTTCGACATTGGAATGATGCAAAAAGAAAAGTGGATCATAAGATGTATACTCAAGACTGGACATGGAATGAGTGAATCTGCCTCCAACTAAATAGTGGATAGGGTTGTGGGCTACTTCCAGCTGCACTTCAAAATGACAGTAATCCTCGTGTTCCAGAGCATTTAGGACACCCTCCAGAAGAAAGTTCTTATGGCCTTCTTTGGAAGCTTCATAAAGTCTGGCATCGACTGCTCTAGCTGTGACTCTGTTTTCAAATTTGATCTCGCCGGAGTAGAAGACATTCTTCTTGGGTTTCTGGCCAGTGGGGTCGATAAACAGTGGATGCTGCACTAACTCAGGAAGGTGAGACATAGGTTTTGTCCAATCCCAGTAGGGAATACCAAGAGTGGCACCATGTGCAGTAATTGCTTGCTCAAACTGTACCATATAGAGCCTATGCCACATCGGGAATGTAGGCATACCGTGAAGACAGCACACAATGGTCGAACCATCGGCAGCTTTACAGTCAGCTGGTTCCCCGTGGTAGGCTGAGATGGCCTGGTAGCCTGTGGCTCCATCATCATCCTGCATATTACGCAGGGCAATTTGCAGATTGAGAATTTCATCAGGGGTCAATGTGTCGACGTTTTTACGGATTAAATTGCCTAGAAAGAAAGAAAAATCAACTGTAATAAAATTTCTCATTCATAAAATATCGATAAATTTATTTTTTAACTTACGTACCATCTGCTCTGCTTACAATTGTCATCCATACCTGCAACAAATAAATGATAAAATATATTAAATACAAGTTGTATGTACAATTAAATCAATCAGAATTTTAAAATTTCACTTAAAATTAAAATATTTTGAAGTTTCACTATTCTTTTATTGAAATAAAATCAATATATTTAGTGGCTTAGTGAGGAGGTCAAGTAAATAAATTCTCCCTGACCTTCGAGTCGGGATCACTGTGTAGTATCTTTTTTTCACCTCGCTGACATGTTTTTGTCTTCGGGCTGTTCACAGAAATGCTTTGTGGGATGTCTGGTCTCGGAAATTCCAACTGTAGCATTACTATTCACATTGCCCTAAGAATATCGGGAGAGCACCGACGTCAGCGTGACAGTGTCTCACATCTTGCTATTGTCAGGAGGCGAGTAAATAACTACGTTCCCTAGCATTTGGACAGTGATCGGAATGTAATGTCTGTTCTTCATTTCTTTGTCCTATTTCTGTATTCGGGTAGATCATTGAAAAAGTCCCGGGGATTCTTCATTGCACGCTAGAATGATGATCGCGAGGACTGGGTAATTGTTGTCCTTAACCTGCATGTATGTGTATATGAATACTCATTAAAAACGAGCTTGTATCACATCCCGACAGCACGGGGAGGCAAGTAAATTAAAGCTCGTCTTTGATGCGTGATTAAAGTGTAGTAACTGTTCTCTGTTCCTTTTAAATTTATAAGAAAAGCCAGAACTCGCGGCGGCAGGTTTGGTAGAGAATTTAGTGTATTAGGTCACAGAAACTTAGTCCTTTTTGTTCGTGTGTGAATAGCGCATGAAAATGTAATATCTGTTTTTTCAAGTTATGAAATCTTTGACCTTACATAATTTGTTTTTAATATTTATAAGTATTATGATTTTCTGTTTGCAGATGCGAATCAGCTTAGAATATTTTCAATATTGGGTTAATCTAGTGTTTTCTGCTGTCATTGCTGTTTCATTGCTCACATACTCTGCTTCTTTAGAATCGGTTAGGCTATTAAATAGCTTTTTTTATATGAAAATCTTCACTTTTCTTTCTTTTATCCGTTTTACCTGACTGCTTTCCTCACTACTTGTAATTATTCTATTTGACGGCATAAAAACAACTTTTTCCAACAGAAAAAATGCTAAAGATCGTCTTGCTTTTAATGTTGAAGGTTGATGCCTGCCGTTGGCTAATTTTGCTTCCAGCGCTCACTACCATCCTCTATGATTTTGCCATCACAAACGTTCACTTCCACATTCGCTGACTCCATAACAAATGAATTTACTCGTTTATATCCTTAGTTCCCCAGTTTTCGTTTTTAAACGAAGATCTTGCATTATCGCTGTTCTCCATCAAGATGAGCGATCTCGGACAGAGAGCACATTTCGCAGATTATTTGCAGTTCCAGCAAATGAAGATTTCTGAAGCGATGGGATTTTAAGTTTTATTCAGATTCAATGTAGGGCTATACGTTCGGTGGCATAAGCCCCAACGCCACAATGATAACTGGGACAATTGTGGCCGGAAACTATTACTGTTATGACCGAAACAAAATATATACATATATATATATATATATATATATATATATATATATATATATATATATATATATATATATATATATATATTAAAGTGATTAAAACGCTGAATGGGACACTACCGCGGTTTTGAAAGCCAAGGTCTCATCAGGTGGTTAACGCTGAGTTTTAATTTTTTTTAAGATATTAAATCGCTCTCAGGTTTCATTCATCTTACTTGAAATTCATCACTTTTTAATGCATACGATCTTAAAACCACTATCTTAGCGTTTATTTATTTCGGTATATATATATATATATATATATATATATATATATATATATATATATACATATATATATTGGGTATATATGTGGATAGACATTATATATTTATTAGATATATATATACACATATATATATTGGGTATATATGTGGATAGACATTATATATTTATTAGATATATATATATACATATATATATATATTGAGTATATATGTGGATAGACATTATATATTTATTAGATATATATATATATATATATATATATATATATATATATATATATATATATATATATATATATATATATATATTGGGTATATATGTGGATAGACATTATATATATATATATATATGTATATATATATATATATATATATATATATATATATATATATATTGGGTATATATGTGGATAGACATTATATATATTAGATATATATATTAGATATATATATATTGGGTATATATGTGGATAGACATTATATATATATTAGATATATATATATATATATATATATATATATATATATATATATATATATATTGGGTATATATGTGGATAGACATTATATATATATATATTAGATATATATATATATATATATATATATATATATATATATATATATATATATATATATTGGGTATATATGTGGATAGACATTATATATATATATTAGATATATATATATATATATATATATATATATATTGGGTATATATGTGGATAGACATTATATATATTAGATATATATATATATATATATATATATATATATATATATATATATATTGGGTATATATGTGGATAGACATTATATATATATATATTATATATATATATATATATATATATATATATATATATATATATATATTGGGTATATATGTGGATAGACATTATATATATATATATTATATATATATATATATATATATATATATATATATATATATATATATATATATATATTGGGTATATACGTGGATAGACATTATATATATTAGATATATATATATATATATATATATATATATATATATATATATATATATATATTGGGTATATACGTGGATAGACATTATATATATTAGATATATATATATATATATATATATATATATATATATATATATATATATATATATATATTGGGTATATATGTGGATAGACATTATCTATATATATTAGATATATATATATATATATATATATATATATATATATATATTGGGTATATATGTGGATAGACATTATCTATATATATTAGATATATATATATATATATATATATATATATATATATATATATATATATATATATATATATATATATTGGTTATTATATGTGGATAGACATTTTTCATTTGTAAATCTTTGGTTAAATATCAACGAAAGTTCTTTTTTAATATTTTTTTATTTCTTTTCTATATTTTGGGCCATTTTCCTGATTTCTAGTTCATATTTAAATATAGACCATCCGATGTCTGACAAACTTCAGCTTTTATAAGATGTTATCAAAGAGTTTTGTTTTTGTGTTGTGTCGGTTTCATCATTTTTAAACATCGCGTCTTCGTGTGACACTTTGTATTGTTCTTTTTCTTTTTTATTTACAAAAACATATTAAGTATGTTTATTCCTAACTTTGATATCATTTTATTGATGATGGGTTGTTTTTTTTTATCTTAATGATTCTAGCATTTGTAGTGGTTTTTCTACAGTTCTTGCGATATAATATTGGTAAGGATGTGTTACATTTTTTGTGTTTTTGTGTTGGTTGGTAATATACGATTTACTTTATGTCAATCACCGTAATAATATAGTGGGTATGTAACCAATACATATACTCTTTGAATGAAATGTATAGATGTGTGTGTGTGTGTGTGTGTGTGCTAGAGTTCCAGTGCCATCAAAATTAACGGCAAGAAGTAATGTATTATATGTAATATGTATTGTATTGTAATTTTCGTTTAATCCATGTAAAATTTTATAATTTAAAATAGTTCGTTGTTAACGTTAATAATTAAAGAGTGCACAATTTATAAGCATCTCAGGAAAGATATCTGTATTTTATCCACATAAATGTTACATATTTACAATTTTTTTCTTTTACTGCAAAAGTTCCCAAAGCACAATATTTTTTGTGTAAACTTTGGAAGGTTTTAGTAATCCTTGACAGCCCGTAGATTCAATCTGTAATTTCAAAGTATGCTTATTTTTTGCACTACTAAGAGCAACTCGGGTTCTTGTTAAATATCAAAATTCGGAGTGTTATGACTCGATACGATTTACTGTGAACTGTGTTACCGTGAGGAGCTGTTCTCTTTGTAGTTCACTGCCTCCTCACATGCCAACTTGTGCGAAAACAGCTCGTAGATCGCAGAGAGAGGGAAAGAAGAGTACTTTGTAGTTTGTCAGAGCGGTAGATTTTTGCATGTGGGCGTACACTTGACTTTTGTTCGTCTCACGTTAACATTTTGCACACTACCTCTCAATTCTTACGCACAAACACAAATATATATATATGGCGTATTATATTTAAGGATGTATATATATAATGAAATTCATGCAAGCCTTACTAACAGAATAAGACCATTACACTATGAAAACGAATAAGATGGTTACAGACTACATTAATTCTTAAATAAAAATCAAACTGAGAGAAAATACAAAATACAAATAAGCAACTCACGATGAGGATGAGTGCCCTGTAGAGCGGGCAAATTCTGAGGAAGCCTCCCATGGTGACTTGGGTGTGTCCTTCCCTAAGGTCTGCTTTCGACCTTTGTGATGCACAGAGCTTAGTGAGCAGTTTTTAAATACCCCTCAAACCAATCAAATCAGCCCGATTGCTATCCACGTATCAGTGACAACGTAACTCAAACCTTTTGATAGCACATGATTATTGTTTTTTCGGCCACGTCAGTTAACCTGACTCCGCTTGTAATTCAAGCGGAGATATGAAAAAGATTTATTGTCTTAAACTTTTCGTAATCCGAAGAGATGCGTGAAAATCAGATCGTTATCAGTTGTAAAGAATAATAAATTTTGGCTTATGTTGTCTTTTCAGTTGCTTTTTATTTCCCCATTTTCCCCAATTTAATTTCATTTTTATATTCGTTACTCTTTTATGTGTTTTAACTCATCAAGACGCAGGTGGTCATGGCTCTCTACAACTTCCTAGACATTGTAGCTCTAACAATGTTTATGTTCTTACTATAACTTCCATTCTCTGTTCTGCAATCCTTTTACACAAAATCGTTAGGTCGGTTACTCGCTGTGTCCTTCTGCCTCGCTTGCCTTGAGTGTGTTCTGTGAGTGTCAGATTTTCCAGACCTTCTCTCCACATTATGTGTTCCAGAAACTTCAACTGTCTCTTTCTGATTTTAAGAATAAATGTCTTTTAAATTTCCATTTTCCTTAAAATTTCCGCATTGTTCACACGTTCCATCGATGAAATTTTGCTCACATGTTTCCTCTCAGCATTTTCTGTAAATCCTCATCCCATTTGTTCATAATTCGTATTCTCATTCCTGGTTTTATTGCAATGTTTCATTTCTTCGTCTATTGATGTTGATCACAAGACCAACTTTAATAAAATAGTCAATATTTTAGAAATGTTTTTGTTAATTACTATTTCAAACTAATTTTCTTGTTTTTGTCGCTTTTTACACAACGTTCCAGTCACTGGGCTCTCAAGCTTTCTCCTTACCTCAATGTCTGAAGAGAGTTGTTATTATACATTCATTCTTTTGCGCTGTTTTTTTTCTTTTTTATTATTTACATTTCAGCTGCATGGAAAAGGTAATGGTAAATCACACCACCATTTTCCAAAAAAATCATGGCAGTCACAGATAATAAAGAAAAGGAATCTCTTGAACGTCATGATCGCACGCGTCCTGAAGACACATGGCATTTAAAAAAAAAAAACAAAAAAAACTCTGGTCTTCTTTCTATGTTACTATTGTACATTGGTTCTGTAATGTCGTTACCATTCTCTTAGTTGTTTTTATCGCAGTCTTCCGATTTATCCTTCAACATATCATTTAAATTTTGTCTCGTTTAGTAAACGTTTGTGAAGTCAAAAAATAATTTCCGCCGGTGTACGCTGTTCTCATTTCTGTACCGTCTTATTGGGTCCTTACCAAGCGAATTTCAAAACTCATGACTTATATTTTACTTGTGTTAGGACTTTGCTCATCCACTGAACGGCAAAAACGCCATGGTCAAAATGACTCAAGTGAGAAAACTGGACTGAAATAGTCATTGTATAATAGACTATATTGTCTCAGACATTCATATTATGAGAAGATCGCAGAGTTCAGCGGCCGAAATGTTATGATGAAATCAACATATAATAGCAACAAATACCTTGTATCTGAAACAAGGATTCAAAAAAGTATTGTATTAGGCTTCGGCAATACTTAGGACTTTTTTCTTTTACTTGACACTGCAAATTTTTTCAATATGCCTCTAACTAATTCGTGGGTTGATTACTTCTTGTATAACCGAAAAAGGTCGGAATACGCATTGAAAAGACAAGGATGGAAAAACTTGTTTCAATAACTCCTAGAATAGTGACAAACAATGAGGTACCACACAATCTGAAAGTTGGGTTCACTTATTGTTTGGGAAATGAGAGGCAAAACACGCGGTGAATGTGAGGAGAATTTGTTTTTATTTTTGTGCGAATTCATACAACTTTGAGAAATGGGATTTAAAAGTAATGTTATAATACTTTATGAAATAAGATTCTTCTAAATTAAACGGTTTTGCTAAATAGTTGTTTTAGTAATGGTAGTGACAAGATAGTTCACGAATAATCTCCACAGATTTAATGCCCTTTCACTGCGCGCAAGGTGTGTGAGTAGTGTAAGCGTTAGCGGCTCAGAAAGGGAAATCGGCGAGACCTAGACACACCACTTCTGCTGTGGCAGCAGTACATATAGTTTATGTAATTATATTATTATAGGTAATATCAACTATTGAACAAGAAACATAAAATTTACGGGAAATAACTATGGTTTGGTTATTTTGCGGGTATTGTAAATAGCGTATGGAAGTGGTAGGATCAACCAAGAGAGCAGACAAAAATCTGGGGAGACTATAACACCCCCTCTTGCCTCTCGAAGTATCATCGACGATGACAATTGCTATTTCCAGAATTTCATAAGTAAAGCACCCCGTTAAGATAAAATTAATCAGTGAAATTACAAAATATTTTTAATTTATAAATAACTGAATTAGACAATTATTCAAACTATTTTGTAGGCTAGCATGAGATTATTTTCTTGATAATCACAAACAAATATGATTAATATTTTTAAGAAGTGCAGAAGTTAAAACATTAAGTATGGTATGAATTCAACACGAAAGGCCGTTAATATCAATTGCCTAAAAATGATATGCATTGCCAGTTAGAAAGAAAAGGATTTTTCGTTGTCAGGTATTAATATATATAACGATTATAGTAAAAAATAGCGGCATAATACTCATTAATAATGATTTCATTTTGGTAAAGTAATGTAAATAATTTTACTAAGGGATTAATTTTGAAATGCATTGAAAGTCAGATTTTCATTGGTCAAGAATTAATGCGAGCATTATTGATAGAGAAAGGCTATTAAATGTATAGTGTACATGCATTGCTAAGATATTTGACTGCAAACATGCTTTGAAAAGCAGGAAGAAATTAATTGTTAGGAATCAGAAATGAATCTAAGGATAGAATAGGGCGATAATATGGATAATGTAAAAATAGCTTATGATATTACTATGTGAATGCATTTACAATCAGAAGGTAATTAGTTGTCAGGAATTAATGAAGTATTAGTGATAAAATAGGAATGTTATATGTATAATGTAAAAGCATTGCTAATGATTTTGCAATATAAATTAATTTAAACTTAGAAAGAAAGGAATCGTCAATTATTAGGGATTAATGTAAGTTATACTACCTGAATAGTGATATTGACTGTATAGTTATTATTTCGTAGAAGGGTTTTATTGTAGAATTCATTGTAAATTATTTTACTATAAAAATGTATTAATGTTTTAATGCATTGTAAATGACTATATTATAGGACGTATTTTAAATGATTTCACTATAGAAAAATATTGAAAATCTGAAAGAAAATTAATCTTTTTTTGTTCGGAAGTAAGCTCAGCATTATTGTTTTGTTACGGAATTGAATTAAAATCAGAAAGAGAAGTATTTTCTTGGTCCTGATGTAAGATCAGCATTATTGTTTTACTACAGAAATGCATTAAAAATCAGGAAGAAATGGATTTTTCTTGGTCTTGAATGAAGTAAGATCAGCATTTTCTTTACTACAGAAATGCATTAAAAATCAGGAAGAAATGGATTTTTCTTGGTCCTGAATGAAGTAAGATCAGCATTATTTTTACTACAGAAATGCATTAAAAATCAGGAAATATTGAAAAATAATTGAAACATGCCTTTTCTGAAATCTCTCCATTCACAATACATAAAATGAGATAATTTTAGAAAATACGATTGTAAATGATCAGCATTTGATCAGCAGACAAGAATCATGTCTAATTTTCGTAACCCTTAAAAGACGAGTATCATCAGTTGATGTTTCATTGGAGATCAGTTGATATCACCAACTGATGATTGAAACTTTTTCCGATAGTAACATCCTTCTTTCATGTCTAAATGACTAATTGGCAACTCTACAATTTATGTGGCTACTATTTGTCCTTATACTGGCACTCATGTATGCAGCAGTTTCAAATTTGTCAAATTCAATATTCGTTAAATTCTTCCAAGCGTAAGCCACTTTTAACAATGGAATATATAAAGATGCTAATGGAAGATGATTTCCGATTGGCTTACGGCTACATCACGTTGAAACACCGGTTCGCGTACGATATCCGAAATTAAGCAACGTTGAGCCTGGTCAGTACCTAGATGTGAATATCTGTAAGCTGTGAGTTAATTAGTTGGACTTGTATCACTAGACCATCATTATCTCCAAAAAGAGAATTCTTAAAATTTAAAAATATTTCCTGGCTTTAAAGAACTTGCCAAGAGCTTATAAGCTGTAGAAAACAAATCAATTAATTTTCAACTGAGTCAGATGAGGATAATGCTGTAGATATTATAGTAATTAAGTAATATTTAAATCTAGAAAACTAACTTTTGTTTAATTTCCCTTCATTATTTTTAAAGCATCATGATATAATTTTTATAGCTTTGTGTTTAATTAAGGCGAAAATAAGTATAAAAACTATCCTTGTTTTGTACCCGTTTAGCGTGCACTTTTGTGCAATCTGTTTTCGCCGTGTAAGGAGTACTTTCTATGATGCTAAATATTCTGACGATCTCTCAGAATATGTTCTAATATTTTGATGATGATCAGATCCTAAGCAGAAATATCAAGAAACGTTTATTGAAATGACCTTTGTAAATCATCAATATTTGATCAACAAACAAGTATCATATGTCATGTTCTTAGTTTCTACATTGTTACTGGACAGAAATATTAAGGAACATTTATTGAAATGTGCATCGGTTACTGACAAGCATAAGTATTTTCTAACTGAATTTCTGGGATGATGTGTTATCATTTACATTATTTACATTCAAACTAATGCCTTTATCTTTGTTGTGATTGATAAGCCTTGTACAAATTTGATAATTTCTATTTGAATTTCTAGCATGAAGGGTTATTATCATTTATATAGTGTTATGCTAGAATAAAATTTGCATTCAATTTTACACCAGACTACCCAGGGATACAGGTGCAGAATCACATGACTGTTACTATAGAAATGCACGAAAAGTCAGAAAGAGAAGGATTGTCAGTGGTCTGGAAATAAAATGAAGATTATTGATAGTGCAGAGTTATTAACTCAAAAGGAAACTGTTGATAGATTTAAATGGAATCCAAATATTGAATAAAAAGAAAGCTGGTCTCCATTCACAATACATAAAAAGAGGTAAATCTGAAACATACGCTTTGTACATCATCAATGTTTGATGAACGTTATTTACAATGGAATTAATGATCTAATCTTTGTTGTTATTATCACAACGTTTCGGCCTTCTTCAGATGTCTGTCACTCCAGGTAACCTTCAAGAAATTTCTCAATGAACCGTATATTTAATCTTCAAGGTAGAATTTCTGGTTTCGCTGTTTACTGAATCTGAGTCTATACTTCCTGGTCTAGGGATTGAGCTCGCAATTATTATGTAACTAAATTAACAAATAAACCAACACTTAAGGAGTAAATAATTTAACAAGAGAATTTATTTCATCTTATTTGTCTTTCTCTTTCTTGTTATATTAGGTATAATGGACATTAGATTTTTAGCACAAATTATTGGCATTTATTACGAATATTTCATTAGCATTTCTTTCAACTTAAACTAGTAGTATTAGATATAGTAGACTTTTCTGAAACAAAGTATTATTGATTATATCATTCATTTTTACGAGTTATTATTAATTCTATTTCTTTTTGTTTCTTTCAATAATCGTATTAGATATAATAATTTTCAAATTTCGTGGACGTAGCGTTGTTATATGATATTCACCTTTGACTAGTAGTACTTTTATTTTATTTCTTTTTGTTTCTTTCAATAATCGTATTAGATGAAATATTTTTTGAATATCGTAGATGAAGTATTGTAAATTATTATTCATTTTGTACTAGTATCTATTTCATCTTATGCCCATTACATTTTATAGCCACCTTTATACTCTAGTCTCATCAGCAAGGCAAGAGCTCCGGAGATGCAAGTCTCACAAGGTTAAGAGATACCTCACTTGAGGCTTAATTTTAATTTCCAACAATCTCTTCTTACTGTTATTAGTAACATTTAGTAAGATGAAATAAATTCTAGTCAAAAACTTAGAATAATTACTACAACCGTATTTTTCGGGGTTACATTTACCATTTGTAATTCATATTTTAATATTCTAAACAAGAAAATTAAATAAAGAAAAACAAAGTTAAATAAATTTTAAAGAACGTTATTGAAATCAATATCAAGTTCTCACTGGTGATGTATTGAAGCTAATAAAAAAGATTTGGGATTTAGATTAGCGATTAACCTTCCGTCATTTCTTGTCATCACATCTATAAAATATGTTATCTTTGTGACTCGATAGCAGCAAACAAGGTCGAATAACAAAAAGTTCTTATCAGTTCATCTAACTTTACGAGAGCATAAGTGAAAACTGATATTTATACTTGGATTTTAGCCCTAATAATATTTTGCCTTTGAGAAAGCAAGAATTATTTTGTTACATAATACTTCCCGTTAAAAATGGTAATACTAATATAAGCCGTTTCTTTATAAGGAAATATTTAGCATTCACTAACCAAGCAGCCAGTGCTCCTGTCGGTTGAAACTTTATCTCTTAAAACATGTTTTTAAGGAAAATAGGCTTCTCAAGCCCAATAACTGTTATTGCTCTTTCCATTATTGATGTTGGTTTCCTTCCTAACCTTTTGTTTGAAGTAGTGTGGAATGTCAACATATTAATTATGTCATTCTTTTCTTGATGGGTTACATGTGCTTTCCAATTTGATTGTTCTGGTTGTTGAATGCCTTCACATGATGTGGTTTCTGCTATTTGGTACAGTTCATTGTCTGTGATTCTCTCGTGCTGGTCTACATGGTTCAAAGAAGGAAGATACTTGCTAAGAGCTACAGGCTTCAATCGCTTGTTGTCATTTTTCAATATTGATAGAGGTTTCCTTCCTAGCCTTTTATTTGAAGTAGTGTGGAACGTCAACATATAAATTATGTCATTCTTTTCTTGATGGGTTACATGCGCTTTCCAATTTGATTGTTCTGGTTGTTGAATGCCTTCACATGATGTGGTTTCTGCTATTTGGTACAGTTCATTGTCTGTGATTCTCTCGTGCTGGTCTACATGGTTCAAAGAAGGAGGATACTTGCTACAGGCGTCAATCGCTTGTTGTCATTTTTCAATATTGAGAGAGGTTTCCTTCCTAGCCTTTTATTTGAAGTAGTGTGGAACGTCAACATATAAATTATGTCATTCTTTTCTTGATGGGTTACATGCGCTTTCCAATTTGATTGTTCTGGTTGTTGAATGCCTTCACATGATGTGGTTTCTGCTATTTGGTACAGTTCATTGTCTGTGATTCTCTCGTGCTGGTCTACATGGTTCAAAGAAGGAAGATACTTGCTACAGGCTTCAATCGCTTGTTGTCATTTTTCAATATTGAGAGAGGTTTCCTTCCTAGCCTTTTATTTGAAGTAGTGTGGAACGTCAACATATAAATTATGTCATTCTTTTCTTGATGGGTTACATGCGCTTTCCAATTTGATTGTTCTGGTTGTTGAATGCCTTCACATGATGTGGTTTCTGCTATTTGGTACAGTTCATTGTCTGTGATTCTCTCGTGCTGGTCTACATGGTTCAAAGAAGGAAGATACTTGCTACAGGCTTCAATCGCTTGTTGTCATTTTTCAATATTGAGAGAGGTTTCCTTCCTAGCCTTTTATTTGAAGTAGTGTGGAATGTCAACATATAAATTATGTCATTCTTTTCTTGATGGGTTACATGCGCTTTCCAATTTGATTGTTCTGGTTGTTGAATGCCTTCACATGATGTGGTTTCTGCTATTTGGTACAGTTCATTGTCTGTGATTCTCTCGTGCTGGTCTACATGGTTCAAAGAAGGAAGATACTTGCTACAGGCTTCAATCGCTTGTTGTCATTTTTCAATATTGAGAGAGGTTTCCTTCCTAGCCTTTTATTTGAAGTAGTGTGGAATGTCAACATATAAATTATGTCATTCTTTTCTTGATGGGTTACATGCGCTTTCCAATTTGATTGTTCTGGTTGTTGAATGCCTTCACATGATGTGGTTTCTGCTATTTGGTACAGTTCATTGTCTGTGATTCTCTCGTGCTGGTCTACATGGTTCAAAGAAGGAAGATACTTGCTACAGGCTTCAATCGCTTGTTGTCATTTTTCAATATTTAGAGAGGTTTCCTTCCTAGCCTTTTATTTGAAGTAGTGTGGAATGTCAACATATAAATTATGTCATTCTTTTCTTGATGGGTTACATGCGCTTTCCAATTTGATTGTTCTGGTTGTTGAATGCCTTCACATGATGTGGTTTCTGCTATTTGGTACAGTTCATTGTCTGTGATTCTCTCGTGCTGGTCTACATGGTTCAAAGAAGGAAGATACTTGCTACAGGCTTCAATCGCTTGTTGTCATTTTTCAATATTGAGAGAGGTTTCCTTCCTAGCCTTTTATTTGAAGTAGTGTGGAATGTCAACATATAAATTATGTCATTCTTTTCTTGATGGGTTACATGCGCTTTCCAATTTGATTGTTCTGGTTGTTGAATGCCTTCACATGATGTGGTTTCTGCTATTTGGTACAGTTCATTGTCTGTGATTCTCTCGTGCTGGTCTACATGGTTCAAAGAAGGAAGATACTTGCTACAGGCTTCAATCGCTTGTTGTCATTTTACAATATTGAGAGAGGTTTCCTTCCTAGCCTTTTATTTGAAGTAGTGTGGAATGTCAACATATAAATTATGTCATTCTTTTCTTGATGGGTTACATGCGCTTTCCAATTTGATTGTTCTGGTTGTTGAATGCCTTCACATGATGTGGTTTCTGCTATTTGGTACAGTTCATTGTCTGTGATTCTCTCGTGCTGGTCTACATGGTTCAAAGAAGGAAGATACTTGCTACAGGCTTCAATCGCTTGTTGTCATTTTTCAATATTGAGAGAGGTTTCCTTCCTAGCCTTTTATTTGAAGTAGTGTGGAACGTCAACATATAAATTATGTCATTCTTTTCTTGATGGGTTACATGCGCTTTCCAATTTGATTGTTCTGGTTGTTGAATGCCTTCACATGATGTGGTTTCTGCTATTTGGTACAGTTCATTGTCTGTGATTCTCTCGTGCTGGTCTACATGGTTCAAAGAAGGAGGATACTTGCTACAGGCGTCAATCGCTTGTTGTCATTTTTCAATATTGAGAGAGGTTTCCTTCCTAGCCTTTTATTTGAAGTAGTGTGGAACGTCAACATATAAATTATGTCATTCTTTTCTTGATGGGTTACATGCGCTTTCCAATTTGATTGTTCTGGTTGTTGAATGCCTTCACATGATGTGGTTTCTGCTATTTGGTACAGTTCATTGTCTGTGATTCTCTCGTGCTGGTCTACATGGTTCAAAGAAGGAAGATACTTGCTACAGGCTTCAATCGCTTGTTGTCATTTTTCAATATTGAGAGAGGTTTCCTTCCTAGCCTTTTATTTGAAGTAGTGTGGAATGTCAACATATAAATTATGTCATTCTTTTCTTGATGGGTTACATGCGCTTTCCAATTTGATTGTTCTGGTTGTTGAATGCCTTCACATGATGTGGTTTCTGCTATTTGGTACAGTTCATTGTCTGTGATTCTCTCGTGCTGGTCTACATGGTTCAAAGAAGGAAGATACTTGCTACAGGCTTCAATCGCTTGTTGTCATTTTTCAATATTTAGAGAGGTTTCCTTCCTAGCCTTTTATTTGAAGTAGTGTGGAACGTCAACATATAAATTATGTCATTCTTTTCTTGATGGGTTACATGCGCTTTCCAATTTGATTGTTCTGGTTGTTGAATGCCTTCACATGATGTGGTTTCTGCTATTTGGTACAGTTCATTGTCTGTGATTCTCTCGTGCTGATCTACATGGTTCAAAGAAGGAGGATACTTGCTACAGGCGTCAATCGCTTGTTGTCATTTTTCAATATTGAGAGAGGTTTCCTTCCTAACCTTTTGTTTGAAGTAGTGTGGAACGTCAACATATAAATTATGTCATTCTTTTCTTGATGGGTTACATGCGCTTTCCAATTTGATTGTTCTGGTTGTTGAATGCCTTCACATGATGTGGTTTCTGCTATTTGGTACAGTTCATTGTCTGTGATTCTCTCGTGCTGGTCTACATGGTTCAAAGAAGGAAGATACTTGCTACAGGCTTCAATCGCTTGTTGTCATTTTTCAATATTGAGAGAGGTTTCCTTCCTAGCCTTTTATTTGAAGTAGTGTGGAACGTCAACATATAAATTATGTCATTCTTTTCTTGATGGGTTACATGCGCTTTCCAATTTGATTGTTCTGGTTGTTGAATGCCTTCACATGATGTGGTTTCTGCTATTTGGTACAGTTCATTGTCTGTGATTCTCTCGTGCTGGTCTACATGGTTCAAAGAAGGAAGATACTTGCTACAGGCTTCAATCGCTTGTTGTCATTTTTCAATATTGAGAGAGGTTTCCTTCCTAGCCTTTTATTTGAAGTAGTGTGGAATGTCAACATATAAATTATGTCATTCTTTTCTTGATGGGTTACATGCGCTTTCCAATTTGATTGTTCTGGTTGTTGAATGCCTTCACATGATGTGGTTTCTGCTATTTGGTACAGTTCATTGTCTGTGATTCTCTCGTGCTGGTCTACATGGTTCAAAGAAGGAAGATACTTGCTACAGGCTTCAATCGCTTGTTGTCATTTTTCAATATTGAGAGAGGTTTCCTTCCTAGCCTTTTATTTGAAGTAGTGTGGAATGTCAACATATAAATTATGTCATTCTTTTCTTGATGGGTTACATGCGCTTTCCAATTTGATTGTTCTGGTTGTTGAATGCCTTCACATGATGTGGTTTCTGCTATTTGGTACAGTTCATTGTCTGTGATTCTCTCGTGCTGGTCTACATGGTTCAAAGAAGGAAGATACTTGCTAAGAGCTACAGGCTTCAATCGCTCGTTGTCATTTTTCAATATTGATAGAGGTTTCCTTCCTAACCTTTTGTTTGAATTAGTGTGGAACGTCAACATATTAATTATGTCATTCTTTTCTTGATGGGTTACATGCGCTTTCCAATTTGATTGTTCTGGTTGTTGAATGCCTTCACATGATGTGGTTTCTGCTATTTGGTACAGTTCATTGTCTGTGATTCTCTCGTGCCGGTCTACATGGTTCAAAGAAGGAGGATACTTGCTAAGAGCTACATGCTTCAATCGCTTGTTGTCATTTTTCAATATTGATAGAGGTTTCCTTCCTAACCTTTTGTTTGAAGTAGTGTGGAACGTCAACATATTAATTATGTCATTCTTTTCTTGATGGGTTACATGCGCTTTCCAATTTGATTGTTCTGGTTGTTGAATGCCTTCACATGATGTGGTTTCTGCTATTTGGTACAGTTCATTGTCTGTGATTCTCTCGTGCTGGTCTACATGGTTCAAAGAAGGAAGATACTTGCTAAGAGCTACAGGCTTCAATCGCTCGTTGTCATTTTTCAATATTGATAGAGGTTTCCTTCCTAACCTTTTGTTTGAAGTAGTGTGGAACGTCAACATATTAATTATGTCATTCTTTTCTTGATGGGTTACATGCGCTTTCCAATTTGATTGTTCTGGTTGTTGAATGCCTTCACATGATGTGGTTTCTGCTATTTGGTACAGTTCATTGTCAGGGATTCTCTCGTGCTGGTCTACATGGTTCAAAGAAGGAAGATACTTGCTAAGAGCTACAGGCTTCAATCGCTCGTTGTCATTTTTCAATATTGATAGAGGTTTCCTTCCTAACCTTTTATTTGAAGTAGTGTGGAACGTCAACATATAAATTATGTCATTCTTTTCTTGATGGGTTACATGCGCTTTCCAATTTGATTGTTCTGGTTGTTGAATGCCTTCACATGATGTGGTTTCTGCTATTTGGTACAGTTCATTGTCTGTGATTCTCTCGTGCTGGTCTACATGGTTCAAAGAAGGAAGATACTTGCTAAGAGCTACAGGCTTCAATCGCTCGTTGTCATTTTTCAATATTGATCTGTGAAAGAATTTTATTCAGGTATTTAGATATTTGTCAATAAGTCTGACGCTATGCATAACATCCATGTTAAAGCCTCAACCTGACAAGGCAATTTAAGAACATGAGAAAATTTTAGATTAAGGTTTTTGTATTCTTGCGGTGTTTGACGAAACTACCCCTAGTACAGCCTATCCTTTGTTCTATTGCCTTATCTTCTCTTTGTACCTGCAAAGAATCGCTGAAAAATGAGCATAAATTATGGAAAATGCCCAAAACTTAATAAAAAAAATATTTTATCGCCAAAATGTTATTATTAAGAGAAAAACAGAGGATTTTTTATTAGTAAATGATATTTTTAATCCTTTTTAGAACCTTCAAAATTTTAGTTAATTTTTTGTGTTTGTGTGCCAGCATAAATTAGTATCTAAATTTTAGCGTCTTTTTTTAGTTAAAAAATTTGATTTAGAAATTCTTGCAAAAATCGAATAATTGTCGCATCTTAATGGAACTTTCAGGACTTATTCACAAACTAATTAAATTAATTTAGAAATGTTTTCTTTTTTTTAGAAAATCTTCGTAAAAATATTTTTGTACATCTGTTAACCCCCTACTTATTTAATTTTATGAACTTTCGAGGAATTAATTTGTGTAGAGCTTAATGTTTATATTACTTATAAGAATACGTCCTTGGATAATTTAAATCAATATTTTTTATAAAACAGGACTCCCAGTTACCGAAAATCTGCTCTGAATATTACAATAAAAAATGCAATAAAAATAAGGCATTATTTAATTAGAAATTACTTTTATGAATAAGATATATTATAGACATATATATGTTTTAAGAATATTTTTCGATGAATAATGAATTTTTACAAGAATTGTTTTAATTTTAATTATAATAATTTATAACGTTTTAAATCTTTTAAAATTCTATATTAATTTGAAGTGGTTAGATGATATTGCTGTTAAGTAAAAAGTATATTTACTAATCATAAAGGATAAAATTCACTACAATTCGGCGACCACAGTATTTTAAAAAGAATTTAGAATTGTTTTATGTGTGTATAAACGTGCCGATTTTTGTATATACGGACGTTCATACACGACATTATGATATTTAGTAATCTTTGTTTCTTCCTGTAGAAGGCACAACTACCTGAACAACCACGACAAGCTTCTTCATTCTCAACCTAATGTTTACAGGTATGATATTTAGTAATCTTATGTTTGTTTTGCACCCGGCCAAATACGCAACCTCATGACAGGCCTCTTCATTCTCAACCTAATAATTTCACCTGTGATAATTAATAAACTTAGTTGAGTCTTGCATGAGGTCAAATGCGCAACACGGCAGGCCACTTCATTCTCTGCTTGATGATTTATGTTATGCAATCTGAAATTGATCTTAATTTGGCACAAGGCGAAATACGCAACTACTTCACCCAACATGACAGGCCTCTTCAATCACAATCTAATGATTTCTGTTGAGACAATTACTAATGTTAGTTTAGTCATACATCAGACCAAATATGCAAATTCACGCCATTCACCACGGAAGGACTCTACCTAATAATTTAGATTATACAATTCACAATTAAGCTTACTCCTGCACAAGGCAAAATGCTCAACTACCCCAGCCAACCAGGATAGGCCTCTTCATTCTCAAACTAATGATTTCAGTAATGAGATTCACTAGAGACATTTAGTTACTTTACAAGACAGAATGCGCAGCTAGATCCCCCATCATGACAGGCTGTTTCACCCTCTACCTAATGTGTTCAGTTATGACATTTACTAATGTTTACTGCGTAGTTCTGCAGAAGACAAAATACACAACTTCCTCAATTACCAGGACAGGCCTTTTCAGTCTCAACCTAATGCTTTCAGTTGAGATAATTACTAACATTAATTTAGTCTTGCACCATGCCAAATACGCCATCAATCACTGAAGGGCACTAAATTATCTATATAATTATTTAAGTTATGCAACTTACACTTAAACTTACTCCTGTTCGAGGCAAAATACTCAACTACCTCATCTATCAGGATTGGCCTCTTCATTCTCAACCTAATGATTCCATTTATAATATTTACTAATCCTAGTTCCTTTTAAGACAGAATGTGCAACTAACTCAGTCACCATAGCAGACCTCTCCATTCTTTATCTATTTTTTCAGTCCGATATTTACTAATCTTAGCTTAGTCCTGTACAAGGCAAAATTTGCTACTACCTCAGCCACCAGGACAGGCCGTTTCATTCTCAATCTAATGCTTTCAGTTGAGATAATTACTAATATTAGTTTACTCTTACGCCATGCCAAATGTGAAAATATTTCATCCACCTGAGAAGTTCACTTTATTTTCTACCTAATATATTCAGTGATATTTAACTGGTATTTCAATAAAATCGTCCTATGCTGTGAACAGGTTAATATAAGTAGATAAGCTCGCCTATTGCCCCGCATTCCTTCAGTTTTTATTGGACAGTATTAGATGTTTAAACCCTGTTTCCTGTTTAGGATATCGTTTACGGGTTCTTTCAACCATGGCTATATATTGATTTAATTGTCATTTCGTGATCTGACTGATCAGTGGCTGCGACTCGTCATTATGAAGGTGTACCGGATTAGCAGTTTTCTGGTTACTGCACCCAACTGCTAGTAAGGAGCGCAGACTGCTCTAATCAACAGTCGCATAATATCGGAGTATTTTTAATGCCATGTCGCACATGGGTAGGTGTGCATACATGTATTTTCCGGTGGACAAATCTGAGCTGCATTATACCACGTTCTGGTCAGTTTGTGTTGTCATTGATGAGAGATACTGATAATTATTTTGACCTTTTTCTTTTTTCTTATTAATGCAAAATCTTCTTATGACACGTACAATAAATAAAAACAATACGAGAAAACCAATAAATAAAAGTTCAGGGATACCCCTCAAACGTTCTTTCCCCAATATTCGTTGTACCCGTTCCGATATCTGCAGTGTAGAATCTTGAATTTAACTTCTATCGTTACCAATGAAACCTCTATTCCAAGTTATCTTCCTCTTTGTCGAAAAGATCCTAGCATATATCTGTATAGCCTTGGTGTTTATATCCTGGAAATCTTCCAACGGCATGAAAATTGTCCCTCGAGTTCTTTCGTGTGCTTTCGACTTTCGTTTTTGCATTCTATTATCTCTTTTTCTTTCATCACTCTCGTTCTCAGGACTGCAATATATTAGACAAAATTTCTGACTATAGAAATGGCTCTCTTTCTACTTTCATCTACGAGAAATTTTTGTGTTTGGAGATTTTAATGTCATCACATCATGTGATGTAAGCGTTCTAATGTTATCGATGCTACCGATATTCAAACTTTCAGCTTACCGTTGATCAGTCGCTTATTCAAATAGTGGATTTCCTTATTCGTTTTCCTAATAAATCGGATCAACCTATTTCTTCGCTTGTTTTGTTCCTTACCTCCTCTCAAAGCTCTTGTAGAGCATCACGACTCTCCTCTTGGCAATTTCGATCACGCTATAGAATCTGTTGATATTTCTTTTACTTGTGACTTTTTTCTTCGAGAAGCCCCTTAGGTTGATATTCTTAACCATGGTTTCTTTTTTGTGCTAAAGTTGGCATCGATACTATTGTACCTTCTCGAAAACGGAAGATAAAGCCACAATCTTCTTCATGGTTCCCACTGGCCCTTTCATCTGCTATAGCTCACAATTTTTCCGAATATACCAGCGTGACAGATCCAGTCACAACGGACGGCTATTTGAGTCTGCACGTAATCATTGTAAACGTGTCCTCGAAGGAGAAAAATCTTTGTTTGCTGATAGAATGAGACACCGTATAGCCTCTAACAAGTTTGGTTCTCGTGCCTCCTGGAGGCTCTCTAATAATATCTTAAATCAGAGTATATCTTCTACCCACTTCTAATCACTCAATCTGAGGTGTTAATATCTGCTTATAAAGCAGAATATTTTTCACATAAATTCTCTAAAAATTCTACTCTTGGGTTATTAGAGTATCTTTGTCTGACTTTCCAATTAGAACTGAGTCTCTGTTCAGTAATATGCATATAACTTTTTCCGTGGTTTCTCTAAACTGGATCCCCATAAAGCATATGAACCTGATGTTATCCCTACAATAGTCCTTGTGCTTCAGAACTGGTTTCTTTTCTCTCTAAATCCTTCAATAAATACCTTGCTGTTTCTTGCTTGTTTGAAATCCTCTCCTGTAGTTCCAGGTTTTAAGAACTGGGGTGAACCTTTGATCCTTCTAACGATCGGTCTATTAGCCTTCTACCTCTTTTTGACAAAGTTGGTGCGGAATGATAAATCGGAGAGCCGAGTTCGAACTCCAGTCGAGTTTGTTATAATCACTTACACACAAATACCTTTGGGAAAGGCATGAATCCATCACTTCTTCCCCACACCTATGAGTTGAATAGCAGGACAGACAGAGATCTTTAGCCTTGGTTGTCAAGCCGTCTACTGGTAGAGAGAAATAGCAACCATACTGCCTAATCAGTGATGTATGGAAAGATATATACTGTGTATCAAGTATGACACTTAACTGACTGACGGAAGACCCTGATCAACACCGAATTGGTTAAGCATTTCATATCGCTGTCTTCTTTCGGATATGACTTTCAATTCTCTAAGTCGTCTGCTGATGTATCAATGATTATTGGTGAATGATTTTATCAAGCTTTAGATAAGAATAGTGAATCTCGGGCTGTTGCTTTGGGTATCTCGAAAGCATTTGCAGGGTTGGCCATATTGCTCTTCTTCACAAGTTGAAATGTTCTGAAATTTCTGAACGATTTTTGAACTGATTCAGTCTTATCGTCATCGTGAAATAAAAGTTGTCCTGGACGGTCACTTTTCTAGATCGTTTTGCATTAATGCAGGTCCCCCCAAAGCTCTATCCTTGAACCTACGTTGTTCCTAATTTTCATCAGAGGCCTTCCTGATGTTATCAGTTCTCAACTCGATATCTATGCCGATGATACAACTATTTACTCCTGACTTAATGGTAAGTCTGATTGGTTCGATAATTTCAAATTGGCGGCTGATCTTAAAAATAACCTACAATCGGTTGTTAACGGCAGCAAGAAATTGCTTGTTAATTTCAACGCCTCCAAAATAAAACTGCTCTCTGTTAATCGTCTGAGATAACCATTTCTTCTTTCTATTAGTATGGCTGATGCTAACCTCCAGGAAAGTAACTCATTGCACCTTCTCGAACTAACCTTTTCCGTTGACAGAAAGTAGAAAGATTACATTGAATCAATTACTATGTCTGCTGCTAGGAAAATTGGTTAACGCTCTCGTGCTAGACATTTTCTCGCCTGAATCTACCTTAAAGAATTATAAGTTTACCACTCGTCCTTGCTTTGAATATTGTTGCCATATCTGGTCTGGTGCTATATGTTTAGAGATTCTTGATAAAACCTAAAGAAGTGATCGGCAAGGTTATTGGCCTTGACCTGGAATCTCGGGTTCAGTCACTTTCCTAGTGCCGTAATATAAATTCCCCGTGCTTTTTCTATAAATACTTTCATGGTAATCATTCTGATGATCTTTCCTCTTTGGTACTTAGACTTTATGAATTTAAGCGTAATGCTAGATTGACGGCAAGGTCACATCATTTTACTGTTGAAGTGGCTAGATGCTAACATTTTCTTCTATCGCACTTCCCGCTTGTGGAACTCTCTTGTGATTTCTTGCTTCTCAGTCAACTTTGATCATTAAAAATGTAAATGAAATTTCAGTCGTCTGCTTTCTTAATTCCTGTTCTTTTATTATCGTCTCTTCTTAATAATGATTTTCTTTTTCTTATTCTTTCACACTCAGTAACCCTTTGTGCCTTATGACTTCATTACCTTGCTTGGAGTGAAATTATTTAAAAAATGAGCCTCAATCAGAGCGTTGATAACAGAAAGCTGATGTGTTTATAGTTGTGTTTACCTGATGGGAGAGCGGAAAGAGATATCAGCAGAAACTAACATCGGAGTTACCAAGAAGACAGAGCTGTAGAGCACGACATGAGTCCGAGGAGGAGGTAAGAAAGAGATCAAATAGAGAGGTGTATGCGTCGGAATTAATAGAGAAACATGTAGGGAAATCTACTATTTGAGCATTGAGCAATAGTGAAGTTCAAAATATGGATCCTAGCGAGGTCGGTGACATTAGAGAGTTTCAGCCAATAGGGCATGCTTCGTCAATATCAACACAAATACACACATAACCAAACCACCACGGTGGCGTCTTCATTCTAAATATTATGATGTCAGTTATGATATTTCCTAATCTTAGCTTAGACTTACACCAGGTCATATAGGTAAAAAAACTCACCCATAACGATAGGCTTCTTTATTTTCTACATAATGATTTAAATTATGCAATTTACAGTCAGGTTTAGTGCTGCACTGAGCCAATACTTCAGACACAATGACAAGCCACATCATTTACCGACGTAATAATTTAACTTATGATATTTACTAAACTTAGCTGAGTGCTTCACAAGGCAAAATGAGCATCTACTTCAATCACCACCAAGACAGATCTCTACATTACCTACCTAAAGATTTCAGTTATATTTACAAATTTTCAGCTTATTTCTGCACATAGCCAAAATACGCAACTATCTCAGACAGAACAGTGACGACTTAATTCGTTACCTAATAATGTGTTATATCTATTAATCATACCTTAGTCTACCACAGCCACCTAAATATTGTAGTTACTATAAAATTTAAACTTGACCATACAGGCAGTCAAATTCACGACACCAAAGATCTCTTAACTCACTACCTAATTATATCAATGATGCTATTTACTAATCTTAGCTTAGTTCAGCACTATGCAAACTATGCAACTACATCAGCTAATACGCTGGCGACTTAACCCTCTACCACTAATTTTTATTATGATAGTTACTAATTTTAGCTTAGTCTTGCACATGACCAAATGCACAGCTACCTCCGCCGTCACTGAATCCTTCTTCCTGTACCTAATGATTGCATTTAATTATTTACTAATCTTAGCTTAGTTCAGCTCTATCAAAACTATGGAACTATCGAAGCTAATACGGCGGCGTCTTCATTCTCTACCACTAATTTTTATTATGATTACTAATTTTAGCTTAGACCTGATCATGACCAAATACGCAGCTACCTCCGCTGCCAACGAAACCTTCTTCCTTTACGTAATGATTGCATTTAATTATTTACTAATCTTAGCTTAGTTCAGCACTATCAAAACTATGGAACTATCTCAGCTAATACGGCGGCGTCTTCATTCTCTACCACTAATTTTTATTATGATTACTAATTTTAGCTTAGACCTGATCATGACCAAATACGCAGCTACCTCCGCTGCCAACGAAACCTTCTTCCTTTACGTAATGATTGCATTTAATTATTTACTAATCTTAGCTTAGTTCAGCACTATGCAAACTTTGCAACTTTCTCAGCTAATACGCTGACGTCTTCATTTTCTACCAGTAATTTTTATTATGATAGTTACTAATTTTAGTTTAGTCCTGCACATGACCAAATACGCAGCTACCTCCGCTGCCACTGAAACCTTCTTCCTGTACCTAATGATTGCATTTAATTATTTACTAATTGATGTGGACCCGAAGTAGGGGCCACGGAAGGAAAACACGGAATACGGGTTAGAGGTAAAAAAGATATATTAAACAGAAAACTTACAAAGAATAGTGTAAGCAGAGCTTACTATCCAGTGGTGTCCGATATTGTTATTGTACGCGGCTGCGCATTACTGGTATATTTAACACCCCCCCCACACACACACACACGGGGCGAATGTGGCACAAGGCCGGTTTAATGTGGGCTTACCGAGCCCGTAGGCTCGGCCAAAAATATGCCCATTTACAACCCGTATACACGAGTTTAGGGACTGTCTACCTCCCCAGACGAAACTTTGCCCTGCGGCAAAGCCTCGTCCGAGTTCCTCTCTGCCAAACAGAGAGTTCGACAGCAGAACACGCGGCTGCGCATTACTGGTCCTACTCTCATGATTCACATAATAATATAGTACTGGGAGAGTCCATGATATAGGTAAGTATCGGTCTCACAACACCCCACTTCCAAGAGTTTTCCTCTTTTTTTTTCTCTCCCTTTTTTTCCTTGAAGGAAAAAAAATGTAAAACTGTTAATACCTCTTCCTCTTGGGATTCACATCGAGTGGTTGTGTAAATTTTCTCTTTCTCCCCGAACGTCGTATTTCCGGAGAGACTTGTGTCTTGTCAAGATCGAAATGTTCGAATATTACGTCGATCGGCTCTACGCAGATATTTTGTGGTGATTCCTCAGATTCCTTCAAACGACATTTCCTGAGCTGGTTCATATGGCGTTTGGGGGTATTTTTCGGTCCCTGGACAATATATAGTCTATGAACCTAACATGTTCGATAGCTCCCAGTTTCCTTAATAACAGACGTACTTTTTTTTTCACTAGGGCATTGTTCACAGTCTACATTGAAAATATCTTCATAACGCCTGTAAAAGGCCTCGAATGTATTGTCTTCCTCTGGTACGTATTCGAATGTTTCAATCGAGTTGTAGATTGTACTCTGGGAAAATGTCGTATCTTTTTCAGTGTTTTTAGAGCCCTTACATGAATTTACAAGTAATTCTTCAAGATGTTTTTGCTGTAGTTCTGTTTTCTGAAGTGTAAATTGTTGGAATTCTATTTGTTGTTTATGTAACTCTATAAACAATCTTTCGTCTGATTTTTGTTGGTGGAGTTTCTGTCTTTCTTCGCTTTTTTGTTGTTGAAGTTTCTGTTCTGTTTGTTGGTCCGACTGTAATTTGAGGAATCTTTCTTCCAATTTCTGCTGGCTTTCATCTGATTTTTGTTGGTGGTCCATCTGGACCTTTAACATTTGGACAATTATTTTTGGGAATTCTTCCATATTTAGATAATATGTAGAAAAGTAATGAAAGAACACACAAAACAGAAAGAAAGAAAGAAAGAAAGAAAGAACTGCAATTACTGTTGTTTTGAAAACCCGTGTACCAAATCTAGTCAATTAATACAATTAATAAGAACTACTTACTGGTTTAGATCTTTCGAGATACCGTTGTTCCGTTAATTTCAATGTGACCATTTAAATTTTCTCCACACTTCTTATATTTTTATTTAGAAGTGTGGGGAGAAAAATATCACTTAGACAGCAAAAAAAAATACACTGGATTTTTTTTCCTTCTTTTGGGAGAATTTGCTTTGCTTCTTTTTTTTTTTTTAGAAAAAACACTCACCTCAATCAATTTGAGCGGAGGGTAATTTTATGCACGAGATTTGTAGGAATTCAAATCAATTTCATAAAATATTTTAACACTTTGCTAAATGCGCGACTTGGTGAATAGTTTTTTCGAACTTGAGTCAACCGTAGAATTTCGAGCTCTTGAGTTTGTCAGTTTGTTTTGTGCACACGCTGGGTTTTTTGTAAGTAGTCGTTCTCGATACTTGGTTGCTCGTTTATGGCTTCGTTTGCTGATGTAGTAATGCCAGCTCAAATTCTAGTTCAACACTGATGTGGGAACCAGTGGGGTTAAACGAGTGCTCTGTCGCCACTGATGTGGGACTGGGGAATTGGGGTTTCGGTGTGGGTGCGTGTCTCGAATCCTCTGTCGCCACTGATGTGGACCCGTGGTAGGGGCCACGGAAGAAAAACACGGAACACGGGTTAGAGGTAAAAAAGATATATTAAACAGAAAGGTTACAAAGAATAGTGTAAGCAGAGCTTACTATCCAGTGGTGTCCGATATTGGTATCGTACGCGGCTGCGCATTACTGTATTTATTGCCCCCCCCCCCCGATGGATAGATGTGGCACAAGGCCGGGTTTAAAGTGGGGTATTCCCGAGCCCGTAGGCTCGGCCAAAAAAATGCCTGTAGAAACTGTAAAAACAGAATCGGGTTGGCCAACCACCCCGAACGAGATTCTGCCCTTCGGCGGAGCCTCGTCCGGGTTCCTCTCCGCCCAGAGGCAGAGAGTTCGACCGTTAACTCGTCAACACGCGGCTGTGCATTGCTGGTGCTACTCTCATGATTCACATAATAATATAGTACTGGGAGAGTCCATGATGTAGGGAAGTATCGGTCTCACAACACTAATCTTAGCTTAGTTCAGCACTATGTAAATTATGCAACTATCTCAGCTAATACGGTGGCGTCTTCATTCTCTACCACTAATTTTTATTATGATAATTACTAATTTTAGCATAGTCCTTCACGTGACCAAATACGCAGCTACCTCCGCCGTCAGTGAAAGATTTTATGAATCCTGGTGATGAGTGCATCTTTTGTCAGGCTAATTCTTTTATTCTTCTATGCAGACTTGCTTTCTCTTTTATATTAACTCGTTTTTATGGCTACACACATATTTATCCATTCTTCTTTACCCTACATTCATTTACTGCGATTTCTTGTGTTCAATGTTCTATAATTTCTACAATTCTTTGGCATTATTTATTGTTTCTTTTTTATACTCTCGAGAATTTCAACTGGCATCCAATTCTCTTTGTCTTGTCTCGCTTTCCTTGCGATGATCACATTAACCAATCTTTTTAGTAACTCTCTCTCTATGTGTTCCAATCTGTAATTACAATCTCATACAACTTATAATATTTCCTTCTATAATTCTGTCTGTATACATCTCTTTGTAATTTTGATTATTCAGGAATCTATCGTATAAGTTTTGCTTTGATCTTCTTTAAATTCTGTATTTTTAATCTGAGGTTGCTTACGACTGGAAGTTTACCACTCACGTAAACTTGGATAGTTTCTAAAGTTCAAAAATGCTTTCCTGAATCATTTATTTTTATGTAACCGATCTGATCCTTCGTCTCTCCTCCCAGAATTCTCCAGGCCCGTATGTGTCTTGGGTGTTTTTGTAACCAGTTTTTGGTTACTGTTTGGTCTTTTACTGTGGAACATTTGACCCATCTTTCTCTGCGTTCGTTACGGTTCCTTATTCCGAATTTGTAAACTATATCACCGTCTCCTTCCTTTCCAGTTTTGGCTTTCATGTCTCCATCGATGAGAGTAATTTCCTGCAATCTGTATAGTCTTGCAGTGTACTTTTAAACTTCTCATTTTCTTACTCCGTCATTTGTGCTGTTTGCGTGTGTTCAACTATAATTGATAAATTAAACGATTTCCCTTTCAGCAGAAATAATTCAACTATAAGAATACTCTCAGATAGTTAATAGTATCCCAGAGCTCATTTCATCATGTCTTTGTCTGCTAATGTGTTTGGGGATACTGTCAGCTGACTTTAATAATTGCAATTAGAAAATTTCAATGTCTTTATTTTGGGATTTTGCGAAACTTGTTTTCTTTATTCTCTGAATCCTGAAATTCACGGAATTTCTTTTTAATACTTTTCTTAAATTAAATGATTACATTAAAATTCCAATATATATTTAAACTGAAATGTAAAAAATGAAAACTACCACATAAACAGTCCTTTCACTAAAATTTGCTTGACAGTAAATTCCCCCTCCTTTCTTTCAGACATCAACGTCTTCAATATCTCTCTTAAAAAAACAACTGTTGGCTTTGCAGTTTCCACCTTAATGTTCTTCTCTAATTACTTTTCCACAGAAAAAAAATCCAATAATCAACACTCCTCAGATTATGAATTAGAAAACTACAATACTATTTATTTTTGTTCGCATCTTCTCTACAAACATCTCAACTTTTAGGCCGGTTTTCTTATTTCTCAATATTTGGGACAAAATTCTCCGTTTTTCTATTTAAATCAAACGCACTGTGATCCACTGACATTTTAATTTTACGGCTCCCTCAAAAACCAATTTACTGATAATAATAATCCACCCGACTCGTAAAATTTCTATCATTTAAAAAAAGAAAAATCACAACAAATCCATTATATATGTTTCTTTATTTACATTTTTTCACAAAAACACTTCAAATCAGTCCTTCCACTGAACGAAACTTCCAATAAGCAATCATTACTCATTTTTCCCAAAATCATTTCAAATCAGTACCATCCTGTTCTACAAGACAAATCTCCCGGTAATCGATTATCGCCAATTTATTTTTATCTTCTTATCAGCGCCTTACCTCGTTAACACATTACCAGTTGGCGTGGTGGGTCAAAACCTGTTCAGACAGACAGCAGGTTCATTGCTGTACTTTGTCCGATTAAGCCACTCACCCATATATTCAAAATCCGGGAAATTTAGCTAAACGCCATCAGTACCATAGTTATAATGCGCACCCCACTGCGTTCTACTACATCGATTTCCTATAGTGCATCAAAATTTGAATGCATTTATATTAACGAGTCACTCTTCGAACCATCATGCATGTATAATTTTCTGAGTGAATTTTCTAAGTTTTTGTTTTTTATATCATATAGTGTGTGTGTATGCGCGCATGTGTGTGTGTTAATAATTCTTTTTCCCTGGTCCTATCTTGTTGGGTGTGTGTGTGTGTGTGTGTGTGTGTGTGTGTGTGTGTGTGTCTGTGTGTGTGTGTGTGTGTGTGTGCGTGCGTTTGTATTCTCTTTTGAAGTTGTGCATGAATTTTGTTTCTTGCTTTTTGTTTCCTGCGTTTTCTTCTCCTAGCCTCTTTCACATTGTGTAGAATCCTGCAACTTTCCCATTGGTCAACATCTTAGTTAACGGCGCCAATTGTAAGCATACACCGGAGCACTATCACAGTCTTACACCGACTGGACAAATTATCCCTTGTAATGTTTCGATTCAGGTTTGCGTCGGTAGGCAACCCCCACAACAACAAAAAAAAAAGCACTTGGGAAGGTCCGGTTTACGTTCGTAAGGGAATAAAAGTGAAAACATCAACACAGCGAGAAATGAAAACGCAAGTCCTGTTTTCCATATATTTGGTTATTTATTCACGGATTCGCCTAGTGTAAACTCGGGCAAGGTAGGTAAAACTAACGATATCTTCGCTGCTATTTCTGGCTTTTCTCACCACCGACTAACTGTGTAGATATTCTCTACGGTCAAAGAGAACTCCGACTTCATTTATCTCTTATTTGTAGCAGTCTCTCTCCCATCACTTTAACCACTGACTCTCAACTATCGCCCATCTATCAATCTCTACACTACGACGAGCGACTCTAATGGATGTTCTGTAACTGCTCTATGACCTTGATTATATAAGTCTACAACTAGAACTTCTTAATTACCGGACTAGTAATTCATTGATCCCGAAACCTTTCAGTTATTCGTTTGTTTCAATTCACTTCTACCTAACTGTAGACAGTGGGTGATCGCTTTGAAGATCTTTTGAGATTTTACACTTCGCAACCATAAAACCCGGGGCAGATAAAATCATTTTGGCTTAAATTGTCTTCCAATGTGACCTAAGCCAATTCAAAGCGCACCCATTGTGCCACACCACCACGGAAAGTTTCTTTACCTAATGATTTTAAATAATTACTAATCTTGGCTTACTTCGTCATAAGGCGAAACGCACAATCACCTCAGTCAATGATTCATCCTCCTCCTCCTCCTCGTCATCATCATCATCATCATCATCATCATCACCAGTCCCTTGACTGCTTCAACCTTCGGGGTTTGGGGACCTAAGGGAAGAAGGATCAGATAACTTGCAGGATAATCTGTTGACGGGGTCTCTCAGGAGTCCCGTCATTGTCATGTCCGTCCACTCTTTGATAATGTCTGACCAGCTCTTGCGTTGCCGACCCCACCTGTGTCCGCCTTCAACAGTACCTTGAATGATGATCTTGCAGAAGCTGTTACGCCGTGTGACGGGACCAAGCCATACCATCTTTCGATGCTTAATAGTGGCGAAAAGAGATTCCTGTCGACCCAAGAGACTTCTGAACTTCCTCCGTACATAGTCATTCATTTTGTGCTCCCAGTAGCAGATGTGGAGGAGCTTTACCAAGCATTTCTTTTCGAATGCCTGGATCTTTTTCCGGCCTCAACCAGTCCCACACCCTTAGAGGATGGTGGATAGGACCAGTAATTTCTATAGCTTGAACTAAGTATGAGAGCTAATGTTGCTCTTCCATATCCTTTCCTGTCTGGCCATCACTGCTGTGG
Organism: Acanthosepion esculentum; assembly: GCA_964036315.1. Lineage (NCBI taxonomy): Eukaryota > Metazoa > Mollusca > Cephalopoda > Sepiida > Sepiidae > Acanthosepion > Acanthosepion esculentum. The sequence goes on along the minus strand of OZ038503.1, from coordinate 65,616,419 downwards.
CTGTGGCAATCCGCGTGCGAATTTCTGCATTGCAGGTACCATCTTTTGACAGAGTTGCTCTCAAAAATTTGAAGCTTGACAATTCCTCTAGTGGTTCTCCATCCATGATTATAATACCAATTAAGAAAATGTCTTTATTTTCTCTAAAGATTTTCGAATACGAAACATTTTATCTCACGTGATCTTCCCTCAGTCAGTAAATGCCTTTATGTTTCTATATAGATATTCTAGAAATATCTTATACCACGTGATGTTGCATTTTATCTAAATACCGTCTTTTTAAATAGTTTTACAAGTACAAATCTCTTTTTAATATACATGATTTTTTTTTCTATAGAACCCATATGCGTATCAGTTAGTACGTGGCCTAACGTAGAAAATGTATTCATTTTACAAAGAAATATTTATTTTTCAGCATAACCTACTTTGCATCGTTACACTTGCTTATATGTTTCTCCGTTAATCACGCAGTTCGAACCTTATATAATGAACATTTCAAATTAAAATGCTGTTACTTTCTTTACCAATATACTTAACATTACTATTAACCAACTCTTGTGTATGTATGTGCAGCCAGGTTTCCCTTATAAAAAAATAGTCCATTTTTGCACTTTTTCTTATTTTTTATTTTAACCATGACATTAGGAAACTTTTGATTACTTCAATTTTCAGCGAGTTGATTTTTACAGAATTACATGTGTATTTTTTTTAATTTGTAAAGAGATAAAAGTCATTAAGTCATTAAAAAAGACAAAATATTTTGCTTCATATAAATTTTATTGACAAGAAGGGAGACATATATCATCAAAGTGTATAAAGCTTTATTTACTATTGCCATTCTGAATATCACACGGGAAATTTCTTGATAAGCACTTCCAGAGGTCTCCAGCAAAGGATTTTCCGGATACAAAGATTTATTTAATGATGGTGCTGAGTTCCTGTTAAAAATAAACAAGCAAGAAACATAATTCAATAAAATACTTAAAGTCAAACTTTGATAAACACAGACAAAAGCAACTTTACTTGAATCAACATGAAATTCACTTGCAGCCATTTAGGGAAACTACGACTATTCATATTTTAAGCATGTAATTATTCTTACCCTTTTTAAATATACACATCTTTTCTTGAGATCTTTTGAAGCCTATATCGTATTTGAAAGTATCGTAAATTTCATATGTCGTCAAACGTATTCTATCATATGACGCAAATGGTATCTAGTAGCCTAAGAAATCGAAAATAAATCTTGATAATGGCACACATACACAAGCACGTATATATATATATATATATATATATATATATATATATATATATATATATATATATGATAAAAATATACTTTTAGGTATGCTATATTTATAAAAGAAAGTGCTCAATATCAGAGATAGAGCGGATGTAAATATAAAAGTGGATACTGAGATCAACACTGAGCAGTAACAGTTTGTTTCACGCTAGAACGCAATCTTCAGGTCAATTGTGTTATGTTTAGGTTCGACTATTTATATAGTCTAGTCAATGGTGCACTGTGGGTAGCGAGGTCTATTGTATTATCCTATTATATTTCAAATTATCCTAGAGGCTATTTAGGAGGAATAATTGTTGATCCGAATGTAGTTATTTGTATCTATTGTGTAGTGTTAGTTGTTTGAGTTTTTTTGATTATTATTATTTACATTTTACTTGTTTTTATGAGTACATTCGTAGTTTATTCATTTTTTTATTATTCAATTAATTTGTATAATTACCTGTTTAGTTTTTTTATTTATATGAAATATAATTACTGAATAACTTAAACATTCACGAATGAAGGAAATCTAGTCATTTACCTTTACCAGGTTTGAACATAATAGTTGGCTTTGGTAGTAGGCTAGAGGGAAGCTTCACTCCTTCTGTGTTAACAATAGTGACATTAATGACGAAGTCATCATAAGCGTCCAGATGAAGCTTGGCGAGTGCTTTCGTGATGTCGTACAAGAAGAGTCTATCGAATGCCCAGGGCATTTCGTGTTCGCCTCCCAAAACACAGAAGGTGCCACCAAATTTACATTCTCCGTCCTTGCGACAAATGTCGAAGTTAACATCAGCTGAGTGACCGATGGCACGGAGCAGGAATCCCGCAAACACTCTGTCTTTCTCTTGAATTTTATTCAAGTGGACTTCCAGCTCAGGAATGGTCATGCCATGGAAATTCAAATTGTCATATTCATAGTTTAATTCGTGATAGTCGAAGGATTTGACACCAGTTGAGTGAGCTTTTGTGACTGCGTTGGGGTTGTCATCAAAGCTAAACGGCTTCATTGGTTTCTTCAATTTGTTGATCTCACAATTGGCACTATTATAAGGTAAACCACGGTATTTCTGCAGAGCCTGCCAAATGGCCCAGATACGATCTGTATTGGAGTGGTGTAGATAGAAAAGTGGGTCGTACGAAGTATAGTGAAGTGTTGACATGCCATAAGGAGATGAGCCACCAACCCATGAATGAATGGCGTTGTGGCCCATTTCAAACTGAATTTCAAAATCGCAGAAGTCTCTCTGTTCAAGGGCGAAGGCGATTTGGCGGTAGAAGAACGACTCGTTTCCTTGCTCTGGATCATCAAACAATTGTGGTCGAGGATTTCTAGTTGTGACAGTATGAGCAACATCAATGTATGCATGGTGGAAAGGATTGTTCTTTTCATCTGTAACAAGAGCTGGTAAACTCGAAAAGGCTGCTGTCCAATCCCAATAAGGGATGCCAACCTTTGCACCTCTAGCTCTCAAGGCGTCTTCCATTTGTTTCATATAAATTCGGTGCCAGTGGGGGAAAGTAACCATTCCATGTTGGCAGCAAGCATATGATGATCCATTGTCATACTTGCAACTGAGCGGCATTCCGTGGTAAGAAGCGATCTTCTGGTAGCCAGTATCGGTTATATCTGCTTGTACAGCCGCTAACGCATCCCTCAGGTTGCCAGTTTCATACGGTGTGAGAGAGTTAACATTCTTCCTTACTGCTGCTCCGGCAATGTGTGGCTTTTCCTTTTCATGAAGATGTGCTGCAAATAGCAAATAGAAATTGGAATTTTGTAAACATATTTACATAAAATTGACACCGAAATTCGAATAGCGAAAAGTACATAACCAGATACTATGCATAATGCTAATAATTGCTTAGAACCTGAGCAAAGTGTTAAGATATATCGTTAGAGGGAAAAGCTTACTAAACCGCTTTTACTAGATAAATAGAAAAAAGAAATTGAAGAAATATGGGATAGAAATGGGAGTAAGGTGACCTGGAAATCTTAGAATAACTATGTTACATAAAGTTAATACTTTGTAGTTGATTGCCATGTCTGAATACACAGATGTCCCACAAATCATGGGAGGTGCCTAGAATTGTGTAATGGTAATTGCAATGGTTAGAATAGCTGTTTCCATACCGGAAACTTTCGGCATTCATTGACCGAACATTTAGCGTTACTGTCGGTTGAAATTTATAAAATCTTCCTTAAAGCCTTTTTTCTGGACATTAGACTCAACATCGCTCTTTCTAATACTGATCCAGACTTTTGTTTACGGTAGAGTGGAAACCTATTCATCAAATCACCCTTTTCCTTCTTAGTTACATTTTCTATCCATTTTGTTGTTGTTTCTGCTGCCGTAAGTCTTAGTAGTGTTTGCCATTTGATAAAGCACTTATAATTTTATATCTCCAGTCTATTGGGCCTGATGAAATGTTGTCCTCTTTAACACCCAAAGAATTCATTTGCTTGAAGCCATTTTTAATCATTGATTTCAGAAAACGGTTGCATACAGATGATAGTTTCGACATTTCTGAACGAGTTGGATGACACGCATGACATCTATATCCTAGATCTGACGAGGCTATTTAAGAACATGACTCGAATTTTCAGGTTAATATTTTGGTTTTGTGGCATCTTACACTGTTGTATAAAACTATCCTTAACACAAACTATCCTGTGTTCAGTTTTATTATCTCATGCTAAATGTGTTAGAATTGATCCATACACCAAAATATTTGAAGTGTTTAGAATTTACTAATTCCACATCCTGAATGTTTATGATGCTTTCAGGATATTACTATCATTATTCTAGCCCGGCGAAGTGATATAGATTCGACAAGTGGTGAAAAGAGTTTTAGAAAGATTGGTACTGTTAAATAAATTCTGTTGCGCTGAAAAATGCCATAAAGAGAAATTATAGCACCAAAAACATTTAATAGCTCAGAGGTTGAACTGAAACTGAACAAAAATAAAACTATCAGATTAATAACTTGTTTAGCGAAATATGCATCTGGATATTAAGCAAAGTATTAAGAGGCAACAATATCATTAGAAATACAAAGAGTGCTGAATGACCATGTAAGTAGTGGATGCTTGACAATTTCCACAAAGTTGAAGAGAGACTTGATAAAACAGATCTGGTTCTTTAGAAAGATGCTAAGAGTACCGTTGACGGAATATGTAAGCAACAAGGAAATTTTAAGGAAAATTGGAATGCTTAGAACCAGAAATAGACAGTTGAAATTTCTGGGACACATGAGAAGAGAGGGCTTGGAGAATTTGCCATTTTTGAAACATATTGAATGGGCGGAAAGAAACAGAGAAAAGTCTACCTAACAAGTTTGTGTAAATAGATGGCATAAGAGTAACTGAAAGGGATAGTAAGGGAGCAAACATCATTTACAGCTACAGCAGATATGGGGTTGCGGCGAGCCATGATCGCATACGTCTCGAGGAAACACAGCACTTAAAATAAAAAAGATTCTCTTATTACATGATCATGAAATGGCATTCTCAGCATCATTCTGTAGAATGACATCTCTGTTTTGTCACATTTTCTCTTCGTTTGTGAAGAAATTTTCCGGCATTCACTGTTTTCTGGGAGGATTGATATTGCATAATCATTCAGTACTCTTGTCAGATTTTTATGCTTCTTAATTTCTGGGATACATAAAGAGAGAGGGCATGGCGAATTTGACATTCACATGACATATTGAAGGGGTAAAGAGAAGCAGAGAACAACCTACCTAACGATCTCGTGTAAATTGATGGCATAACAGGAACTAGGAGGGATAGTAAGGGAAAAATATAATTTAGAGCTATAACGTATAGGTCATTGTAGGGAGCCATGATAGTATACGACCCAAAAGAACACGGTAGTTAAGAGAAAAAGATTCTCAAATTGCATGATCATGAAATCGCAATGCATTTTTCATAATAGACAAAAATACTACTCACGTTTTCCCGGCAAATATATCAAGGATGGTTTGGGAATAATTCCGGCGTCCATTGGTGTGCCGTCGACTTTTTCTATTACGACTTCCAAATGGATCTTACTTTCATGTTCGAAAAGTTTTTCGAATGGTATGTTCATTTCCTCCAATACAGACGTTATTTCGAATCGATAGTTACGGTCGAAATGCCACGCCATCTCTGTTTCCCCGCCAAGCAAAAAGATAACGCCGGCATCTCTGCAGTCACCTTCATTGCACACTTTGAGGTGGATGTCGGCTGACGTTTTGATACCATGCAACAGGAATCCGGCGAACACTCTATCGTCTTCTTTCTGTCTCTGAATGGCGGCTTCTAGTTGTGCAATGCTCATTCCATGGAACGTGAGATCATCATAGATGTATCCAAGACTCTTATAATCGAAGAGTCTTGCAGGTGTAGTTGCGGAACGAGTGTGCGGATTTGGGTTAGAATCCCAATGGAAGGGTTTCATTTGGAAAGACATCTGATCCAAGGCGCAGAATGCTTTCTTGTCCGGTAATTTTCGGAAGTGCTGAAGCTCTTGCCAAATGGCCCAAAGACGATCAACCTGAAATGTTTTGTTTTGATTAATTAAACCAGAAGTGTGTTGTTTTTATTTAGACGAAGCTACACTCCATAGACATACTAATCTACTCCTAAAATTAACATTGATATAATGATTTACTGAACGTTGCCCTATCTGATACAAAGTAGTAATCGGCTTACGATCATATCACGTTGAAACACAGGTTCTCGTACGATCACCGAAGTTAAGCAACGTCGAGCCCGATCAGTACTTATATGGGTGACTGATTAAGAATACCAGGTGCTGTAAGCTTGGATATACGGATGGTGCATTAGGTAACGGATCGCAATTGTATGTATATGTATATATATGTATATGTATATATATATATATATATATATATGTATATATATATATATGTATATATATATATATGTATATATATATATGTATATATATATGTATATATATATGTATATATATATGTATATGTATATGTATATATATATGTATATATATTTATGTATATATATATATATGTATATATATATATGTATATATATATATGTATATATATATATATGTATATATATATATATGTATATATATATATATGTATATATATATATGCATATATATATATGCATATATATATATGTATATATATATGTATATATATATATGAATATATATATATATGTATATATATATATGCATATATATATATGTATATATATATATGCATATATATATATGTATATGTATATATATGCATATATGTATATATATATGCATATATATATGTATATATATATATATATATATATATATATGTATATATATATATATGTATATATATATATATATGTATATATATATATATATATATATATATATATATGTGTGTGTGTGTGTGTGTGTGTGTGTGTGTGTGTGTGCAGGTATGCACAAAAATAGGAAAGAACACGTTAGGTAAATAATCCGGTTCCTTAGTATTTTTGCTTTTATTTTTAAAATGACAGTGCTCTGGGACTGGTCTGTATATAAAAATTAATTCTTAACTCTTAGACCACCTAACCAATATGGCCGACCCTAGCCGTTTCCATAGTAACTAATGTTGCAAGAGACCATACTTATAAACACGCGCAAACCACAAGATAGCTTATTCCCAAATTCTCGCTTGACGAGGGAGCGAGACCAGACACCTTAATTCAGCTTAATTCCCAAAATTATATTGAGGGTCTCGGCTCTCTTTTTTGAATCATGAGAACTCTTATGTAGCGAAGGAATCATATTTTTTTGTTAAATTTTATAATATATATATATATATATATATATATATATATATATATATATATATATCACCCTGGATCTTGCAGCCTGATAAACCGGATGTTGACATACAATTTTTTTAACTCCATCATATATATATATATATATATATATATATATATATATATATATATATATATATATATATAGTTAATGACTTTCATTATTTATTGCTCTCTTCTTAGTATTTAGGAAACTAATTTTCTTAAACTTTAGAAAAATACTTTTTTCTATTTTTTTAGGAAACTAATGAATGGATTCATAATATATATCATCATATAAATTATGATGCACAAGATATTTTCGTACCCGAATGAAGGTTCAATCCTTGACCGAATCCAGATCTTTTCTTAAAGAGATTTTTTATCTAGTTTGGTAAACATTTTCAAAAATTAAATATAGACACAGACGCCATAAGATTTACACCTGACTTCCACACAACCAAGGTTAAACAAACAAAAATAGACGTTAAAAGTTGATTCATAAATCTGTATTATTCCGGTTCTACATCCATTTCTGATTAAGCTAAATAAATCGCGAAACGTGTTACATTGTTCCTTATTCAAGCACACATACATATATAATGGATTAGCAAACGCACCTGCGAGCGCACACATACATATATATGTGTTTTCATGCGTGTGTGCGTGCGTGTGTGTTTATTTATTTTTTTAATAATTTCACCCCAAACACGGCGATAATCCCACTAAGAGACAAAGAGTTACTGGAAGTGAAAGAAATTTGAAGACTTCTGAAGGAACCAGAAACACAACCCTAAACAGAAAACAAAGGATAAAACTCTACTCCTGTTCAACAGACCAGAAAGGAGTGAGTATAAGGAGGATATCTACGAGATATGCGGTGAAAGTTCTCAGTGCGCTCAAAAACCGCTTCCAAAAAACATATCTCTTCATTTGTCGTTTGTTGATGTGTCAATACAAGAATCTTTCTTTTGTGTTTACGTGAGTGTGTGTGCGCGCTTTTGTTCGTGTATGTGTAAATTTGTATTTATTAGGTTAACATATAAATAACTTTTAACAATTCAATATACATATTAATAATTTAATTACGTAATTAAGTCCAATTGAAAATATAAATATGTATCTATCTGTGTGGGTCAAATTAGCATATCCCAAAATATAAATTACTTACCATTGAATGATGGATATAGAAGACTGGATCAAATGATGAAAATACCAAACTAGACATGGCATATTTCTGGTGACCACCCAAGAGATAATGGATGGAGTTATGAATAACCTCCAACTGAATCTCGAAATCGCAGTAGTCTTCTTGCTCAAACATCAGCATGACTTGTTTATAAAGAACTGAGACTTTTCCTCCTTCGGCAAATTTGAACAAATCGGGTTGTATATCCCTGACAGTGTATGTATCTTCATGTTTGATGAAGCCCCGAAGGAAGGGGTTTTCAATAACAGAATCGCTCCAGACATCATAGTAATCAGCGTCAGCCAGAAGGTGAGGAAGGCCGGAAATTGGTAAAGTCCAGTCCCAGTAGGGAACAGCTACATTGGCTCCGTGACGACGCATTGCATCTTCAAAGTGGAGCAGATAGACTCTGTGCCAGTGTAGGAAAGTCGCCATACCGTGCAGACAGCAAGCGTATTGGGGTGCCTCAAGTGTTGGGCACATCAAGGAACCATGGTAACCGGCAATTGTTTGGAAGCCGAAATCGCTTTCATCTTCCTTCAAACGCCGGAGCGAAGACATTAGATTTTGTATATCCCGCTCATCCAGGGTTTGAATGTTACGACGGATTTTGTTCAAAGGAATAGCCACTTCAACATGCTCTCCTACGTAAAATAAAAAAAAGTAATTTTAATTGTTTTTGAAGTTCTGAAATTAAGGTTAACATTTATTTTTCAAATGCTTACCGTTATGTTTTGGATGTGTTGTTAGTGTAATGTATATCGGTGCAGAAATTGGACATTGTATCGACATTTTCTTATTCTTATCTAAAGTGAGTGGTATCCAGCGTAGTCGTCTGTTTCTGTACCCCCTCTGCTTCACGGTTCGTCGTGTTGTGCTTGTGTATGCATTTATTGTAAAGTTTGGTTTATTTAAACTAGTGTTGCCTTCCTATCAGCTTGAATGAGTCTGGCCATTCTTGTCCGACCTCTTGATACGCCCATAAAATTACTGCTTACTGGATTTTTTATTACTGACCATTCTCCGTAAATCCTAGAGATGGTTATGCATGAAAATACTAATAGATCAGTTGTTTTTTCAATACTCAGACTTGCCTGTCCGGCACTAACGACTATGCTATGTTTAAAGTCGTTAAAATTCAACAGATTGTCGTTATCCTGTTCAAATACTTACTTACATTATTTTTTCTGATATAAATGTATATGATGGATGGATGTTCCTATTGTGCAGATCAATTCTGTGCAGATCAATTAGGACTGAATAGTGAGTGCCCCATACTTTCGGCCTCGTGCCACATGTAAGCTACGATTAAAAAATCACCATACGTAAATGTACTTATCATTTCTTAACGGATCAAGTTAAAAACAAAAACGCTTAAGGTGGAAGATAACCTTTAAAAGAAATTTTCGAATAAAATCTTTTTAAAAAAACTTACGTTCAGGAGGTATACGAACGATGGTAGGTTCGGTCAACACACCAATCAGTTCTGTTCCATTATGAGCAACCAGATGCACTTTAATTGTGAAATGTGAATCAAACTGAAGACCCATATCTTTAAGAATATCGGTGATCTCGATTCGGTAAAGACGGTCAAACGCCCAGGGCATCTCAGTACTACCTCCCAGGACAGAGAAGTGGCTTCCTTCATGGCACTCGCCGGCATCGTTACAAATCTAACGGTGAAAAACATATATGTATAGATCAATAAAAATAACATACAGCATTTTATCACAAATTACAAGTTCGAATGCTTTTCCAAGTAACATGGAATAAGAATTAAGAAATAGCATCTTTTACATTACTTAAACACTCAGCTGAAAGATTTTCATTATTCATTTTGGCTAGTCTTTTCTTCATCTTATTGTTACTTTTTACCGCAACTTTCGATTTGTATTACTTTCTAACTATTAAAGATGCTTAAAAAAGATGGTGTATGATTGTGAAATCTAGTCTGACCAGAAAATACATTTTTACAAAAATTGTTCAATAGATAAAATTATATAACAACTATCTGAAGAAATCATTCGCCACAATTTAGTCATAAAAATATAACATCACACAAGTCAATTTATATAGTAACATTACCTCCAAATTAAAGATTTCCTAGTCAACCTTTCTCCAACCGCCAGAAATATATTTTTTTATTTATACTGAAAATGATTGCATAAGCGAGAGCTGTCAAGGAGTACCGTTAAATACAATCGGCAGCAATTAGAGAGCTTTATATTTTACATTTGTCAATTGGATTTAAATGCACCGTCACTAAAATACAACTTGACCGTAGAAAATTAGATCTCAACTTTGTATCAGTGCTGATAAAACAACTATTTATTCATTTCTCGATAGTACGTTTGGTCAGTTCGATGAGATCAAATTGATGGATGATCTCAAAAACAATCTACAGTCAGTTGTTAACGGGGACAAAGAATGGTTTGTTAATTTTAACACCTCCAAAAACAAAACTGTTCTCTATTAATCATCTGAGAGATCCCTTTCTGCTTTCCTTTAGCATGGCTGATGCTAACCTCTAGAAGAGTGACTCGTTGCGCCTTCTCGGCTGAAATGAAGTGGAAAGGTTTTATTGAATCCATTACTAGGTCTGCTACCGAGGAAGTTGGTTCACGGTGTCATGCAAGATAATGTTTCTTACCAGAATCTATCTGCCATATCTATAAGTCTACCATTTGTCCATGCTTCAAATATTTCTGCTACATGTGGTCTCCTGCTATGTATTTAGATATTCTTGATAAAATCCGAAGAAGAATCTGCAATATTACTGATCCAGGCATCTCAGCTTTAGTCACTTTCCCGCATTGTAAAGTAGCTTCCCTGTGCTTTTTCTATAAATAATTTCATGGTAATTGTTTAGATAAGCTCTTCGCTATGATACCTAGACTTTAGGAATTTAGGCGCAGTACTATATTGACAAGAAGGTCTCATCAATTTACAGCGAATTGGCGAGATGTAACCTTAATCTCTATACTAACAGTTTCTTTGTTCGCACTTCACTTCTTACTTGCGGGACACTCTTTCGCTCCATGATTTCCAACAAACTTTGATCTTCAAAAATTTAAATGCAATGTCAATCGTTATCTACTATATTCCTGATTAGTCTTCTATTGTTCTCGCTTCTTAATATTTTTCTCTTTTTAATTCTTTTACACACAGTTACCCCTTGTGTCGTACTGGCTTTATTTCCTTAGATGAGGCGAATTCGATTTTTAAAAATCATTAATGTGAATGAATGTGTTTAATATACTTATAAAATCCTACCTACGTTATCCCATTTTACATAATCAGCTAGCTTACGTATTTTTCGTTAATATTAAGTAACTAATATTTTCCTAATTGATATTCAATTTTGGCAGTAAAATATGTCCATTGCTACAATTATTATTCTGACTAGTATCTTCATACTGATTGTTTTTATTACAACGTTTTGACCGATATGTTTTGCAGTATTCCTCTGAATTTGAATCTAATACATTTAATAGTTAATTTTTGGCATGGGTGTACTAATAACATTTGGTAGTTAAATTATTTCTCATCAATATAGTAAAACCAGTTCCTAGTTAAAAAGAAGCGAACTATTTATTAGTTATGTATTTGAAGGTTTTCTACAAGCACAAATCTTTAGCACTATGTTCCGAGATCTTGTTAAATTGTGACGCTCTTCTTAATAAAATGAAAAAAGTAACGTAAATATAATACCGATTTCTACAGACCAAATAAAGTAGTCTGTACTAAATGAAGGTCGAAGGAAGCACTGATCGGAAAAAAACCTAATAAAACAACAAAAATGAAGATACTAGTTCACATGTGTGGAATTTTAGTTTCTTTTTTAAGACATCAGAGCAGAAAAAGCAATTTTCGAAAGCTGATACGTACTTCGAATGTGGCGTAGGCAGAACTGCCAAATCCTTCAAGCAAAAATCCAGCAAAAACGCGATCTTTTTGTTTCTCCTGTCGAATGTAAGACTCCAGCTGTGCAATGGACATTCCATTCATTTCCAACATGTCGTATTCATAATGATAGTGATCTTTGTAATTGAACACATCGGACGGCTTGGAATATTTGGTTGTCATTGGGTTCAAGTTATAAGGAGGTCCGAAAGAGAAAGGCTTCAAAGGCTGAGACATCAATTCAATAGCGCAATTCGACTCATACGCTGGAAGACCACGGAATTTCTGCAATTCCTGCCAGATAACCCAAAGACGATCAACATTGGAATGATGGAGGTAGAAAGCTGGGTCATAGGAAGCGTAGTGCAAATGGTTTAATGAGTAAATTTCTTTTCCACCCAACCAAGAATGGATGGCATTATGAACAATTTCAAATTGAACTTCGAAGTCACAATAGTCGATTTGTTCCAGTGCTAGAAGGATGTTGTTAAAGAGCCAGGTCTGTTTTCCAAGTGCAGGCTGTTCAAATAGATGCGAACTGACATCACGTGTGGTCATTGTCTCGGGGCTGATAAAGGAAAGGTGACCATGATTGAATGGGTTAAACGTTTCCACACCGGTAAATGGATCAGTGTACTTCTCAGACGTCAGTAAGTGGGGAACCTCCTTCATAGGATATGTCCAATCCCAATATGGCACGCCGACGGTGGCACCGTGCCTGTGTAAAGCTTGTTCGAACTGGACGACATACAACCTGTGCCATTGTGGGAAAGTAGCCATACCGTGAAGACAGCAAGCATGGCGATGTTTAGCGGTCGGGTTCGGGCAGAGTGGAGGAAGAGCGTGGAAGGAAGCAATGGTCTCGAAGCCATCAGCAGATTTGTCTTTCTGCATCCGTTTCAAGGCGTGCACCAAAGAGTTGATTTCTTGCAGGGATAAACGATCGACATTCTTTCGTACCAAATTGCCATACAGAATCTTGTGTGTGGCAGATTGGACAGTATGTTCTGTAAAAGAAATATAACATGATCAGTATATTTGCGTTATATAGGATATGTGCGCATACCTACACGTGCACATAATCTTAACAACATACGATACTTGAATGTCACTGTGTAGATGGCAGACTCATAAAATAAAATTGAAAAAGGTGGTAAACGGGGACAAAAAGGAAGAACTAGTCATTACCTGTAAGAGAATGCAATATTGTCAGCAAAAGAGGCAGCTTAAAATGTACGTTACATATTGGAAATATCACAAGCGAGTAGGAAAATCAATGTGACTATGTGGATATTGTAGTAACATGTGATAGAAATTGTGATACAAAAATCTAAAGGTGCGTAAAAATAGCGAAACATGCCTTTCAGAAAATAAACGCAAAATGTTAGGAATGAATATGAATAGATTGTCCCGCATTTTCTTTCATTTAGTATATTAGATGTTGGTCATCAGCCACTCTCTGGACCAAAGTATGTGATTAGTCAGCACTACTCATGACTAGTAAATGTCTTGGACAATCTCGTATTAAAATTCTGGAGTCTTAAACCTAATCTCTGTATTCAGGTGGTGAAACTGTAATAGTTTCTTGGCCCAGGTAGTGTAATCAGAGGCACCTAGATGCTATTAATCTTTATGAGTGGACCTACAGCGGTTGTTGTTAGTGCCTACATAAAATACTGGTATAAGTAGCGAAGCAATTTTATAAGTTAAATCTGTTCTCCATTTATAAGTGTTAGTAAGAAATACGCCTAGTACTTTATGAAGTTACGGCAGATTTTCCCTTTTCTTATTTCTCTGGAGGTAAAATTTTACAGCCAGTCGGTCATTTAGTTGGTTTTCCTGTTTAAAATCTTGGTGCGTTCAATTCATCGCAGTCAGTTACAAAATACGAACTTAAAAATGTTAATAAAACAGCTTTCAAGTAAAAAAATTTATATTTTATTTTTATGATAATATTTGTAGCGATCTTACATTAAATCGGGAGCATTTTGTTAACACAATATATCCCGCTTTGGATTATAGGCTACAGTCTTATCACACTAGTTATTGTTATTGTTGCTGGTTCCGTAGCCAGTCGCTTTTTACAAGGTTGAATTAATATCACCAAGACAAGTCGGTTCTGAATTCAGAGTTGTACCAACGAATAATGAAAACATGAAAATGAATTTATCATACGTAATAATACTGATTATTTCACTCCGGACTTTGTCTATTACTGTCAGTCAATAAGCCTCTTAGCCACAGGACCTCTATTCCGAATGTTGACTATATTCTTGCGTGGATGTAAAAGAGAAACTGTCCTTGCTACCTCCCAGAATCGATGTGTCTATATGTACCTGTTATACCGTTTTTCCCCCAAACAGGCGTATATAAGGCCCAGCTAGGACGATCACATGTATTACATGGCAGACAGGAGATCGTCCTCCAAGTCAAGCCTGCGCCTGGCTTCTCTAAAGGAAACTGCAAAGTTTACTCCGGTATGATCTGTGGTGACACATCTTTTCGTAGACTGGTTGTCAACCAAAGATAGGGAGTCAAATCTGCTCTGCTACTAAGCACTAGCTGGGAGTGGGGGAAATAGAGGAATTCATACCTTTCCAAGAGTATTTATGCGAAAGTAAATGCGACGACTTTGGCTAGAATTTGAGTTCCACACGCCAATCCCATTTCCGCGTCAATGACCACGAGGATACCCACACATTAAATCATGGACAGACTTTTATTCTTGTTGATCCATGTATAGTTAAAATCTACAGTTTATATTTTAAACTATTACTCGGTTGTAAGCGTCTACTATTTATAATTACTCTTTCTAACCCAAAGCTTGATATCTTTAGAAAGATTGTTATCCCTATCCTGTCTATTACTCGACTGGCTACGTTTTGGGTGAACAACAATCTTTACCTTTTATAAAATTTTCGTAAATTTCCTTACCTTCTCTTGGAGCAAAAATGATCGTTGGTTCTGGGAAGATCTTCTCATTAATTTTGGTACCATTGACAGCTGTCACTTCTGCTTTTATCGAGAAGTCGCTCTTATGACTGAGATGAAGTTCGCTTAAGGCATGAGTTATTTCATAGCGGAAGAGCCGATCAAACTGCCAAGGCATTTCCGTTTCCCCTCCAAGAATTGAGAAAATGCCTGCATAGTGGTCGCAGTTCTTTTCATCTTGTCCTACAGGAACACATATATATATACGGACGTCGGCCGAAGCCTTAATACCATGAAGAGAGAAACCAACAAAAACCCTGTCGTGTGCTTTGTTATTGGCCAGTACATTCTGCAGCTGAGGAATATTTAACCCGCTAAAACTGATTGAATCATATTTGTAATGCAGTACGTTCTGATAGTCAAAGACGTCGTTAGGTTTGCTGTTAACATAAGTTAAGCGGTCGTGATTAGCGGTAGAATTACTGAATGGTCGCATTGGTTTGTTGAGATAATTCTTGGCACACGTAGCTGTGTTATAATCTAGCTTACGATAACGCTGAAGCTCTTGCCAGATAGCCCACAAACGATCAACATTACTGTGATGAAGAAAGAAGATAGGGTCGTAGGCGGCAAAATCAAGTGATGACATGGAATGTTTGTTAGGACCACCAATCCAAGAGTGAATGGTGTTGTGAAGAACCTCGTAGTGAACCTCAAATTCGCAAAAATCCGTTTGCTCTAAAGCAAATAACGCATGATCGTAAAGATACCTGTTACCAAAAAGCTCCTTAGTTGGACTTCGTTGTGTATCCGTTGCTGCGAAGGATATACGGCCCTTGAGGAACGGATTAGGAAAAACTTTATTTGTTTCTGGGTTGTAGTAAGTCAGATCATTGATTAATGGTGGAAGTACATCAAATGGTTCGATCCAGTCCCAGTAAGGAACGGCAATGCAGGACCCTCTGGCCAAGAGCTCATTTTCGACAAGGGCCAAATATAAGCGATGCCAATGCGGGAAGACAGGCATACCGTGAAGGCAACATGTGAAAACATTATCACCGCTTTCGTCAGGGCATTGGGCCGGAAGACCGTGGAATGCAGCGATCTGTTCGTATCGACCACTTTCGGCCATTGATCTAAACGCCTCAGCAAGACATATCATTTGTTTTTTGTTTAGATCTTTCAAATTCATTCTTATGCGATTTGCCGATGTTATTACACCGCTCCAGGAGTCTTTACTTCCAGAATCTAAAAAAAAGGGCATATATTTTTATATGATAATGCTAATATAACTTATACTGCAATAATACTAATAGTAATAAGGAAATAGCATAATAAAATATCAAACATGGCACTTATACATACAAATTTTCGTTATTTTTCATTACTTTCTAACAAAAGAGTTAAATGTGCTGTTCAGCTAATCTCTTAAAATATTGTAAGTGATTTCAGTTTTATATCGAGGCACTTTTATAATGAACTTGAACCAAACTAGGCGAATATCGTACATTATTATGTCGTGGGACAAAAATTGATGGTCAGCAACCGCATCTAACAGACCCGTGAATCCTTTACATGGTGTGTTCTGTGCTACAGGGGCCTCCACATGGCTAAAGCTTAGAAACGGAAAGCCTATTTCAAAAGCCCCTCTTTCGACTGTAAGCAACGCCTTTTAGTTACGGTTTGGTTTTACGCTAGATTGCTGATTTAGTCGATTTATGAATCTCAAAAAATGTTTCTTTTTACATTTGAAGTAACTTTAGTTTATTTGATTGAAGCATAAGATTAACTTACTTATTTCTTTCGGACTTGCTACATTATTTTATATCTATTGCAAAAGAAACCTTTTTTATGCGAAATTCACTAAAAATGGAATTTAAGAATCTTGGTCTTGTCGCTTGAATGTTTGTTTAATATTTTTCACTTACAGTTAATTTAATATTCTTTTCTATCACAAATTCACAAATGATAAACTTTATTTTTTGGCGTAATTTATATGTCTGTTCTTATCAAGTAAAAATTATGTTGATTTTTTATCACTGTCCTACGGCAGTAATACAACATTTTACATCGCAAAATTAAAGAAAAAATTGAACGAAAAATGGGTAATTTTACTTAATTTAAAGAAATAGGATTGTTTCTCGTCTTTTTTCTTACAAATGTAACAAAGATACTCTCAAGAAAGTTCATTTAGATATTTTTTCCGGAGACTTTTTCTTCGATTCTGTTTTTATAACACGAAATTTATTTAAAAATGCATTATTTCTGGCATAAAGTTAATTGAGAATTTTTTATAAGTAATTTGTGTTTTACTTTCCAAAACGTATTCGAAAAACATATGTCGAATTGTAGTATACTATTAAAAATTAAAAATTTTTATAGTACGAAATTAATTTTTAAAAAGTCATTTTGTTAAAGATGTTGTTTAATACAAACTTTTGTACCAAAATTTCAGAAATTTAAACATATTGAAATAGACCGTTAGTTGCACCATGAGTCGGCCTGTAATATAGAACGCCACATTCCTTTACGTCTTAAAGAATACAATTCTTCATCAAACTCTATAGAATGGCGCTACAAAATTACAAAGAGCTTTGTTAAATAACAATAACCACACCACTCGAACGCTTCCAACAGCAACACGAACTAAAATTGATAAGTTCATGTAAATAGAGGAAATAATCATATAATCAAGCTGTTTATTTTCAACATTACCGAAAACAAACGATTTGAAAGGAAACTCCCATCAGTGTTAGAAAGTGCGATAACAGTGAACTAAGTCTTATGTCTTGAAAAAGTGTTTTAAGAAAAAGATTTTATAAATTTCAACCGACAATAACGCTGTTTAGCCAATGGATGCTAATTATTGCTATATACGAAAACGTCTAAGTTGATCACTATTGTTATTACAGGAATGTAAAGTTTAGAATTTTACTATAGGAATACATTGTAAATAGTATTGCATAATCAAGATGTTGATTTTCTACATTACGAAAAAGATAAAGACTGGAATGAACTTCCAGTCAATATTGTAAAGAGCGATATTATAGAGCTTGAGAAGTTTAATTTATTGTAAAATCCTTTAAGAAAAAGATTTTATAAGTTTCAACCAACAGTAAAACTAAAGATACTAACTAACTGTTTGATCAATGAATGTTGAATGTTTCCTGTATAGAAACGGCTAATTTCACCATTAATAATTTTGATATTTAGCGTTCGTCTGAGCTTCTATCAGAAAAAGTTAAGGTAACTAAATAATACACAGCATTTTTACATCTTTCGTAAAATGAAAATATGTAAATTAATTCCCAAATCAATGCTAGTAAAGTTAACTTCAATATCAAGGCTTCACGTTTAAGGCCTTTTACCAGACGAATATAAATTAGTATGGATAAAAGCAAAAATAAATTTTTAAAAAGACGTCTTACCAGCACCAGGAACGAAAATGATTGTGGGATTTGGGAATATTTTCGGATTTGCCATCGACCTGTTCATAGTCATTATTTCAATAGAGATGCGGAAATGGCTGTTATGGTTAAGACCCAACAACTTTAATTCGTTGGTAATCTCGTATCGGAAGAGTCGATCAAAATTCCAGGGCATTTCAGTTTCTCCTCCCAAAGCAGAGAAGGTTCCAACATAATTTGCACAATTCTCTTCATTTAAACCAGTTGGCACACAAATGTAGATACTGATGTCAGCAGATGTTTTGATGCCATGAAGTAAAAATCCTGCAAAAACTCTATCATTAGCTTTTCTTTTATTCAAAAGCGCTTCTAACTCAGGAATAGATAGTCCTTCGAATTCTAGGGTATCATACTTGTAATGCAAAGCGTTCTGATAGTCAAAGACGTCGTTGGGTCTACTGTGGGTGAATGTTAACCGGTCATGGTTGGCAGTTTTGTTACTGAAAGGACGCATCGGTTTGTTGAGAAGTGGCAATGCACAATTGGCCTCGTTGTATGATAACTTACGATAACGCTGAAGCTCTTGCCAAATGGCCCACAATCGATCAACGTTGCTATGATGAAGGAAGAACACGGGATCATAGGCGGCATAATCAAGAGACGACATCGAGAAAACCTCTCGTCCACCCAACATACTGTGGATTCTGTTGTGAAGAACCTCTAATTGAACTTCAAATTCGCAAAAATCTGTTTGTTCGAGAACCAAAAGTGCTTTGTCGTAGAATTCACGGTTATGGTAAAGTACATCTTGAGCGTCCCTGTCGGTTAGAGTGTTTGCAAAATCAACTGAACCATGAAAGAATGGGTTGGACTCAATATGTAAGGTACGGGAATTATAGTAAGTGGCATCGTTGAAAAAGTCAGGTAACTTATCAAAGGGATCAATCCAGTCCCAGTATGGTACGGCCACTCCTGCTCCTCGGGATAATAACTCATCTTCTACAAGAGCAACATAGAGACGATGCCAATGAGGGAATGTTGGCATTCCATGAAGGCAACATGTATGTACAGTTGTGCCATCTTCACTTGGACACTGAGCGGGGAGACCGTGGAAGGACGCGATTTCTTGATATCTTCCATCTTTAGTCATTTGTTTAAATGTATTTCTGAGGGATTCGATTTCTCCGCCACTCAAGTCTTTCAAATTCTTTCTAATTCGACTTGCACTTGTCACAGGTTCAATCCAAGCTCGTCCTTCGCCATATTTTCCTGAAGAAAAAATTAAAAAGATTATTCATCATGTACTGAATAGTTAGGAGAGTTTTGCAAAAATACTTTTTAACTTATATGATTCTGGCGGTTTAAATAGACACTTTTTTCTCCCAAGTTATAATTATAAACTATAATTTTGAAAAGAGAAAATTTCATTGAAACATGTTTGAAAAAGTGCAAGTTTTTATCTGAAATCAAGAAAATACATTTTAAACTAAATGGTCGCAATAAAAAGAAAAATGAAGGGGTTTGTTTAAACGACCACCAAAAAGATATGGTTTTATTAGCTTCACTGAGTGAGAGTAGATACCTCCAATATGGAATTACTACTACCCAGTACAGCTTAAAAATACTACAACATATACACAATACATCTTAAAACATAAGAATAAGAAAATATACTAACAAATTTGCAAATGGCTAATGAACTGGCCCAAAGCTCTTTGATCATTTACCTTTATAAGAGTCAGATCAAGCAGAAAATGGAGTACTGTTGCCACATTTGGGCAGGAGCTTCCCAGACCACACTTTCTAGTCTTGATAGAGTACAAAAGCGTCTCCGAGTCCTTCTGAGAGATGAATTATTTTCTACACTCCAGCCTCTCTCTTACAGGCGGGATGTGGCGAGTTTCTCACTACTACAATGGAAGATGCTCGGACGAACTACATCTCCTGGTTCCACCAGGTTAGATCTTCATGGCTAGGACCCGCCATGCCACTTGCATAGTAGCAAACCACCCACATTCCCTCCGTATTCCATCGGCGAGAAGTAAGTTTCACTCAAACAGCTTCCCGTGCACCACTGCCCTATTTAACAGACTCCCAAGTGGATATTTCCCGATCACTACAATCTTAATCTGTTCAAGTCTAGAGTCAACCGTTATCTCCCCCTCCTGCCGATATAAGCTACTCCTTATCGTAACCTTCAACCCCGAGTGACCCCGAGCCTTGTGAACCCTAACTGTAAAAAAAAATAATGACTACGGACAGTTTCAGATAACTGGCTATTCACAACAACCTTCATAGACCTACTTGAGAGAAAGGACTTAAAAATTGCGCAAACGTTTCCAGAGACGCCATAATTGCAAATTTTGTGTAGTAACCCACTGTGTCATGCCCTGTTAAAAACATTTGCGATATTCAAGGCAATCGCTCTAAAGTTATTATCAAGCGCTTCATGATATAAGTTTTGTTTAAATAAGAACAAGCAATCCCCATTTAATTAAAAATTTTCAAAAAATTAAAATATGAATATTCACCACTAATTTCTTTTTAATTTCTTTTACATACATGTACAAATCCCGCTTATTTTCATATATTTTATGTATTGAATATAATTTGAAAATTAAAAAAAAACTGTAATCCCAATATAATATATGTATAATAAAATAAAATAAAAATTTATATAGATGAGTTGGGAATATAAGAACAAGTAATCTCCTTTTAATTATATAATTACAAAAATTAAAATATGAATTTTCCCCACTCATATATAATTTTTTAATTTACATATATATATATATATATATATATATATATATATGTGTGTGTGTGTGTGTGTGTGTGTGTGTGTGTGTGTGTGTGTGTATAATCCAGCATATTTTAAGAACTAAATATAATTTTAAACTTACAAAAAACTGTAATCCGAGTATAATATATAACTAGGCCAGCAGTGTGATAACCAGATATATTATAATTCAAAATTATGTAGCGGTCAGTTCATACTCAGCACCTGAAGATTACGTAATGCATGAAACTCAGAGTCGTGCAAGCGGTGAAGGATAATATATATATATATATATATATATATATATTTATATGGGGGGGTCTTATGTGCAGGTAGTGTACTTGTTAGCGGGTTGGAACGAGAAATCGACGAACTGATTTCGAATTCCAAACAAGTTTCTTACATTCACTTTCACACAAATATCCTTAAGGAAAGCATGAATAGATCAAATAGCAGAGTAGACTAGGCTCTCTAGCTGTGTTTGGCAGTCAGTATAGAAGGAAAAAATGAATTAAAAAATCAGCCACATGAAGCTGAACAAAGATAGTTAAACACGACACCTTTCAAAGGCTATGAATAATCCCTTGTGGGGAGCGATTATCCAGAATGACACCGACGAGAATTAGGCCCAAGGAAGGTGTCATATGTACTTAAAAATAATTGATATACTTATGTGTAATATTTAACATGTCTACTCACCAAGTCCTGGTTCGAAGACCACTGACGATTCTAGTTTGACGTCTGTTACCTCAGCCCCAGTCATGTCGGTGATTTTGTATTCAACATGGTATTTGTCAGTATAATGAAGTTTCATTTCGTCCATAATATGTGTGATGTCAGATTTATAAGCGCGGTCAAATTCCCAGGGCATTTCATTTTCGCTGCCCAAAACATAGAACTCTCCGGCCTTCATTTGATTGTCAGATCCTTCATCTTTAATGAAATACTGAACAAGCAAAGACTTCTTCATGCCTTCCAACATAAAGGTGGCAAACACACGATTCTTGGACTTTCGTCGATTGATTTCTCGTGATAATTGTGGAATGGACAAACCGTTCAGTTCTAAAGTGTCGTATTCATAATGGAAATTTTTCTTGTAATCAAAAACATCGAAAGGAACAGAATGTTCTCGTGTCATTGCATCTGGGTTGATGTCACTTGCGAGACTGAACGGAGACATTGGTTTACGAAGCAATTCGATGGCACAATTGGCCGAATTGTAGGGTTTTCCTCGGAATTTCTGCAATGCCTGCCAAGTAGCCCAGATTCTGTCCACATTACTGTGATGAAGCATGAAGATTGGATCAAATGCACTGTACTCTAATGAAGACATAGAGAAAGCTTCTGTACCGCCGACCAAAGCATGGATGTGGTTGTGGGCTACCTCAAATTGAACTTCAAAGTCACAGAAGTCTTCCTTTTCAAGAGCATAAATGATCTCATTAGCCAATTCGGTATACTTTCCAAAGTCAGGTTTTTCATAAAGATGTTCAGACGGTGCTCGACTTGTAGCAGCACTAGCTTCATCAATGGCGCCGCTAAAGAACGGATTGGGATGACTCTCGCCATGGATATCTGTGTATTGTTCTTCCAATACAAGGGCGGGAAGGGCTTCAATGGGGCGGGTCCAATCCCAGTAAGGAATACCACCAGTGTAGCCGTTTCGTCTCAAGCCGTTTTCGAAGTTCAAAGTGATCAATCTATGCCAGTGTGGGAAAGTTGCCATGCCATGATGACAACAAGCATACTTTTGGGCAGCATCTGGACTGGGGCACCATTTCGTTGATCCATGGAAAGAGGCGACTTGTTGGTAACCGGTAACTGCTTTATCTGCAGCGAAGGCAGCCATGGCCTTTCGAAGATCGTCCATTTCAGACTTGGTCATGCTGTCCGCATTTTTTCGGGAGCGATGTTGTTCATCGAATTGGACATCTTCCACTGAAAGGAAAAGATAATAATTTCATTGCTAAAGAGTAATTAATTAATATTAAACCGTATCAAATGTCTTCCCACTTTTTATTGACTTTGTTCCTAAGCTTATTCCACATACATATCTACAGACTATGTATGTATATTATTAATATTATTATTTTTTGATTAGCAAAAGTAATTTCGTTTCTTATGGCCACACACACATGCATACACAAATACGCACACACACACACACACATACACACACATATATTTAAAATGTACCATATATACTATAGAAAGGTAAAAACCTATGTGTTATTATTATTTCTGATTCATTCGTATATTTAAATCTTTAAAAAAAATTGCTTCTTTTTTCTTTACCGTTTCCTGGAATGAACATCACAGTTGGTGGAGGAAGGATGGTAGCCGGCAGAGCAGTTCCATTTACATCTTTGATATCAACACGAAGCGTATATTCAGCGTACTTATCAACTCCGAGAGCAGCCAAGGCAGCAGTAATCTCATGTTTGTACACTCGATCGAATCTCCAAGCCATTTCCTTGCTACCTCCAAGAACTGCAATAGAACCAGCCAGAAACTCATTCTCTCCAGCCACAACATAAAAGTCGATATTCGCAGAGGTTTTGATGCCCATGAAGAGAAAGCCAGCAAATACCCTATCTTTCAATTTGTTTTCTTCAATGTGTTCCTGTAGTTCGCGAATGGACATCCCACCGAAAAACAGAGTATCGAAAGCGTACTCAAGTTCTGATTGATAATCATAAATGTCAGTCGGCACTGAATGTGAATGTGTCAATTCATTATTGTTGAGAGGGGCATCGAAAGCAAATGGTTTCAAGGGTCGGTAGACTTCGGAACTGGCACAGTGGGACTTGTAAGGCAACCCCCTGTGAATCTGCAGAGACTGCCAAATTGACCAAAGTCTGTCAACTTCAGAATGATGAAGCCAAAACATGGGGTCAAAGGAAGTATAGTGTAATGAAGACATTGAGTAGGGTTCTGAACCTCCTGTCCACGCATGAATGGTATTGTGGGTCACTTCAAACTGAACTTCAAAATCGCAGAAATCGTGTTGTTCAAAGGCAAGCAATAAACCATCATACAAAAAGCTGTGGTCTCCGACACTGGGTTGTTTAAAGAGCCTGTAAATTTATACAGAAAAGAAAACTTAATCAATCGCCTGCTTATCGATTTATTGATAATTAAAAACTATAATAGGTTAAACTTCTTTCAGATAAAATGTTTTTCATTATTAATGTTTTACTAGATACTAATTATTAAATAAAGAGTACAATAAAGTTGGTTTCTTGCTGTTGTGGTAGGATCCACCTAATCTGCATAGGTGACTACCGACTATATAAATAATGGTTGGTACCGGAAGACAGGGGAGCGAATACAGAGATCCAGCTAGAGACTCTGCCCGACTGAGACTTAGTCAACACATTCTCCAGGAACGGTCTTCCCAGAAATATACAGAAATACTATATGTAAATATTGTGTACACTTTCTTGTTATAATACATTTTTGTTCTAAGTACATTTTGTGTTGCATTATTATTCCATGCATTAGTCGAGATTCAACAATGAGTCAAGACTCAACACTTGCCTAATTTTAAACATTTTATCATCGATGTGTTCTGATGATCTAATTAAATCGATATATGATGATTTTTTATTTTTTCTGAGCTTATTTCACTAAAAGCTTGGGCTTGAATTATCTTCTTGGAGGATGATACATATACTGTTGACAAAATCTGAAGCAGATTCGTGCAAATCACTCTTTGCACATTCTTTGACTGTCTTTCCTAGACCCAAAGATTATTTTAGTATCTCTTATGGCGAGCTCGGTTGATATTAGGGTCACCACAGATCAACTCTTCCTAAAACAAAGGTTAAATTCGATTCACACCTCTAATAATTCCTCGTGTGAATCACATACTGCAAATAATGCACACCTTTTTTTTAATCGAGTTCACCCCAAGCAAGGCAGTAAAGTCACTGAGACACAAAAGCTTACTGAGTATGGAAGAGGTAGAAGCAGGACAATTGCTAGGGGGTAAGAAGAGAGGAAGAGTAATTCGGGGAACAGTAGATATCGATTAACATTGCATTTAAATTTTTGCAGATTAAAATTGGTTGGAAAGCATGGAGCCGAAAGGGAGTCCCACAAGCAAGAAAAGAAACTGTTAGCATTTACGGTTATATCTAGCCAGCCTAGCTTCAAATTGACGAGATCTCGTCGCTAGTCTAGTACTGCGCTTAAATTCAAAGAGTGTAGGCGCCATAGCGAAGAGATCATCCGAACGCAATTACCATGAAAGTATTTATAGAAAAAGGCGGCGGGGGCAACCTTACGGCGGAGGGAAAGTGAATGAAGCCGAGACACCAGATCAGGGCCAGTAATATTGCTGATTCTACTTTGGATATTATGAAGGATCTCTAAATAGCAGAAACAGTGAACCATATGCAGTAGTAATAGTCTAAGCATGGACGAATGGTAGACTTAGTGTGGTTGTCTTACTTTATTCTAAGATGTTTGTAATAGAGGAAACCTGTCTGAATCTAAACCTGTCTGAATGGCTAAAAACGGTGTTATACTGAATTTAGTGCTATATGTTGCTAATAGCTTTTCGCCTAGAATTCCAAACTCAACAAGGAAGAAAATAATTAGATCCACAACAGGAGTAAATATGTTTTAGTTCTTTCTATCAGACCCTGAATTTTTCTAGTCATGATGAACGATTGCGCTCTCAGTGAGGCTCCATATATATATATATTTTTGTCATCCACAGACAGACTGTTTCGCTGTTTCACAGCTCATCAGTGTGGCTAGACGTCCGGTTGCCTCTAGCTACGATCGAAACCCGACTGAATTTGCGTCAGTCGGAACTTCTACCCGCTAAGCGTACGGTACGGAATGGAGGTGAATTTTAGCGTGTTTATTTTTAGATTCGGATAAACACACAGTGACTGAGAGTGACTCAATTCTGTCGAAGAGTCGTGCATTAGCATAAATAGTCACTGTTTACAAGTTCACACCCCAAACCATATATATATATATATATATATAAGTTCATATATATATATATATCCATATATATATATATATCCATATATATATATATATCCATATATATATATATATATATATATATATATAAGTTCACACCCCAAACCATATATATATATATAAGTTCATTCTATCGCTCTAAGAAATAACTCTTACTACTATGCTTTACCCTTACAAGAGACAAAACATAAGACCAATTATAAACTGTTGCTGTCATATCTGCACTGGATCTGTTCAATCCACACTTTCAAGCTTTGATAGATTTCAAAATCGTTTACGCAGTCTTGTGGGAGAAAACTTATCTCCCACTCTGCAGTTTATTTCCTAAAGATGCAACATTACAAGCCTATTACTAACTCTCGCTGTTTCCGTGGCAAATGGACAGATGAGCTCCAACCTCTAGTTCTACCAGTACAGACATTTACAGCTAGGATACGCCATACTATTTCCACGTAGTTGAATCGTCCTAATTTCCTATCGTCCAAATATAAACGTTTTCCCAAAAACTGCCACATTGTGGAACAGACTCTCATGTGAGTACTTTCCTGCACACTATAATTTTAATATTTTTAAGTGAAACGGCAATCTTCACTTTCTGCCACTTCTTTCATTAACATCACACAACTGATTCATCATAAATTTCAGTTTAACCTTCTACATTGAGTGACTCTCGAGCCTTCTGTTAAATGAATATTAGTATTTAAAATCAACAAAAATGCGACATTAATTTTCGAACAACTTAATATATCTTAAAATTAAAAAAGAATAATTATTGTAATTTACAAACCTTGCATCAATTACTCTTTTTGTATGTACGCCTGCATTCAAAAATTCAATGGGCGCACTAAAAAATGGATTCGGCTTTGTCTCCTTGGTGTATGGGTCAACGTATGTTTCCTCTGCAAGAAGATCTGGCAAAGCTTTAATGGGCTTGGTCCAATCCCAGTAGGGGACACCAATAGGTGATCCACGGTTAATGAGGGCTTCTTCAAACTGTACCACAACTAATCTATGCCAATGAGGGAAAGTAGCCATCCCGTGGACACAACAGGCTACTCTTTTCAAGGCGTCTGGTCGAGGACACTTGGCTGGGAGACCGTGAAATTCTGCCAGAGCTTGATAACCATGAATGGATTTATCAGACATGAAGCGTTCCATTGCAACTCTTAGGTTATATTTCTCTTCATCTGTCAAAGAGCTTACGTCCTTACGGGTTTTTAACTTCGTTACGTCAATATCTTTCATTTCCTCTGTAAAATTGAAACAAAACGTAAAAAAATTAATAATACTTGCATTAATGACAATGCCATTATCTCGACGTTTTCAATACATAACTATCTTAAAATCGTTTCAATTTCACCTTTACATGTTCACTAAGACAAGTAAAAGAGATCAGCTTCGTTTTGGAGGTGTTAAAATTAACAAGCCATTCCTTGCCCCATTTAACAACAGAATGTAGGTTGCCAATTTGACCTTATACCGAGTTGATAACTTATGACATCAGGAAGGCCGTTGACGAAAATTAGGCACAATGTATGTCCAAGGATAGAGTCCTGTGGGGAATGCCCATTAATGCGAAAAGATCTAGAAGAGTGGTCGTTCAAGACAACTTTAATTTCGAAAGATTGAATTAGATAAAAAAATTGTCCAGGAATACCATAACCTGTCAACTTGTTAAGATCAGCATGCCAATCCCTGTCAAACGCCTTCGTGATATCAAAAGCAACATTTCGAACTTGACTATTCTCATTTAAAGCTTGACACACACTTTCAGTGATAACCATTAACACATCAGGAGGTGACATAAAGAAGCGAAAGCAATATGGCTTGTCTGATAGAAGATAGTGAGAGGTGAGATTCTTAACCAATTCGAAGATGTAAAAAGCCGATAGTTAGAAGAATGAAATGGTTCGCCGAAATTCTAATTTGATTATTTACTGATCCACGATATATGTAATCATAAGAATGAATGGCATATTTGCATAACAAATAATTGTATTGTATTTATATAATAAAATAATTTCCACTTAATTTCAATAAATTCTTTTAACATTTATTACGTCATTATACATGTAATGTTTAAAACGGATGTGAAGTTGTCGACATATTTGTTTTAAAAACTGAAACACGAATTTTATGTGAATAGCTACTTTTTAAATCGAATACTTCTGCATAAATTAATAAAAACATTTTTATTCTAACAGTTTCATTTTATTTTTGAACACACATGTAAAAACGTTTGTATCATTATCACCTCTAAGCTTTCATTTTTGAAAATGTCTCGAACAGTTTTTTACGAATATGATTTCTTCTAATGAAAATGAAATTGATGTGTTCAATTAATTTATATTTTTTAAAGAATATATAAGATATTATAAATATTATAAAAGTTATTGATGACTTGCTGCCAAGATAGAATTAATACACGGACATATAAAAATGATTTAGGATGTACAATTAGTGTAACAGTTAGTGGCTCGAATTGAAAAATCAGGAAGTTGATTTCGAATTCTGGTTGAGTTCGTTTCATTCATATTCACATAAATACCCATGGGAAAGGTATGATTTCAGCTATTATTCCCTTCGCTAGTTATAGCTTAAATAGCCGGCCAAACTGGGTTCTTGGCCGGTTGGTGAGAAGGACAACTCTTAATTCACAAGCACAGTCCCAGCCATGGAGTTCAGAGTTAACTATGATTTCGACTGTGGTCAGGATATAATTATGAATATAATTTGGTACATTTTATTAGAGTTGAGCAAAAGCACTTTCGATTTTTAAAGAACTTTTGTTCAAATATTATTTCATGTACACATTTAAAGATTATCTATGACTCCACTATATCAAAAATATTTTCGATTTATAGACATTTACTCCAAAGCGTTTTCGTATGCACATCTAAAGGTATGTGGAAATCCATTATGCTATAGTTGTTATTATTATTATTATTATTATTATTATTATTAATAATAATAATAATAATAATAATAATAATATTATTATTATTATTATTAATATTATTATTATTATTAATAATATTATTATTATTATTAATAATATTATTATTATTAATAATAATATTATTATTATTATTAATAATATTATTATTATTATTAATAATAATAATATTATTATTATTATTATTATTATTATTATTATTATTATTATTATTATTATTATTATTATTTATATATTTAGCGTCAAATTAAATTAAAGTAGTAATCTTATGTTGAACAAGTTATTTGAAATTAATTATACATACCATCTTTTAGTCCAGGTGAAGGTACATACGACACGATCGGACTTGGAAGAATTCCATCGGGCAACAAGGTTCCATTGATTGCAGTGACAACAGACTGAACATAGTAATTTCCGGAGAGTGCCAATCCCAATGAAGTTACTGTGTCAGTGATTTCATGAAGGTAAGGATAAGCAAAATCCCAAGGCATCTCGTGAACTCCACCAAGAATAAAGAATTCTCCAGCGTAATTATCGCAGTTATCACTATGTCTACCATCTTTACTTGGGATGCAAATATTAATTCTGACATTTGCAGACGTCTTGATTCCACCCAATCTAAAGTTGGCGTATGCTCTTGCATGTGATTTGCGTACCTTCAGTAATGTTTCAAGTTCCCCTATCGACATTCCATTCAGGGTAAGATCGTCATATTCATATCCCAACTGATCGTATTGAAATAAGCTGCTGGGTTTGGCATTGTCCTTCGTGATCGTGAACGGATTGCTGTCACGTCCAAAAGGTTCCATCGGATGATGGAACAAATTCAAGCCGCAGTTTGGTCTTGTCGATAGTCCACGGTGTTTTTGCAAGGCTTGCCACAAGGCAAACTGTCGTTCGACATTGGAATGATGCAAAAAGAAAAGTGGATCATAAGATGTATACTCAAGACTGGACATGGAATGAGTGAATCTGCCTCCAACTAAATAGTGGATAGGGTTGTGGGCTACTTCCAGCTGCACTTCAAAATGACAGTAATCCTCGTGTTCCAGAGCATTTAGGACACCCTCCAGAAGAAAGTTCTTATGGCCTTCTTTGGAAGCTTCATAAAGTCTGGCATCGACTGCTCTAGCTGTGACTCTGTTTTCAAATTTGATCTCGCCGGAGTAGAAGACATTCTTCTTGGCTTTCTGGCCAGTGGGGTCGATAAACAGTGGATGCTGCACTAACTCAGGAAGGTGAGACATAGGTTTTGTCCAATCCCAGTAGGGAATACCAAGAGTGGCACCATGTGCAGTAATTGCTTGCTCAAACTGTACCATATAGAGCCTATGCCACATCGGGAATGTAGGCATACCGTGAAGACAGCACACAATGGTCGAACCATCGGCAGCTTTACAGTCAGCTGGTTCCCCGTGGTAAGCTGAGATGGCCTGGTAGCCTGTGGCTCCCTCATCATCCTGCATATTACGCAGGGCAATTTGCAGATTGAGAATTTCATCAGGGGTCAATGTGTCGACGTTTTTACGGATTAAATTGCCTACAAATAGAAATTATAGGATATTAATTATACAATATCGATTACATTATTTATTACTTTTCAAAATAAAGAAAGAGAAGATTCTTTACTTACCATATACTGTATCTAAGCCAGACATCCAAAACTGAAAAAGACAACAATTCTGATTAATATCAATCCTTCATTTAAAGATAGGAAAGTAAATGACATATCGATCACGTCACGATTCAATTTTCATTTTTTTTTAAATGAATTTGAACAAAGAAACAACCATTGATTGAAAGTTTAATTTGATTGATTACTTTTCCAACTCATAATTAATTTCGGCTCACGGCCACATCAGGTTGAAACGCCAGTTATAGTATGATCATCTAAGTTAAGCAACGTCGAGCGAGGCCAGTTCCTAGATGGATGACCGCTTAGGAATACTATGTGCTGTAAGCTTGTATGTGCGGGTAGTGCAATAAATAAAGGTACGGAATCGGAAATTCCAATTCCAGTTAGGTTCGTTATATTCACTTTTGGAAGATATTAATCCACCTATTCTCCTCCAGCTATGGGTTAATTAGTAGGATTTGTATCAGTTAATCAATATTATCTCGAGTAAATTCTTACATTCTAAATATATTTTTGGTCTTAAATTATATGAAATGATTGATAAGCCTTAAAAAACTATCAAATCAATTAGTAATTAATTTCACTATTTCTGGTATATTAAATCCACGGAAGAAAAAGAAAAATCCGTACAGTAGACTGAATGGCAAAATTTAAACAATCAACGAAGCAGTGATAAAATGACAGATGTCTTGTTAAAAATTTCCTCAGTGACAAATAACTCCAGTTGTTGAGATTAGTCACAATTTTGATACCAGAATTTTCTCCAGTTTTTTAACTAACAGTACAGACTTATAAAATTCACATTACAGGTTTCGGCCATTTTAATCAAGACATGTTGCCTTGTTGTCCAAAGTACGTCGAGGTACCTATTAAATTTTAATCAATATTCAAAGAAAATGTTAAATTGAGTTTTCATTCGTTTCAATGACGTTAATGCATAATTATCATTTGGTAATAAAAAAAAAATAAACATAAATTGCAAACCTTAAAAATTTGTTTCTTAGTAATTGAAAGTGACTTTCAACTTAGATTCAAGCAGTAAAAGACTAATAGATATAACATTTACATCAGTAGTTTCAGGTCAAAGGTTCGAATCACGTCAGCATTTGTAGAATTCATTTTTTGGAGATTCTAATTAAAAAAACGTAACATACGTACATACAAATAATCCGAATACTTTCCTTTGCTTATTGAAAGCGAAACATTAGAAATGGTCTTTTGTCTATTCACTTTCGACATATACTTCCAGATGTAGGAATTCTCTGCTAGGAACACCCTGTAGTACACGTTCGTTGACAGGTATGTATCATTAACGAAACAGCAATTAGGTGTAAAGATGTTGCAATTATTAATGCCATTGGAAAGGGCTTAAATCCATTTCTTCTCTCCTCCCCACCTAGATATGGATTAAATAACAGGGAAGGCTCAGCTCTAAAGTCTTGAGTGTGAGCCAATCTGTGAGAAAGACAACACTGAATTAAAAAAGTAACGAAGAAAGCAACTTGGGAATCACTCTACTGTGCTTAGCAAGACGTCATGACAATTCACAGAAGAAATGTAATCTGTGCGAGATCTAATCTGAGAGGGAGGCAAAGTACAAGCAGAATATTATAGATAATAAGGTTGCATTTTGATGTCGTGATTTTACAAGCTTTTAAAAAAGAGAATATTTTAGTGGGAAAAGGACGCGCATGGTTTCATTTTTCAATTTATTGAAGAAGGTACACTTGCACTAATTATGAAATCTGTAGAGACGTGTATTATTTATGAATGTTTTGGCAAATTATGCAAATTTAATGGAGAAGATGCAATTACATCAATTACTCAATTTATGTAATTTAAACAGGGAGAATTAATTATTTCATTTGGACTGTTGAAGCAAAAGGATTATGCCTTAAAAAATGTCGACAGATGAAACGTTAAAAATGTCTTCCCTGCTTAAGTAGCCCGACGGTCTGTTCACCTAATCAATTTAGGGATTCTCTTTTTAGTATTTACCGTATAAACCACTGTTGGCTAATTCTACTTGGATAAGTTTAAATATATTTACTTAAGAGTGTTTTAAGGACAAAATTAATGTGGAATATTTGCATCTGCTTATTTATAATGATTTAATATTATCATTGTGACGGATAATTATTCACCTCTATATTTCGTTAATTACTTTCGGCCAGACCTACTAGTTAAAAAAATGCAACAGTATTAATATACATAATAAATTATGGCACTTCAACAAGAAGACTTACTTTCATTTGTTATATTTTATTTGAAGGGAATTTAAATGTTAACAATATAATGGTACCATATAAACATATTCTTTTAAGAAATTATGATAATACAATCAGGTTTTAATTGTCCTTTACGTTTTTAATTAGATAAAACGTGATATAATGGCACAACAAGAAGACAATATTTTAGCGCATTATGACATTAAAATATCATCGTTTGGCGTTTCCATATCAATAAAATATTTAGCGAAAAGAATGCTTGCGTTGTAGCAAGTTGAACGGGTTATATACATAACTGTATGAAAAAATCAACATTTGAGATTGTGTTTTTACCTGGATTGAACGCCAACCACTGTAACAGGATATAAATAAGCAACTCGGTGCGGAGTAATGGTTAACGAGATAGACTGGGTAATAAGTTTGATTCTCATTCTGGTGCGGCCTTGTGTTAAACTAAACTGAGCTTAGTAAGTAATTTGGGTGCCTCGAAATCGAGCGTGCGAGATAGTCTGGTTAACCGATGCGATTGAGTAGGGAATTTGTTACTCACTGGACGCCCCATAAATTTCGCGCAGCGCCAAACTAAGTTAAGCTTAGTAAATAACATCAAGGTCCCTAGCGTAGGTGCTTACGGTCATATCACGTTAAAAAAAACTGATTCACGTAAGATCACTGAAGTTAAGCAACGTCGGGTCTGATCAGTACCTAGATGCCTAACTGCTTGGGAATACCAGGTGCTGTAAGCATGGATGTGTGGGTGGTGTATTGAATAATGGATCGGAATTGTTAATCGGGAAGCCGAGTTCCAATTCCAGTTGGGTTCGTTATATTCACTTACGAGCAAATATCCTTGGGAAAGGTATGTATCCACCTCATCTCCTCCTAAGTTTGGATTCATTAATAAGTCGTTTATCACTAAAACCATTATTATCTCCAAAAATGCGTTCAAAATATTTAGTTTTCGGCATTAAATAACCCTTGACGGTGTTGATATGCCGCTAAATAAAAACAACCAACTAGCATGGGGTTATTACCCCATGCTAGTTGGTTGTTAAAGAGCTAGTTTGGTTGGTCATTTCTACTTAGTGATAAGTACGATCCCCACTGGGCACCCTATAATTGTGGCCTTGTGCCAAACTAAAAAAATGTTAAGCTTAATAAATGTCACTTACTGTTCTATATAATATAACGAAATTCGTCAAGACATTACGCTGGTAATATGATAGTGTGACATATTAAATTCTTCCTTTAGTCGCTATCAAGTTTGACAATGTTAAACAATTAGTTTTAGATAAGTGATTTGCCCAAATGTCTCTTTCCGCCAACTATCAAGATTGGACACGGCGCAGAGAACAGTGGCATGCAGCCTTTCCTAAATACGGAGTAAATATAAATAATCTCGAACATAATTCGAGCACACTTGACCGATTTCATTTTCAGAACTAGCAACCATCACGCCAACTCCACACAGATCAGATATTGAAGCTTCTATTTCTTTCTATATGCTAGGCTACTTCAGTACATCGGCAGCAATGACTTTCTATAGCTTCCTTGCTCTTGCTGCTTGGAGTAATTTATCTTTTTACGATTTCTCTTTTTTCCATCAATTTCCCAACTTACTAAGTATTATTAACTATAAAAAAAATAATTGATTTTCAGAAAGAGCGATCAGCCAAAGGTGTGAATTTCGAATCGGAAAGATCAGAATCAAACCGGTACAGAGATTTAACTTTCTGGATATTGTAATAGCAGACGACTAAAAATGTATCACAGAGATCCGAAGGTGCATAAGAATAGGGATAGAAGCCTTTCAGAAAGTAAGCAAATTATTAAGATAGTGGAATATTTTGTTAGAAAAAAAGAAACGGACGCTAAACTGTTACATGATATTAATCCTTCTGTGTGGCAGTAAATGTGGTCCTACGGACATATGCTGAGAATACCAATGGGCAAAACATGTGAGCAATGGGGAAGTTCTAAATAAAATGGGTACTTGAATAAAACACCGGAGTTAAAATCAGAAACGGACAGTTAAAAGTTCTAGGACACATTACACAAAGGACAGCATGGAAAATTTAATACTCACAAGACATATTGAGAGAATGTTGGGGAGAGGGAAACATCAAGAACTTGCCTAAGTGAGTAAATATATGAATAAGTTTGAAAAAAAAAGTATGCTGGTTGACTTTAACAACGTAATTGTAGATGCGTTTCCCATGTCTGCAGGACTCCTGAGAATAGAGAATGCAAGTGCTAATCTTGTGATATAATAATTCATTTTTTACGCATGCCAGTTACTTGATGATCGTAGAGTGTAAAAACGAGCTGAATGTTGCAATAGAAGTCGCTTCTACGAAAGAGAATAAGATGTAAGATTAAATAGTCAATAATTAATAACATTGCTTTAACAAAGTTATGAGATCTTACAACTATTATGTTGAATAATGTTAGGAGGAAGCCAACAGTATAAGCGAGAACATAAGAAAAATGACTCTTTAAACTGTAAAGCTTGTCTAAATGTTGATGTCGATGAATGAATTAGTAAAATATCTTCCGTATAAAAACGAGCCTCTTAAGGATTTATTGAATGATAAATTATTTTGCTCTTTGCTGCTTGCTTGACAGTTGTAAAACGTACAAACAACCTGAGCATCACAATAAAAATCACCTCAGTTTCCATTTATATCACATACCTCACTCAGATCAATCATTTTAAGAGTAACCCTCTACTTTGAATGGCCTACTACCATATCACGTTGAAACACCGGTTTTCGTATGATCATCGAATTATCGAGCCTGGTGACCACTTGGGATATTAGATGCTGTAAAGATGAATGTGTGGGTGATGTAATGGATAATGACTCGCAGTTGAGATCTAAGACCTACTACGGGTTTATTATATTCATTTACGCGCAAATACCCTTGGAAAAGGTATGCATTCACCTCTTCTCTCCCTATCTATAGGTTAATCAGTAAGACTTGTATTTATAAATCATCATTATCCCCCCCCCCCCAAAATTCTTCCAATCTAAAAATATTTTCTGGTTTTAAATAATCTGCAATCGGTTGATAAGCCGTAAAAAACAAATTAATAAATTAATCTACTTTGAATTATTATTGGGCGAGATCCAGTATATATAAAAAGAAAACTAGACAAAATTAGTAAGGAGAGTTTTTAATCTAATTTCATTCCTTAGAATTATGGAAATCAATTTTAACGATAGAAAAATCCAAAGAAAGTGGTTAGAGGGAGACAAACAGAGAAAGAGAAAGAAACAAAGAGAATGAGAGAGAGAGAGAGAGAGAGAGAGAGAGAGAGAGAGAGAGAGAGAGATCGCCTACCGTAAGGATGACTGTAAGATACAGTAATGGGAGGTGGTTCAGGTGCCTCATCTTTGTGGCAGCTTCCGACGCACCAGTCTTGCAATGTAGACTGCGCTGACTAGCTCATGTCAGACACTGCTTTTTATAAGGATTTGTCAACACTGATAAGCATCTTTCGTTGGCCAAAGTGTGCAACTTCTTCATTTTAGATTTTATCAGCATTTGAACTGACAATGACGTGCATGATTTGTGATACTTTTAAATTTAATGTTTGTCACTGAAATTTACTGCTGAAACTTAAACTGATTAGACACACGCACATACACACGCACACACACATATATATATATATAATATATATATACATATATTTGCGTATGTATGTATATGAAGTTGTCGCTGTCACACAATATGATATGTCGTATTAGTTTTAAATTTATGAATTTGTTTGTCTCATCATGAAGAAAATATAAGTAAATAAAAAAATATAAAAAAAACGTTTTTTAGGTTTGATGCTTATCTTGTCTACTAAAAATCACTTAAAAATTAGGAAAATCTGAGAATGCAATCCTGATATTAAGACATATGGGGCCTTTTTACAAATATCTGTCACTACCTGATGACTATCCAAAACAGTTGAAACAATCAAGTCCTACTGTCAAACTGGAAATATCCAAGAGGAAATGATTTGATAATTGCGTAACGGGGAATCATTATACACTAAATACATACATTTTCCTTAACAACAAACTATTATTTAATAATACTTTAGACGTGATCATTTTTTGAGTCATTTCACCCCAAGCAAGACAACAAAGCCACTAAGACATAAGGGGGAATTACTGAATGTAAACGAATATAAAAAAATATATTAGGCAGTGAGAACAATAAAAGAACAGGAATTAAGAAGACAGACGATTACGATTGACATTACATTTAAATTTTTGAAGGTCAAAGTTGACTGTAAAGAAAGAAGCCGGAAGAGAGTACCACATAGTACGATAAAAAATTGTTAGCATAGAACTTACAGTCAAATCTAGGCATTTTCAACTTGCCGCAAATCTAGTACTATGAAATTTATAAAGTCTAGTTCCCATAGACGAGAATTCATCTGAACAATTACCATGAATGTATTTATAGAAAAGGCACATTACGGCGGTGCAGAAAGAATACAACAATTATCTTGAAACATTTAAAATCATTTGTGAAGATGCGATTATCGTAAACCATTATGATCATGATTTTTTTCAAATCAATGTACAATAAGCCTATAATATATCTTTTTACAATAAGCCTATAATACATCTTTTTACAATAAGCCTATAATATATCTTTTTACAATAAGCCTATAATATATCTTTTAGGACCATCTTCCTTCAGGACATAAACAATAGGGACTCTGCATGGATTCCTTTTCTATTTCTATTCTGTGAATTGACATATATTCTTCCGGAAGATAGTGGAGTAGTCATTGTTACCTAATCTATAGCTTGGAACTTTTTTTCCCTTAGAATGACTGCTGATTAATGCTAGAGAGCCCAATCTACCCTGCTATTTAACTCATAGATGGTGGGGAGATGCCATTACTGAAAAAGTGAGCACAACTGATTCGGACGAAATTTAAAATCGATTCGCCGATTCTACCGACAACAGTTACATTACATATCCAAATAATAATTTTAGTTTACTTAACAATTAATAATAGTTTTAGTTTACTAACCAGTAGTAATGATAGCCTTAAAATCCCAAGGATATTATGTGGTAGGTACCGTATCACTGATTCTGGGGGTGAGAGGATAACTTGTAAAGTAGTATAATAAGAAAAAATATTTCCTTTGCATATTTATTAAAAAATCTTTTAATGAATAAATCGGGTTGTCATTATAATTGACATTATGCAAGACGTGTTCGTAAAATTTTCAGAATATCTTAATATTTATGTGTTAAATACAAAACATGAATTGCTTATTAATATAACTGTTTCTAATGAAATATTTGCAATAACATTTTTGCTAGAGTGAGCTTTTAGTATGCAACTCGATGACTGCTCATCATATTGTGTGTGTGTATATATATATATATATATATATATATATATATATATATATATATATATATATATATATATATATATATATATATAAATAAAAAGGAAAGAACAGTAAGATATAAAATCCGGTGTTCTTATAGATATTTTTATTTTTACACAATAGTGCTCTATGTAAATTTAAATTTACAGAGCATTAATATTATAAATTAATAGATTTAAAATATGGTTTTACCGCTACACAGTGATAACCATGTTTCAGAAATGGAAGCTAAAGCCCCTGAATTTAATTTTGTTATTAAACCAAAGACATTAGTTCCATTTCCTCATCAAGCGAATTTTGGAGTAACTTACTTTTTAAAATTTACGGTTGTTAACGGCACAGGAAAGATTCATAATTTGAGGGTTTCCAAGGTTACCGATAAATCCATTCATCTAGACAAGGGGTGGTAGAGGGTTCAATTTTTAATTTTCGTTGTATCAGTTAATAGTTACATTTGAAAGCGGGGTTATGTTTAGGGATGGGTAGGGATGTATCTTTTAACAAATTCTGACATCCGCTAAATTCATGTCATCTGGGTTTTTTTCTAACGGCAAAAATTCTGATGGTATTTTTTCTATTTGTATATTTAAAGATTTTGAGGGACTGTTTAGGCTAGAATATGTTTTATCCACCTTTCTAAAAAATTATTTTTAATATTTAATATACTATACTTCTTTTTAAAAACCAAGTAAATGTATTAGGATTACTTACAGTATTTAAAATTATTTATTCTTATCGAGTATAAGTAAATATTATTTTATTTTATTTTATTTTATGTAAACTTTATGACAATGACGGCAAACAAAATTAAATTCAGGGGCTTTAGCTTCCATTTCTGAAACATGGTTATCACTGTGTAGCGGTAAAACCATATTTTAAATCTATTAATTTATAATAGTTATATATATATATATATATATATATATATATATATATATATATATATATATATATATATATATATATCGGAGAAGCTGTGATACAGTGAAACAGTCTGTGGATGACTATATATATATATATATATATATATATATATATATATATATATAATTATCCACAGACTGTTTCGCTGTGTGTGTATATATATATATATATATATATGTATATATATATATATATAAATATAGGTAACTATACTCGTGTCGAAAAACCTTCGAACTCTTGATTTAACAACAGCCAAATCAATCACGAAGGAAAAAAAGGTTTTAAAAAAAGAAAGAGCCAGGAACATGAAAGTCTGTCGAAAATAATCGCACAGATACAGGTTCAAGGCCCAAAGAAAAAACCCCGATACGAGTAAACAACTAACTAAAGAGCTCAATACAAGCGTAGAGCAAACCTAGTCAAACCTAATGAGCCAGACACACCTACCAAGGTTTCACTTAGGCAGATCGTCAGGGTCGGCTGGCTAAAGAGGCAACAGAAAACGGCATATATAGAGAGACGACCACCAAGACAACACCTCGTACATTACGTTTTTATACATGCGTGGTGTTGACTTGGTGGTCGTCTCTATATATATGCCGTTTTCTGTTGCCTCTTTAGCCAGCCGACCCTGACGATCTGCCTAAGTGAAACCTTGGTAGGTGTGTCTGGCTCATTAGGTTTGACTATAATATATATATATATATATATATATATATATATATATATATATATATATATATATATATATATAGACAATATTAGTGGTGAATATACACATACATATGCAATTATATATGCACATACACATATGTGTAAAAAAATAATTCCAAGAGGACATGATCCAGGTAGAACTCGATGTCCAGGACAGAGTAAGGATATAATAAAAAGACTTAAAGACTAATATTCCATGGTCATAATTTATTCCATTGGAATCGTAAAAACGACCCAATTCATCAGACCTACAGATTCAAAATGAAAACGGAAAAACGACTCCGGGAGAAATTGGTGAGCGTATCTGTGATAGTGTGGGGGGACCCGTGATCTATATAGAGGGGTGATATACGAGAGAGACAGGGCGGTCCGAAGGTGGAGAGGGCACTAAAATTTAACAGAGGAAAGATTTAAAAAGGGATTTCAGTGAGAAAAGGGTGCGTATTTTCAAAGATATACCGGAAGAGTGTACATTTCTTGGTGACACACACACCCCACAGGCGATAAAATCTTATACTCCCGCCCAGACCCCTACAACGCATACGTACACACACTAATGAGATAAAGGAAGAGTTTAGATAAGCTAACATTAGAGGGTTTTTTAGGATTCCCTGAAGCTAAGTGGAGACGGCGTTCGGAAACATATTGTCTAGCCGTGCCAAGTCATAAACCAACAATCTCTGCCCCCATAAATTTATCGGACTGGCTAAATGATTCTTGGGTGGCCTGTTTTCATCCCGCCCCCATCCCAAACGAGACAGTTTGACCAACACAAGGAATTTGGGGGAAATCCCGCTGACAAGATAAAAGACTGATGAAAACTCATAGACAAAATTCCATTTTCACGCTTCGGACCTCCGGTTGATTATACATACCTGCGTACATCTACACCCATATACCGCTATATGTCTACATATATATATCGAAATATGCACACACACACATAAATACATCTGCATATATATCTCTACCTACGTATCCATACGTTCATACATGTATGTTTACACACACACACACACACATATTCATATACTTACCCACATACACCTATATATACATATATCTATGCGTATGCTTTTATATACACGACTACACACACACGCATACACCCACATGAACGCACATATCCATTTCTATATTTAAACCAAATCAAAGGCCAATTAAAAAATATATAATATTCTAAAACCGCTGGGTGAGTAGCGTGTATCTATCTCTAATGTTAGAATGTATACCTTGGTGTCTAACTATTATAATGCTATCAGATTTTGCAAATCAGTTAATAGGGGAACGTTTACCTACCTAACCCCTCACACATGTATCACCACGTGAATAAAGAAAAGCCAAAATTACAAAAATTAGAAATACATGGCGCATCACATAAACATACACAATGATACATACAAGTAATGGTCATTACATGGATGAAGCCTAAAAAATAAATAAAAAATTGGAATACATGGTGCCTCACATAACCATACACAATAATACATACAAGTAATATTCAATACACAGAAAGTTATGCCCGATGTTATTAGGCTAAGGTGGAAGTGTCACACCCGGCCACGTGCTACAAAACGGTGTTCATGTTTTGAACCGTTTTATGTGCCTACATTTGGAGAGGATCTCACTCCGAAGGTTTAACAGTTCATCCTGATTTTCATCTCTGATAATAAAGATCTTTTCGGTGATGCACAGATTACACCTATCACGTAAGTTATTAGGTGTGCTAGCTCTTGACAAGTATCTCCATTCGAAAAGTGGGGTTAGACCCCTATCCACCAGATCCCAGTAGTGTTTGGATAGGGCCGTTTGGTTTCTGAGGTATCTGTGTCTAAAGGAGTGCCTATGGCCGTATAGACGTTGCTTCCAATCACCAGCGGATATACCTATGTATCTTTTCTTCTCGTTTCTGTTTTCTACGTTTTTATACATGCACTTACCCCCGATTGGGCAAAGATCTTTATTCCTACAACTGCAGGTGGGGTCACTCGTTTGAGGTTCGTTATTGTGATAGTTTTTAAGTATTCTACAATTATGGGAAGATATAATTTTCTCTATATTATTCACGCACGAGTAACTAATTTTCAGTGTTTTCCTATTAAAAATTTTATGTAATGGATGATTATTGTGAAAGTGTTTATCTACTAATCTAAGGAAGAAACTACCTATATCAATTTTAGAGAGTTTGCAATATGGTGGGTTAAACCATATTACTTTCCTCTTTCTGTGTTTAGTTCTATTCTTAATATTTTGATTTGTTAGTTCTCTGTTAAATTTTAATTCCTGTCTAAAACCACTATTCCTGAGGGCCTGGTTGTATGTAAATTTATTCTCTTCAAAAATTCTATGGTTAGAAGATAGCTTGTTTATTCTAGTATTCACGGTTTTGGGGATGTGTTCTATCACAGATTTAGGGTGGTTAGAGTGGATGTTGATATATAGGGGTGTCTCATCCAGTTTATGGAAAGGTCTAAATGTATCATTTGATAGGTTAAGAGTAATGTCCAAAAAGTTAACAATTTTAAGGTTGGAGGCTATTTCAATCGTAAGGCCTAGATATTTGAAGGCTCTGGCGACCTTCTTATGTAAGCTGGAAGTTAAGGGGCCATTACTACTAGGGACGAAGATCAGACCGTCATCTCTATAAAGCCCGACTTGGTTGAGGGTAACTATTCTACTTAGGGTATCTAGGATATATATGCCCACTACATCTGCAATTTGGGCGGAATCGAAAGCTCCCATAGGTACGTCGAAATTTTCGTTATACTTCTTCACCCAATTAGCGTGATTGTATTTCAAGATGGATCTTCTTGACGCCAAAATGATTTCAAGATCACTATCCGTTATTTCGGTATATCCCCTAGCAAAATTGAGGCTGTTGATTAGAAGCTCCTCCGAAATAGATGGGTAAAAATCCAAGATGTCAAATTGGATGAAAGTGGCTCTTTCCTTGTTGGGGATCTCTCGGAACCATTTAATTGTGTCAGCTGA
Organism: Acanthosepion esculentum; assembly: GCA_964036315.1. Classification (NCBI taxonomy): domain Eukaryota; kingdom Metazoa; phylum Mollusca; class Cephalopoda; order Sepiida; family Sepiidae; genus Acanthosepion; species Acanthosepion esculentum. Next base: position 65,573,243 of record OZ038503.1, on the reverse strand, counting down.
GTCTTTCCAAAGTTTGACTGGGTGTTTATTCAGGACACATGAAGTAATCCTCTTAATAATCCTTTTGGAAATTAATCCCAACTCAGATTTGGAGGGATTGATAAGACGTGATGGCAAGTTATTGGTAAAGTTAGGCTTATGGTCCTTGAAGAGAATGTAAGCATCTTTCACACTAAATTTACCCATTCTGTCCGCAACTCCGAGTTGGTTAGCAAATTTGAAGATGTCCTCATTTATAGAAGATAAGGTCTTATTGTCTTTGTCTTTTTTGTACGAGCTGGTAATTTTATCAGCGACGAGTTTGTCATATTCGGAGGGTTTAATTTTATAGAAATTTTTGGATTTGTCTGCTTTAATCCATAATGTTTCAGAACGCCGTCTCCACTTAGCTTCAGGGAATCCTAAAAACCCTTCTAATGTTAGCTTATCTAAACTCTTCCTTTATCTCATTAGTGTGTGTACGTATGTGTTGTAGGGGTCTGGGCGGGAGTATAAGATTTTATCGCCTAGGGGTGTGTGTGTCACCAAGAAATGTACCCTCTTCTGGTATATCTTTGAAAATACGCACCCTTTTCTCACTGAAATCCCTTTTTAAATCTTCACTCTGTTAAATTTTAGTGACCTCTCCACCTTCAGGCCGCCATGTCTCTCTCGTCTATCACCCCTCTATATAGATCACGGGTCCCCCCACACTATCACAGATACTCTCACCAATTTTTCCCGGAGTCGTTTTTCCGTTTTCATTTTGAATCTGTAGGTCTGATGAATTGGGTCGTTTTTACGATTCCAATGGAATAAATTATGACCATGGAATATTAGTCTTTAAGTCATATAGCATAATGAGAAGCCACGTATACTTTCTTAATATATATATATATATATATATATATATATATCAGTGTGGCTAGACGTCCGATTGCTTTTGCCGGGATCGAAACCCGACTGATTTGACATCAGTCAGATATCTTACTGCTAGGCCCGGAAAACTCAATTCGTACTTCGAGCGTAACATTGAATAATATAGACATATTGTGTCTATTTTTATACTGATCTTTTCCAGTTCCCTATTCTGTTTCTTAATGTTAAGATGAAATTTATCAAGGAAGGCATCGTAATTTTTTCAAACCTAAGTCCCTTTTATTGAAACGCTTGGTTTGAAAAAAAGTACAACGCTACAACGTATAAATTTAAAAATTTTAAATAATTACAGAGCGTGTTCGCGCGTGTTATAAAAATCACCATCACAACGAAATGCAGATTTTATCGCAGTTACAATAAATTTGCCTTTGTAATTTATCCATGAAGCTGATCTTGGAAAAGATCGAAAGTACTTGGGTTAACAAAAACTACAATCCAATTAGTAGAATAAAAATATCTTAGTAGTTTTCCACGGAATATAAGATTCTGATTACTACTATGCTGCGGATCTGATGTCGTAAATATAATTGTGTGTACAGCTTATATTTTATATCATAAAGAAACAATTTATACTAGGAATTAAATAGCACTGTTAATGTGATTAATGGTGAAATAACTCCGTGGAAAACTACTAAGACAGTTTTACTCTACTGAATGAATTATACTAAGACCATTTCATTTTAACAGATAAATACATATAAAAAGAAAATTTCGTGGATTTATAACTTTTCAAAATTCAAACAAAATTCTCACTTGATCGATTTGAACAAGAACTCTAGCGTCGCGGCATCGCACCCTCCAAAATATATATTCAACTGTCCATAAATAGCATAATTTAAAAAAAAAACATCTTTCGGTCTACACATATTTCGTCTTAGTCTATGCCTATGTATAGGAAAATTGTGCCCTAAAGATGACAATTTGAAATTGTCGAAAGTACTTGGCATGTGTTTCCTATCAACTCAAATTTAAGGTTCTTATTATTCAAGGAATTCATAGTAAGTTAATGACTTATTAAGTCCTGTTAGAGAAGTGATTTCGCCATTAATCACATTAGCATTGCTATTTAATTCTTTGTATAAATTGTTTCTTTATGATATAAAATATAAGCTGCACACTCTAATATATATATATATATATATATATATATATATATATATATATATATATATATATGGTTAAATAATTTAAACGTATTATGTCTATTTTAGACTTAATCCTTTCAAGTTCACAAATTAAGTTCTTGGTAGCTGTAGAAAACTGATCAAAAAAATTCCAAAATTTTCTTTCAAATAATTTTTATTTTCCCAAGTAATTTCAATTGTAAATTCAAAATAGTTTTTCACCGCTATGCAAGGGAGGTAACTTATGTGATTTTTTTAAAAAGATATTTTAATTGTAGTATTTTAATTTGGTATTTTTTTAGATAACACTTTTCTGCTACAAACATTTAAGAACTTTGTTGCTATACTCGTTGTTGACCTTATTTATTTTGGCCGCAATTCTCTCATATAAATGGTTTCCAGAATTTTAAGTTTTTGCTTATTATCATCTTGATGAAGCACTGATGCCTTTTGACTAATATCAGTCTAAACTGTGAATGTGGACGTGAGTATTCCTTTAAATGTTCTGATATTGAACTATGATCGTTCAAGTGAAACGTAAGCCTTCTCGTCATCGTGGTTGTTGTAAAACCAGCATACGCATTAACTTTTTTATCAGAGATGCAATATCCTAAAGGACATTTACATTGATATACGCTGTTAGTTTTTTGTAAGACGCTAGTTGACAGAGAAAAGTTGTTATGGATGATTACTTTGAAATTTATTTACATTTGGGTTATGATAGTCACTTTGATGTGTGACTTCCTTTTTAACAAGAAAACAAAGTTACTATGCGCTTCTTAAATGTAATGAAAATGTTCCATTTATTAGTTGCTTTTATGCGTGATCTCCGCATAAGTTAAGCTAAAAATCTATTGGACTGTAAATGTTTTGTTTTTTAAACTAACTACGACTAATGATTAAAATTGAATCATTTACAACGTGGAATACAAGAGACCGTAAATTAAGCGAAATGACCAACCAAGAAATGTAAAAGCTGATCTTGGTTCAAAGGCGATGACGTACATATGATGGAAGTAGACGGGAATTATTCATGCTAAAATCAACTTCTTTTCCCAGTGAGACTAAATGAAAACACGAATTTACGAAAGAATTAGTTATGAACAATCATTGCGCCCAAGTCCATAAAATATTTCTCTGCAATTATCTAGGCAAGTTCATCAACTTTGAAGTGACCTATAATTTTACTGCCTACATTACTAACCGAAATTATTACTCCATCTCAAACTTCTGTTGTTTTCTAAGTCATATTGGTTGACTATTTCTGTGACACACCTAACCTCTAACCCAACCATCACGTTTTTCAAATGCAGTTCTAAATTAATCACTAAAAATTACTTTTAAGAAATCAGTTTTTATGAACTTCTTCCTCAAACCGACAGCTTTTCCTTTATGATATTTATTAGTAATAGGTGGTAATTTTCCTACTTTCATGTCTTCCTCCAATCGTCTTAATATTCTGAATTTTGTATCTAGTTACGTTCGGAACACAAGCTTCTTCAAATACTTTCTTGCTAGACACTCCATCTTGCTAGCATATTAACTTGTAAGTTTTTGCCAAACCTCAGTCTATGATATTCTTAAAGCCATTTTGTTTTTTTTTCAATATTTTCAATTTCTTTTTTTATTGTGTTGCAATCTTCGTTCAACTTTGAATTCAGGAAAGTCTTTATTGTTCATAACCATTTCCAACCCTCACCCGTAGATGTGCAGTTAAAATGCACTGAAACCAAGTTGCATCTTTGTTGTGAGTAAAATGGTTTTGGCTATATGATAAAATTATAATAAATAAATAATTATCGCTCTACTACCTGTATTGAGCTCTTTTTTGAATGAATGCTGCGAACGTTAGAATTTATATATTACTTTCGTTCTCATCGCATCGGATATATATATATATATATATATATATATATATATATATATATATATATATATATATATATATATATATATATAATGGCCAATCCTTGAGTTGCATACTAAAAGATCACACTACCAAGAACGTTATTGGAAGTATTTAATTAAAAACCGTTATATTAATCTGGAATTTATGACGTGTATTTAACTATAAATATAAGAGTGCCATTTGTCGTCATGGTAACGCTTGCCCATTAGTTTTTTCAATGACCAGGCAGCAGTTGTTACAACTTGGAAGAATTGGAGTTATAAAATGAGTTTCCTGTCATGCAGGAATCCAGACATACTCAAAGAGAACATGTTGACCGTAGTTACATTTCTTGGGAAAGAGCGCAATATCTGGCGTGATCAACAGTCTGAACAAGGCCAGTACCGTCAAACCCTCGATCACAACCATCGACGACTCTCAAACAGTTCCGCCTACCCAATTTCCCTCGCAATGCTTGGTATGGAATTCAGGTACTTTCCGAAGGGTCCGCAAGCTGATATCGCTTCCTCAAGCTGATAACATGAAGAAGTCAGCTTCCTGACAAATTGAACATGGTCAGATTAAAAAATTGAATATCTATTCATTAAATGTTATGTAAGGCAGGAAGTTCAAATTCCGCCTTAATAAGAATTATCCGAGAATTATTTTCGCATTGTGATTTTCCCCAAAATTCCGATCTTTACATTCGTAAGCAGCTTATCCTTCGGTTTGCCTACATTTTCCTGCTTATATATTTAAATTTGGTGGAGACGAAAAAATGCTTTTATAATTTACATCACCAAAATTATGAAATTCTTCGACTCTGAAAAATCTGAACTTCACAACCATAACAGAGAAATACCACAAATGAACTAAGAAACATTTTATTTGGAAGCAAAACGAATAACAATGTTTGTCGCTCACTTTTTAATAAATAAAGTTATTTTAATAAATTTCAAATTTTTTTCAAACTAGTTTTATGGGGGTCTGCGATTGTTTAAACGGATAGCAGCTCAGAATGAGAAATCTAGAAAGATGATTACGAATTTCAGTCAAGTTCTTTTCATTTATTTATGCGCAAGTACCATTGGAAAAGGTCTGAATACCTCTTTCCTTTCCCTCAGCAATGGGTTAAATAGTAGGAATCGTATCTAGAAAAATCATTGTTATCTTCATATAATTTTATTGCAATATTCATTTTCAAGAAAATAATTTTTCTTACAATCTAAAAATATGTTTCGGTTTAAATAATTCAGAACGGATTGATGAGCCGTGAAAAAACAAATGAATAAAAACCTACGCCATGTTTTTTGCGACTGATTTATTCCAAACTCTGGGCATTAGGATAACTGCTATTGAGTTGGGTATTTAATCAATTCCAGATTTTGACTGTTGATATGACACATAATCTGCTACTGCTGTTCCCGACAAGGCTCGCCAGACTGAATGTTGCATAACCGGAGAAAATGCTTCATTTACTCCTGTCATAACAAACATTTATTTTTAAGAAATGTATGTAAGCTTTATCATCAACTGAAATACATTTTAAATCATCAATTATCTCTGTCAATCAGTATTTTTTTTTGTTTATTTGGACACACAAATCAAAAACCATTGCAATTATCAGATGTTGAGAACTTGTGATCTTATCTAAATGAAATCTATATTTTGCCGCGTAATATCAGTCGGCAAGTTCTTCATTTCTTGCAATAGTGGCAACATTTATGCAATGTCTATAACTCAACGAAGACAGATTTTATTTGCTTTTTGACTTCTTTGTTTTATTTAAGTTGCCTTCCTATAAGCCCTGAGTTGAAGAAGTTATTACTCCATAGATTATTTGAACTATTATCTTCATCCTTCTTGTTCTAATTATTATATTACAGATGGCGTTTTTCCTCGGTTTTCCCTATCTGAAGAATATCTTTTAACCAATTCGTCGTTGTCTTCGCTTGAACTAAATGGTTGCGGTACTTGTTCGAATCAATTGTTCCTTCTTGAAGTGAGCGATCATGGCTCTCCAAAACGCTGTGTCTATTGTTGCGCCAAGTAATGTTTGATCCTTCAACATTCATCTTAGCGCTTCGACATGGGTTAAGGGTTAGCAAGACTAGACTGGTTGACCATTACTATTGAGTAATGTGTTCGTTCCTTACTGTGTGGCCCATACAAAATTTGACATAAAATATTCCAACAAGGGTTACTATGTCATAAAATCTACCAACCAAACAACCAACCATTACTCTTCTTCCTTATCCTGTTATTCACTCAAACATCTTCTTTAACTAGGTTATGTCCAGTGGGTGTTAAATTCTCCAAGCTTTCTTTCTGCATTGTGTCTCGATAGAATTCCACTTGTCCCTTTCTGAGTGTAAATATAACTTTCCTTGTAGTTCCTATTTTCCTCAAAACAACCTTGTCCTTTTCATATTATTCTCATTATTCATCGATAGACCCACATTTTTGTCGCTTCACATCTCTTCAGGTGTGAACAGATTGTCCAGAATTCACTGTTATATCAGAGATTGGATAATAGCTAGCAGTTCAGCACTCTTTTTTATAATAAGATTTTCCTATCTCTTAATACTTTTCTTTGCTTCTGGAAAACAGATTTTGCTATTTCTATACCACATTTGTATCGTCTGTTACTTCACCACCTATATAGTTTAATTTCTACACCTACTTTTTATTTTGACCTCCGCGGTATGTAACTTACACAATAATCAGTTGCTTTTGCTGATGACCACGCATTGGGTCTTTTCTATGCTAATGTTCAGCCGATATATGGCTCAAGAGTCATTCAATGTAGAAGGTTACTGTGTGGTGTAAGAAAGGGGAAGAAATGAAAATGATGTTGTTATGCAGGAAAAATAACTGTTAACCTTATATTTGAAGAAGTAAAGATTCTAGTGATTGTGGAAACATTCTATTTGGAGTATGTTCCCCATAGTAGCAGTTCTTAGGAAGAAGTTGTCCGATCGGAACTTACTTCTTACCATTAGAACACGAAAGGAAACGATAACGTTTAACCCTAGACTTGAAGAAGTCAAGATTGTAGTGATTGGGAAAACATCTCGTTGGAAGTCTGTTCAGTTCTTGGGTAAAAGTTGTACGAATGGAACATACTCCTTACTAACGGGATACGAAGGGAATGGAGAAGATTTATCCTTGTGTATGTGGCATGGCGGGGCCTAATTGTAAAGGTCAAGGGCTAGTGGGACTAAGGAATGTAGCTGGTCATAACAAGTTTCGTTTGTGGAAAATTAAAAGTAAAGTTGTAAATAATTAACCACCGAGAAGTTCGTATAGGCGCTTTTGAACTTTATCCAGACAAGAAAGTGGGAACTGGGCATCTCCAGCCCAGGTAGCAATACTCCATTTTTGGTTTGATCTGGTTCTTGTAAGGATATTGTATAGCAGGGAGAGCTAGATACTTATTAGAGTAAGTACAATGAACCAATCATTTTTTCAAGCATCTTTAGCAATAGATCGGATATATACGTTCCACTTGAGGTCTGTGATTAATGGCAGTTAAGACATTAGCTGTGGATTTAGCAGGGCGAACTCTATATTGCTTATCGTTCAGAAGATTGTTCTCGGTGAGGTGTTCATCAAACTTCTGGTTGATTATAGATTCGTAGAGTTTTCTGATGACACTAAGGGAGGCTAATGATATGATATTGCGACATGTATGAGTACTCACCCGCATTCTTAGTGGGGAGTAAGGTAAGATGTGGTCCTTATTGTCTAACATAGAGTTAGAGGTAAGATACATTGCAAAAAACCTTGCCTTGTCATGTGAGGATGTAATAAATCCAGAGGCATTTAAGATAGCCGACACAGACGCTTTGACTCTACTCAGAATCCAGAACTCATAGGAAACAATTTATCCACTGAGATATGTGTCCTCAAGGACACATGGCCCAGTGAATAAAGGCGTTGGTTAGATCCAGTAACTCGACAAAAAGAGTTGCGATTTCAATACCTGACTACGGCAGTGGTGAACAGAAATTTGGAATGTTGTGTTAAAGGGAGATAACTGAGACATCCGAAAGAGGCATGGCATGTGGAACTAGAAAAATCTAAAGGCGGGAGAAATATAGCGTTTGGTTCGAAATTCCAATCACTTGACTAAGGCTGGAGCGTACAACTGTCGAAACGCCGTAAATATGTCAATGAAGATGAGGACAACATTCCGAATAATGTAAATAATCACAATACTTCATCTCAGAGACATAGACAAACATTTTTTTTTAACCTTGGCTTGGACTGACTGCATAGCTGCTCTTTGCATTGATTGCAAGCAGTCTGGAATACTGCAAGTATCCCACTACACCGTTCACTGTAGTAGAGATGGTAGTATTGGGCTATAGTTGCAATATATTCTGGGGTGAACTAGGATTGGCTATTTGATTTCTGTTGGTATTTTTTCTTTGAGATAAAATCGCCCATTCAGTGATTAGAGGGGAGTTTTAGAAGTTCTATTTATTAAGAATTCTGAGTGGAGAGCTTCCACAATTTAGGATCTGAAACTGTCCTAATCAGGTTTGTCGTACCGAAAGATCGCCCTGTAAAATGGCTGCCGTTTTTTTATATTAAAGTTCACCCAGTAAAAGGCTCAAGAGCCGCTCGGTATAGAGGTATGCTTTTAAAATGGCTATGATGAATTAGATGTATCATAGGAATAAAATTGTGAGGATAAGGAGGGTAGATAACAGCTTAACTTGAAGAGGTTTAAACATTTTGGTAGTTGTTTATTTATTTACGGTTAAGAAATTATAATTTATAATATTATCAAATTTTTATAATATGCTGTTAAAAATGTAAAAATACATTATTTCCCTTTATATAGCCTCTATTCACTTTCAAACTGTCATTTAAATGCTGAGGGGTTACCACTTCCATGACTAAAACTGGATTTATCTGAATAGATAAGCAGTTTAATTGTAAAAGTCATCAATGAAACATTTATATATAAAAACTACAGCAGACCAAACTGGAAAGGAATAAAAAAAAACATTTACATTATTCTAACTATTGTCCTCATCTTTATTGTCATATTCACAACGTTTCGGCCGTTTTACACTTCTTCAGGTGATATACGTTGGAATTTCGAAACGAACCCTTTATTGCGTCCGTATTCCGTATTAGATTGTTTTAGTTCCACGTGCCATGCCTTTTCTGGATATCTCAGTTATCTCACTTTTAGTGATTCAACTCTCCAATGTTTTGTTCACCTCTGCTGTGGCCAGGTATTGAACTCACAACTCTTTGAGTCAAGTCACTGGATTACTTCAACCAACGCATTTATCCACGGGACTATGTGAACGAAATGAAGGGTTCGGTTCGAAATTACAACGCATATCACCTGAAGAAGGCCGGAATGTACAACGACCGAAACGTTGTGAATATGATGATAAAGATGAGGGCAATAGTCCGAACAATGTAAATAATGTAAATAGCTATAATACCTCATCTTAGGAATATCGACAGATATAAAAGAATTTTTTTTAATAGTTTTGTCACCCCCTACCAATAAGTAATGAGAACAATTGAAGAACCAGTATTACAGTAATACAAAGCACATGTACTGGATTCAGTTTATTCACTTTCATTGACGCTGTCACACTGTAGCAGCTCGTGTCAAAACTGTAGGAGCTCGTGTCAAAACTGTAGGAGCTCGTGTCAGCCATCTGAAATAGAAAATTATATTATGTAAGGGTGACAAGACTTTCGATTCACCCTGTATAGCAATATATACAAATTAATTGTCTCCAGAAAATATTGTAATTTGGGCATGATGATTACTTTTTTTTAATAATGTTCACCCAATACGAGCCTCAAGATAAATTCAAGATACAAGGTTACTAAATAAGGTGTGTAATATGAATGTAAGAGGAGGAAGTGAGAATGATGAGGATATAGAGCAGAGGTGGCCAAACTTGCTTAATATAAAAGCCAAATACAGTAATGTTCAGATGTTTGCGAGCCGCACTCACTCCCCCGGCGCACCCAAATTTCCTTTCCTCGGGATCTCAGTCTTCTGACATTCTTCTGTAACCCTTGCTGACCGGAAATTTCTTTAATTCTTCGATTATTTAAATTTCTTTAATCCTCCCACCATTCCTTCCCCCAGCACTAAATACAATGCTTCACACAGGTCTAACATTAGAATTAGGATCTAAATTCTTAAATATTTTTGCTAACCATGAACATTAAAATTACGTTTTAATCCAATGCCGTCTCAATTCATACCCAGTAAATAATTATAAAGATTGAAATTTTTCTTGTTTGCCTTTTATATTAACTGTAATGAAAAAAGGAGTTGAATCGACATATATCCGCGAGCCACAATATTTAAGGTCAAAGAGCTGCATGTGGCTCGAGAGCTGCGGTTTGGCTAAAACGAAGCATTCTTTTGATGACGCTTTTTTGCATAAAAATTAACTCCTTTGTTAAATACAATGCCTCACACAGATCTAACATTAAAATTAAGATTTAAATTCTTAAATATGTTTACTAACATTAAAATTACGTTTTAATCCAATGCCGTCTCAATTCATGCCCAGTAAATAATTATAAAGGTTGACATTTTTCTTATTTACCTTTTATATTAACTGCGATGAAAAAAAGTAACTCAGCCAATATATTTCCACGAGCCAGATATTAAATGTGAAAGATCTGCATGTGGCTAGAGAGCTGCGGTTTGTCTACAAGGAAGCATTCTTTCGGTGACGCTTTTTCGCGTAAAAATTAACTCTATAGTTAAAAATCTATATGTCGATGATTTTCTAATTATGCACAGATCTCGACATATGAATACCACAGACAGACAACTCCAACGATGTCTCAATAAAATACACAAATGGGCCACTGAAAATGGGTTTATTTTTTTCTAAAAACGAAAACCAAATTAAGAAAATTGCACAACGATAAAAATTCTTTTGCACAACGATAAAAAATTGCAGAGCAATAAAAAAAAAAAAAACTTTGATAAAAAAAATTAACGTTCATTTCCCATCTAAAATCTTTGAAAACAAAATGTAGTAAAGCCTTACAAGGTCTGCGTGTAGTGGTCCATACTGAATGAGGTGCAAATCGACTAACATTAACCAAATTATACAGGTCACTACTTCGCTCAAGAATGGATTACGCTAGTTTCATATATGGGGCCGCTAGAAAGTCGTACCTAAAAATTCTCAATGCAACCTATCAACAAGACCTCGGATTAGTACTCGAGGCTTTCAGAACATTCCCAGTGGAGAGCTTATACACAGAAGCTAATGAAAGACCTCCACATTTACGGCGCACTAAACTGGAACTACAGTACTATGTAAAAATAAAATCATGGCCAACTAACCCAGCTTCCAACAGTACATTTGAACCGAATTACTGCGATCTACTCCGACAGAAAGATAATACTATACAATCCTACGGATTCAGGATGAAATCGATTGCTCAAATATACAAGAAAAGACTTCATCTAGTATTCCATTCCACCATGGACTATCAAGCAACCAGAAGTTTTGCTAGAATTACATAATCTCCCAAACAAAAAACGTACCCACTCACACTCCAGGATTTCAGGACATATTGGCAAACTTCCCTAACCATACACACCCATCTATACAGGCGGGTCAAAATGTGAGGACAGGATAGGATGTGCAGCAGTGAGCCAAAACATTACCAAGAAAGGCGCCCCCCAAAAGGAAGCTCTATTTTCACTGCAGAGTTTTATGCAATCGAGCAAGCTCTCAACATTATCTCAGAGGGCAACCTCCATTTTTTTTTCTAATTTCTTGGACTCACAATCCGTTCTATTGGCTTTGAAGAAAAACATCCAACAACCCACTTATGAAAATAATATACAAAATGAGCACACTATTAACAAACATAAAGACATCAAACTATTCTGGACTCCTAGCCACATCGGAGTTAAAGGTAATAATGAAGCAGATCTAGAAGCCAAATCATCTTTAGATGTGAATGTGGATACAAGAACCCAAATCCCATGCACAGGTTTTAAGGAGGTTATTAAAAAAGAAATAGCAACGATACTGGGCCGATAACACACCCAATAAACTCTAAACTTAGCCCAAACTAGAATGGAAGTCAGCTCCCAGAAAATCTAATAAGCAAAAAAATGGTACTGCCCCGCGTACGCATTGGCCATACGAGAATAACCCACTCGTACTTACTAAACAAAGAAGACCAACCAGTACGCCAAGCATGTAAAACGGCGTGTACTATGAAATATATATTAAACAAGGGCTCTGATCTTGTTCTCTCAAAACAAAAATATTATAATATAAAGAATATGCATGAGCTGTTCGTGAAAGTAAAAGTGGATGATGTAATATCATTTCTCGAAACAGTAGGACTCTACCAAAATTTATAAACCAAATGAGAATATCAAAATCAATGTCTCTACAAACCGTGTATCTGAAAAGAATACGTCAATGAAGGCAGACTCTCGACGACAACCCCCTTTACAAAACTATATCAATGAAATCGGATCTACAGACTGTTTCCTTATAAATAATATATATTCTATTCATACGAATCTATTGCAAACATCTTGTCAGCATTAAATAATAAATTGAGATTGATATGCCGTAAAACAAAACAAAGCCAACCATAAATTATAACACGCGTATTTTTGCAGATTTTATAATTATTAAAATAAGCTCATTTCCAGAGGTCCATACTCACATACATTATTTCCCCTCGGGAAGGGCCTAGTCATTATCTGGTACCTGAGGCTTTTTGAAAAGGTAAAGTACCAAGAGGACAGGGGCAATTTTTCTCCTTAGACAATGTACGCGTCGACTTATTTGATATGACATTTTTGCAAAATATTTGCAAAAACACACGGGCACCAACTTGACAGACAGACAACTTCTTGAATTTAACTAATTTTCAGCGCCCCTTTCGTAGAAGGTCAGAAAAGTAAAGAAAAAGAAAAAGGAAACTAGGTAAAAGGTCACTCTCCTAGAGACATCCGACTATCTGTAAAAGTGACAGAATAAAGATGTTAATTACTTGTTTGCTTATTTAAATTCTCCTTAATTAAGTTCCTCTTTTATATCTTTTACTGGCTTGTGGCATTTTTACCATTATATCGACTAAAACATGTAACAATTTAAATGTTGTATAAGTAGTTATTTTAAAACATTTTTAAATTAATTTAAATATTTTATAAGAATTTATTTTTAAAACAAATTATATACAATAACTATTTATTCTTATCAAAAAGATATGATTTTATTTAAAAAATATAAGATGTGCTTGAAAAATTAAAATGAATATTCCACACTTTATCATCAATAAAATAAAAGGATTTATTAAAAAATGTGTTTTAAAATTAAAGTAAAAACATTTCATTTGAAAGATCTTTTTTTCCAAATAGAACAACACGTAATGATGAAAGAGGGGTTGGAAAATCTGTTACTCAGAGGGAGGGAGAAAAACAACACACAACTTAGTGAGTTTGAGTAAAATGGATGACGGAACAATGATTAGAAGAGATAATAAAAAAGACAAAATTTATTAAGATCTACCAAGGATTAGAAATTGTGGTGAGTCATTCTCGCCTACTTCTTGAAGTAACACGGCACATAGATGGCAAAAAAGCTCACCTTGTTCTATACTTAGCGCATCACTAACAGATGAAAGGAAATGGGCGCGAAATATTTGCACCAAAAACTAACGATGAAAATCGTTTGCTTTCGTTTCCTTTTGATACAAATCGGTACAAAATGACGATCAGAAGCAAGTGGATGAAAACAAAACAAAAAATCTAAAGTAAGTAGAATCTGTGATATAGTGTTAAAAACAAAAAGATGTAGACAATAGTTCAAAAACTTCATGGATTAATGGAATGAAAATATTTAATCTCAGAACTTCAGACGAAACTAGGAAGACCGAATAATATATCGATATAACATACTGTCTTTAATATTTTCTATTTTACTCACTGGGTACATTTTTCAATTTTGGATAGAGCTCTGACGAGTGACGAATAAAAACGGTTATTTTTTTTTTTTTTTTAAGATTTACCTAGTAACTAGAAAATTTTGTCTAAATTTTATATGTCCATTTTTATTGCAATTATTAGGAAAATTAATAACAAAGTGGAAAAAACTGTGTTATGTGTTTCGTCCTTTACGTCTTCATCGGACTAAAAAGTAATGTTTACACTGATGTAATATACACATCCGCACGAAGGGGAGCGGGACACAGATATTTTAAAGTTCTATTATTATAATTTTTCTTTTTTTTTTAGATGCGTCTAAGTATATAGTCTAACCGCTGTTTTTAGTTTCTTTTTGTTTATGTTTTTATCAATTTTCTTATTAAATATTCCACATTGTTATAATAGATCTGCCAAGAAAGGTGAAATGTTGTGAGAAGCTGGATGATCTCTAGCGTTTAAAGCGCTTCCTAAACTTTATTCTTAGTAAATTGCTTTATTTTAATTAGAGTAGCATTTTTTAAATTGGAATTATGATCAAACTAATTACGGCGACTAACATTGTTCTGGTATATAAAAATCATATCATTTTTCATGCATTGCAATTATTAAAAACTCTTATTCTCATAGTGAAGCGTGACAGAGGAAAGTTATTAGACGATAAATCTGTATTAATCTGTTTAAATTAACTCATCTTTCCGGAGACTGTACACTCGAACAAACAGTCAGTTAAATAGTAATTTCTGACTCAAATGTTGTTGGCTAACCTGTTGAACGTTCGTTAGCAGCGACGTTGCAAAACAAAGCCGTTGTCCTTCGCAGTGCCACTCTCGGAAACGTTGCTTGTCATAAAAAAGAAAAAAAAGATTCCTATTCTGATGAATAAAACATAAATAATTGGAAAGGAATTACGTTAAAACAGCACGGTAAAATGCGCTTCGTTTATCTTCTTGCGGGTTTAAGTCTCTTGCTCTGGCTAAATGTAACTAAATGGATTGGCAGAGGACATTTATTTCTACCTGAAGGTTAGTAAGCTATTTTGTATATTTTCCCATTCAGTCGTTCCGAGGCATTCCTAATTACCACTTTTTCTATTATTTGGAGATTAACTATTTTATTTGTTTTTTATTTTATGAAGTATCATCCTTATCTGTATTTGTTCATAGATCGGTATTTGTTTTACAATCTATTATTTTCATCTGTATTTATTTTATGATCTGCTATCTTCATCTGTATTTATTTTACAATAATTGTCTTTCTCATAGTAGTCACAGCAGATTTAACACCAAAGCACCAATGAAGCAGAAAATGGAGTTATACTCAAGAAAGGTTATTCAGAATTGTTGAATTATCTCCTATTTGATCTTCCGTACACAAAGTAATCTAACAGTGATAAATAGAAAAATATTATAAACATTTAAAAATATATTTTTGAGGTGAAATGGGCATTAAAATTTTCCCCTCCAACACATCTTTATTTAACAAAATATTTCTTGTCAAAAGTAACTAGTAAAATTTCAAAATTACACTGAAATATTAAAATAGTAAATTTTAAAAAAATAACTGAACATTGTAAATTTTTTTTCTCTGTGCAATCTGAAAGAAAATAACATGTTTTGTTTATTGTACAAGCACCAACTCTGCACATTCTTTTCAGTTTTATTGAATTATTTTTTAAGTTTTCAGGAAAAATTTTCGATATGTTCTGATATGATATCACATAATTTTGTTACTGAAATAACATCTTCAGATTCTTTTTATAAAACTATAAAAATATTAATTACCACCCTACTCCCGCCATTTTTAAAGGTCTTTGCGGTGTACCGAAAGACGTAACTGACAAAAATATTTCCACAAAGTTTTCTAATAAAATAACCTATTCCGTATGCTGACGATTGCGTTTAAGTATGAAATAGACTGTCGCCTTTGGTGTTGACTTCAATGTACAATTCTATATTTACAGATGCTCTATCTTTGAGACTGAGCACTATAACACATAAATATAGCCTACCTTAAAAGCATATTTTATCATATATGAATATATATATATATATATATATATATATATATATATTTAAAACTTCATAAATATATATATATATATATATATATATATATATATATACAGTGTAACCCGGATATAAGAGAAATCCGGATATAAGAGAAATCCGGATATAAGATAGATTTTCTCTGGTCCCAAATTAGAGCCTGTGTTAATAAAACAAAATAGACCAAACCCGGATATAAGAGAAACTTTAACACATAAATATAGCCTACCTTAAAAGCATATTTTATCATATATATATATATATATATATATATATATATATATATATATATATATATATTTAAAACTTCATATATATATATATATATATATATATATATATACAGTGTAACCCTGATATAAGAGACCCGGATATAAGAGAAACCAGAATATAAGAGAAATCCGGATATAAGATTTTCTCTGGTCCCAAATTAGAGCCTGTGTTAATAAAACAAAATAGACCAAACCCGGATATAAGAGACTTCGTCTCCGGTCCCGGCAACTCTCTTATATCCGGGTTACACTATATATATACAGTGTAACCCGGATATAAGAGAAACCCGGATATAAGATAGATTTTCTCTGGTCCCAAATTAGAGCCTGTGTTAATGTATGTATAATAGACCAAACCCGGATATAAGAGAAACCCGGATATAAGATACTTCGTCTCCGGTCCCGACAACTCTCTTATATCCGGGTTACACTGTATATATATATATATGAAGTTTTAAATATAAATTAATATATATACCACACTTAAGCTGGGATAATATATATTTATTTATATTTATTCTATATTTACAGATGCTCTATCTTTGAGACTGAGCACTATAACACATAAATATAGCCTACCTTAAAAGCATATTTTATCATATATGAATATATATATATATATATATATATATATATTTAAAACTTCATAAATATATATATATATATATATATATATATATATATATATATATATATATATATGTATATTTAAAACTTTTTATATATATATATATATATATATATATATATATATATATATATATATACAGTGTAACCCTGATATAAGAGACCCGGATATAAGAGAAACCAGAATATAAGAGAAATCCGGATATAAGAGAAATCCGGATATAAGATTTTCTCTGGTCCCAAATTAGAGCCTGTGTTAATAAAACAAAATAGACCAAACCCGGATATAAGATAAACCCGGATATAAGAGACTTCGTCTCCGGTCCCGGCAACTCTCTTATATCCGGGTTACACTATATATATACAGTGTAACCCGGATATAAGAGAAACCCGGATATAAGATAGATTTTCTCTGGTCCCAAATTAGAGCCTGTGTTAATGTATGTATAATAGACCAAACCCGGATATAAGAGAAACCCGGATATAAGATACTTCGTCTCCGGTCCCGACAACTCTCTTATATCCGGGTTACACTGTATATATATATATATGAAGTTTTAAATATAAATTAATATATATACCACACTTAAGCTGGGATAATATATATTTATTTATTTTAGTCGCTGCCTTATATGCGATTTATATACGATATTCTAATATCATGATATACAACATTCTACTAATATCATGATACATGACATTCTAATGTTATGATATATAAGGGAGGGGTTAAATTACCGGTCTTCCCATTTTATATTCGTTCCATAGAAGAGAAAGTACCGAGAGGACTAGGGCAGTTTTCTCCTTAGCCAATGTATGTGTCGACTTCCAGTTTAAACTCGGCCTTGTGTTATATTCCGTTCGAATGAATGTGCGAACAGATCTCATTATTTATTTTGATATGACATTTTTGCAAAATATTTGCAAAGACACGCGCACCAACTTGACAGACAGACAACTTATGTATTTAACTAATTTTTAGCGCCCCTTTCGTAGAAGGTCAGAAAAGTAAAGAAAAATAAAAAGGAAACTAGGTGAAAGGTCACTCTCCTAGAGACATCCGACTATCTGTAAAAGTGACAGAATAAAGATGTTAATTACTTGTTTGCTTATTTAAATTCTCCTTAATTAAGTTCCTCTTCTATATCTTTTACTGGCTTGTGGCATTTTTACCATTATGTCAACTAAAACATGTAACAATTTAAATGTTGTATAAGTAATTTTAAAACATTTTAAAATTAATTTTAATATTTTATAAGAATTTATTTTTAAAACAAAAATTGTATACAATAACTATTTATTCTTATCAAAAAGATATGATTTTATTTTAAAAAATATAAGATGTGCTTGAAAAATTAAAATGAATATTCCACACTTTATCATTAATAAAATAAAAGGATTTATTTAAAAAATGTGTTTTAAAAATTAAAATAAAACATTTAATTTGAAAGATCTTTTTCACATACAACAACACTTACTGATGAAAGAGGGGTTGGGAAATCTGTTACTCAATGGGAGAGAGAAAAACAACTTCGCCCCTGTAAAAAAAAAATGGTTAAAAAGTATAGAAAAATAAAAAGGAAACTAGTTGAAAGTTAATCATCCAAGGAAACCACGACTGACTGTAAAAGTGGCACAATAAAATGTGTTTGATTTAATCTAGTCGTTCCTATCAAATCGTGAAATTAAGTTCGTTTAGAATGGGCTCGCTTCCAGATCTTTCCACACGAACACGAGTGCCGCCTAAGGCTCTGTTCTGGGTCATACGCCGTTTCTGATCTTCATCAATGATATCCCTGATGTTATCAGTTCCCAAGTAGGCATTTATGCAGATGACACTACCATTTACTCTTGTCTTAATAGCAAATTCGTCGGAGTTGACAAAGTCAACCTGGCCGCCGCTCTTGAAAAGGACCTTCAATCAGTGGTTAACTGGGACAGGATATGGCTAGTAAATTTTAATGCCTACAAAACGAAACTTAACCACCATAGAGAAATTTTCCTACCCACCATCAGCATGGCTGATGCTAGATTCAGGAAGTGCAGCACATTGGGCCTTCTTGGCTTCATGTTCTGACTTGAAGTGGAACATCGTATCAATAGCTTCATCTACTGCAAGGGAATTTGGGTCACTGTGTCGTGCAAGAAGGTTTTTCTCATCAGAATCAATCTTGCACATTTACAAATCTACAATTCGTCTGTGCATTGAATACTGACGCCATATCTGGTCAAGTGCTCCTCCAACTCATCCCGAGATTCGTGTCAAAATCCAAAGAAGGATCTGCAATGTAATAGATCCTGACTCGGCATCTCGGCTTCAGTCACTTTCTTAATCGACGTGACGACTTTTCTACAAATTTTTTATTTTCTATATATATTTTCATGGCTACTACTCGGACAAGCTTTTTTCCCTAATGGCCGAACTACGCATGTTTAAGCGTACTACTAGATTGACATCTAGGTCACACATTTTAACTGTTGAAATAGTTAAATGTAACGGCCACGTCCATTCCTACAGTTTCTTTTCTCGCACTTCTCACCTGTGAAATTCCCTTCCGTTTCCTTGCTTCCCTGATAACTACAATCTTCAAAAAGTCTTAAAGTGTGCTATATTTATGGGATAAAGTGCTCAATATCAGAGATAGAGCGTGTGTAAATATAAAAGTGGACATGGAAGTCAGCACTTAGAGGCGACAGTCTGTTTCATGCTAGTGCAATCGTCAGGCAACTAGTCTGATATATATGTATATATATATATATATATATATATATATATATATATATATATATATATATATATATATATATATGCAGGTATGCAGAAAAATAGGAAAGAACACGTTAGGTAAATAATCCGGTGTTCCTTAGTATTTTTGCTTTTATTTTCAAAAAGACAGTGCTCCATACAGAAGTAGAGCTTATATTATAATATTTTTTTGTTTTAAAAATATGATTCCTTCGCTACATAAGAGTTCTCATGTTTCAAAAGCGTGAGCCGAGACCCCTAATATAATTTTTGAAATTATGTTGAGTTAAGGTGTCTGGTCACGCTTCCTCGTCAACCCAAATTCTCGCTTGACGAGGAAGCGTGACCAGACACGTCAACTCAACATAATTTCAAAAATTATATTAGGGGTCTCGGCTCTCGCTTTTGAAACATGAGAACTCTTATGTAGCGAAGGAATCATATTTTTAAAACAAAAAATATTATAATATATATATATAATATTTTTCTTATATGACTGAATTTAACATTTATTTATTTGGGAATTCTTTTTGTTTTGTGACTGTTTTATAACAAAAGTGAATGAATTTGGCACTAAAATAGGTGAAAGACCCAATGTAAAGGTAAATGGAACACTGGCTGTCACAATGACGAACACCATGTTTTGTGTTTTGCGTACAATGAAAATCTGTTGCTACCCTCCTGTCTATATGGTCTGAATGCACACACGCACAGTTACCTTTTAAGTTTATTTTATAGACATTGTTGGCGTCCTTTTATAAAGCAAATGCTGATCAATAATCACGGGGACATGTCGTCTGATGCGTCTCTGGGGGTGGTAGCACAATCCAGTGTCACCTTATTTAACCAATTTGAAAAGTCACGTTCGGATATTGATTGCCCCATCAGTGAGACAAAGAAAACGGAACTGTTTAGAAAAATTCAAAAACAAAAAGGAAAAAATGAAAGACATGTAAACAAGTGAGGACAAAAATGGTGGAATACAATAAATAAATAAAAAGTTGCATGACGAAGAAAAGACGGTGGTTGTTTAAGTGGAAGTCAGCGCGACATTTCTTCTCTGTTGAGCCTTACCTGAATAAATGTGTAAAATAACATCATATCGATCTAAACAAAAGAAATTATTGGTTGTTACGATAAAAAAATTAAAGAATCCTACTTTATATACTGAAACCGACAAATTGATGCGTGACGTCATATCGGCGAAATATCTTATCAGCCACTCCACTAGTCATTGCTTTCTCGGCCTTCATCAGCATTTATACATTGTCTTAAAATCATTCGTCCTGCGTATGACGATAAACTACATCCGGAAGCAAGGCTTCTGATCAGAAGGTTTTAAGGAGCGTCGGACCACCTCTTAATTGCTGTTGTTCCCAGGTTCACCCTGACCCGGAGTAGTAGCACCTGTTAGAGTCCCAGCTATAGACAAATAGTGAACCTCCAAACAAAATCAGTAATACATTTTTATAATGAATTGGCCTACAATACATTTTATAATAAAATGGCCAATACATTTTTATGGTAAAATTACCATCAATAGATTTTATGATATAGAAAATATATATCTAAAAGACATAACTTTACCATGAAAGTAAAATTTTGTACAAAGTATCTCTAGTTGAAAGCATAAAATTACGTACAAAATATTTAGATTTCGGCATTAAATAACCCAGATAGGTTGATATGCCACTAAACAAAACCAGCCAAAGAACCAACATGGAAAAACTATTTCTTAACATCAATCCATATAATGTCCAACAATTTGTTAAAGAAATCAAACCGCATTCCAAAATATAACTTCAACAAAACTACAACATAAAACACACATATCCCTGCCTCTAGTAATTATGTCCACACAAACATGTATATGCGCAAAAGCTGAGTATCATCTACCATGGATTCAGTTGTGAAAGCAGAATAACATATCATAATTTTATTACCTCAAAGCTCCCAAGAAAATTAAATTTGAACATTAAATGACCCATAATATGATATACCGTTAAACAAGCAAGTAAATCAATCTTGAAATTAATATCGTTTACTGACAGATTAAGAAAACCAGAACAAATATATATCTTGCCAGATATCTCGTCGGGCGCTTCAGAACAAACACGACTTTCCCTACCTTCGTCACATCTATGAATTGTCTTTATTTTTGTTTTCCAAATATTCACCCAAGTCTCAAGAGCCATTCAAGATAGAATATAGTGTGTGATATGAATGTAAGAGTGGGAAATAGGAGGTGAGGATTATGATGGTAGGGAGGATAGGTAAGAATTGGTCTGAATCATTTGTCGAGTAAGAAGACCTAGAACAGAGAAATCAGTTGAAGCATATTTCAACAGCCACTCTAGAACAACCATTGCTCTTCTTGTCTTTATCATCATTTACAAATTATCTGGAAATATTAATTCCCCGGGAGAATAAGAAAATTACTATCTAATTCACTGCCAGAATAAGACCTAGAAATCTATTTCTTGAATGTTGCTCTATCATTGCTTTCTCCATCTTCTTCATTATCTACTGCTTTCTCTCCTTTCATCTCCATCTATGAAGTGTCTTTATAATTGTTTTACGAATGTTCACCCAATACAAGACGCAAGCGCCACTCAAGATAGAAACGCACTGAATGAAGTGTGTGATATGAATGTAACTGTAGGGAGTTGAAGGTGGGGATTATGAAGATAAGGAGCATAGTTAACGATTGGTCTGGATCATTAGTCGAGTAATAAGACCTAGAAAAAAGAAATGTGATGAAACATATTTCAACAGCCGCTCTAGGACATTGCCCTCTTTGCCTTTATTATCATTTACAAATTATCTGGAAAAACTAATTATCTGAGAGAGTAACAAAATTGCCATGAAGCATATCTCATCAGCTGTTTCCGCAGAATCATTGCTTTCTCAGCCTTCGTCTTCATCTATGAATTTTCTTGAATCCCTATCTGATTCACTGGCAGAGTAAGAAGACCCAGAGCAAAGACATTTCTTGAAATATACCTCATCAGCTGCTCCAAGACAATCATTGCTTTCTCAACCTTCATTTTCATCAATGAATTTTCTTGGACACCTATCTGATTCACTACCAGAGTAAGAAGAACCAGAACAAAGAAATTTCTTTAATATCTCATCAGCTGCTCCAAGACAATCATTCCTTTCTCAGCCTTCATTTTCATCAATGAATTTTCTTGGATCCCTATCTGATTTACTGCCATAATAAAGAAGACCAGAGCAAAGAAATTTCTTGAAATATATCTCATCAGTTGCTCCAAGACAATCATTGCCTTTCCTGCCTTCGTCACCATGTACGAAACGTCTTCAATCACGATATGATTCCCATATGATATAAAGAAATTGATCGTGGTCGTCAGAAATTATTACTAGACCATCTCGGCGGTTGAGATATTTACCTATTTCGTACTGGCGCCAATGGTCGGTGTTCAAACCCTGGTAAAAAGAAAACGATTTGTGATGCTGATTTTCAGCAAACCCTAGACATGATGAGGTCAAGATTTAATTAGCGAATAAAATTTCAGAGTTCAGGTGGAGACGTTAGGAGTATAGAGTTGAAGTAGACTTTAGAAGGAACTGGAAACCTAATCCTATACAAGAAAAAAAGAGATGAACCTATGCTCCTGCTCAAGAGACCAGGGAGGAGTGTGAATCAGACGATAGGCAAACCATTCTGCACCATTCAGCTAGATGACCGTTATCCCTACTAGAAGTTCGCTATTCCTTTTATAGGTCTTTTTAATCCTGCTCGGTGTCTGACCACCGTTTTTTTTTCTTTTCAGAAAAGTCTAGTTAGAGACCAGATTTAATCGCCGATGTCCGGATAATTCGGCTGGTAGGACTGGATTACACGTTACCAGTAGCACTCATACAGTGACCTGATATATTTTTTTAATGATTTAATAAAATAACAAAAAAAAAAGATGACGCTATCTCTGCCTGCAGAGATTTAAGATTTTCAGTTATTGCACGTTTTTGCAACACGTGAGTCCCAGGCTTTTTATCGAATCACCATTTCTTATAGATTGCCAACCAAGACTGAAGATCCCCGCAAATTTCTATTTCGGAACCTTTAACCGTTACATTACCTGCATATTCGAATGTTTTTCTTTCATCTTATGATTTTTATAGCTCAATGCTCATTACATTCTACGACTGTTATGGTAAACAAAATGACCGTAGAGTTAGTCGTCTCTGCTTATCAGATAAGCCACTATAACCAAACATTTTTTTACTGCAATGTCCATGTGAGACCCGTTTCCAGGATATAAGATGCGAGCTCTCGTCTAGCTGAAAGTTTATATTTCTTTGTTTTCGTTTCATGCTGTTTACTTAAACGCTCGTAATCCGCTGGGCTAAGAAGAATCAACAATAAAATGGATGAAAAATTCATTAAAAATAATCATGAAAACACTTCATCTTTTCATCTTAGTTTCTATTCCAAACAATTTAAATTCTCCACAACTGACTGCCTAATTTCAACAACTTTATCTGACATTACATTTAATATTAATGTGCCAATTTACCAATGTTGTCAAGAAATACATAATTTTGAATATTTTTCTAATTATTATTATTATTATACTCTTTTCTTTCACGGTCTTTTCATCAGTCGGCTTCATAAGCATCTTGGAGCAGGGAAATTCGATTTGATGTAATGGTTACCATCTTGTCTCTCTAGATCAATTACAACTGAGTGAGTTCGAGCCGCACACTTTCGGTCTTGTGCCACAGCTATTTTAGGGCACCTCGAAGTGGTGCAATGGTTAGCAAGCTTGTCTGGTTAGAACAATTACGACTAAGTAGTGAATTAGATCCTCACTAGGTGCTTCATACTTTCGGCCTTGTGCCACATCTAAACTACGATTAGAAAATTGCCATGAGCATCTTGGAGCAGACAGCGTAATCTGTTGTCGCTAGTATAGGAAACCTTACCTTCGCATATAATGTTAGAGAATTTTTTTTTATTGATATCTTGTGGGGAAAAGAGCAGTCATAGATGCTATGAAATTAAGTAAATTTTTAACACCTGTTTTGTTTTTCTTTTTGCCATTCTCTATAAAATTATCATGTCCGGTATTTTTTATTTTTTTTAGATTGGGTATTCCCTTCCGATTCTCCATCTCGGCAGCTCAGAACCAGGATGGTACATTCGTTCAAACTGACTTCGAATTTAAGTCTCTCAGGTATGTAAAAATTAAATTCAATGAGGAAAAAAAATTAATTGATAAAAAATTACAATTAAATCGATTTATTAAAAAAAAAACAAAGTGAAAGTTCTTTCAATATTTTGTTTAGTTGTTGGTTACTTAATAACGAAATCTAAATATTTTGACTTAAATTTTTATGGCTACAACTAAATATATTTTAATCGCAATTGTATCTCTTCAACTACAGATAAAATGTATTGGTGGTCATTTTGCTATAAAATGTATTTTTGCTATAAATTTTGTTGTTGGTAATTTTTCATGTAAATAGATATTGTTGGTAAAATTTTATATAAAAATGTATTGCTGCTATTTTTATTATAATTAATTTTCATAGTGTTTTGTTTTTGTTTGGAGGTTCACTATTTACCCATAGCTGGGACCCTTATAGGATCGACCTGGAAACAACAGTAACAAGAGGTTGTTCCACGCTCCTCAAAACCTCCCGTCTCTCGATCAGAGGCCTTAAACTGCCGGATATCCTTTATCGTCATACCCAGGACTAGAGAGTGAAAGAATTCGATTATACGAGTCACAATTAATTAAAGCAGATACATCATTAATGAAGAAGAAATGGCAAAGATGTGGTTCTACTAAAGAATGTTGTAAATAGCATGGACAGAGAATATGTGTTACGACGAAGTTTTAAGGGAAATAGAAGTAATGTATATGATACTGACGATCAAAAAGTGGCCGCTGGGAAACATTATTAGGAAAGAGGTTGCTTATTTATCTATCTCTATGATGTCAAGTGGTTCGGGAATTCGACATTTGGGAGCTCAGCTCAGGTCAACCCTTCACCTGACTTCCTTGATGTTCTGGCGTCAAATTGAGTGCAAAATCCATTATACAGTGTAACCCGGATATAAGAGAGTTGTCGGGGCCGGAGAAGAAGTTTCTTATATCCGGGTTTCTCTTATATCCGGGTTTGTCTATTTTATTTAGGTAAGTATGGCTCTAATTTGGGACCAGAGAAAATCTTTCTTATATCCGAGTTTCTCTTATATCCGGGCCTCTTATATCCGGGTTACACTGTATTTCTGAATAAAGAAAGAAATTTATTAAAAATCACATCAAATTTTTCATTTTTTTTTACCTAAAATTTGTTTTAACAA
Source organism: Acanthosepion esculentum (assembly GCA_964036315.1). NCBI lineage: Eukaryota > Metazoa > Mollusca > Cephalopoda > Sepiida > Sepiidae > Acanthosepion > Acanthosepion esculentum. Next base: position 65,547,310 of record OZ038503.1, on the reverse strand, counting down.
CTTTCGATACCCAGGAAAAACGGAATTATCAGTAATCATGAATTAACGCATCCATTACTAACAGAACAGACCTATTAAATGCATAGTTGTTAGTTCATAACAATGCTCTACTGTAGAAACGTAAAGGAAATTATACGCTTTACAATTAAATTCTAAAGGATTTTATTATGCATTGCAAACGATGATAAAACGTTATGTTGATAATCAGCAATTAGTTTTTTCATGGGTCAAATGTTTCGACTGCTAGTAAAATCACCATTAATCTATAATGAGGTTATATTTTTAAATCACTATTTTAGGGGTATACAAATATTTTTATGTATGTCAATATTGTTGCTTTTTACCAAATTTGTTTCTTTTTTATACAAAATTATTTCTTTTGCGTAACAAAATTGTTTTTTCTTTTACATAAATTACAACCACTTTCAAATATTGATTAAAAATTAAGATGTACAAAAGTAAGTGAGCCCTTACTCTCTGTATTTTTTGTTTTACATGGTTGCCAGTACAAATAATTTTTTGTATATGTATAAAAATCTAAATGACCCGTGTGTTCATTGTTTTTTTTTGGTATCCTGTGTATAATGCAGCTGACCAATACAACTCATTGTGCATGCAAATGGGTGCAGTTAGAGACTAAATAAAAAAAATATACCAAGGTCAAAAGAACTTCCTGAAGCTTTAAAAAATCGCGTAAATGAATCCTGTAATGATGGAAAAGGCTACAAAAAGCTGTCAAAATGTTTGGAGTGCGACTAATTATTTATAAATTGAAGGCCTTTGATATGACGACATCGCAATGAAGAAGTGAAAAATAATTGCAAGAGCAAGTAGACATCTAGTTCGACAAGCCTAGACGAATCCTGCCGTGACTTCTGCGGTTCTCTAAAGCTCCCTGGTCAATCTCGGAATGAATGTGCATACGTCTACAGTGCGACGAAATTAGAACGATGCTGGTCTTCATAGCAGAATAACTAGGGGAAAAAAACACTGCTTACAAAAATGTACAAACTCGGATCAACTATGACAAAGTTCATATTAATAAGCTAGAAACATTCTGGCAAAAGGTTTTATAGTTGGATGAGACCAAACTAGAGAGTTTTTTTTTTTTTTTGGTCGGGAGGATGATAGACGGTACATCTGGCGAGTTCCTAATATGGCTTTTGAAGAGAAAAATGATGACAGTAAGTTAAACGGCGACAGGATAATGATTTGGTGGTACTTTGCTGCAGCTGAAACAGACAAAATAGTACCATTGACGGCACAATGAACTCTGAAAAATATCAAGCAATTTTGAAAAAAATTGTCTTGAACTTAGTTCAAAAATTAGGTTTAAATTTTCCCAACAGGACAATGATCCGAAGCATCAAAGCAAATCCACAAAAGAATGGGTTCGAAAAAAGATATTCCAAGTTTTGAAATGGCCTAGTGAAAATCCTGATCTAAACCCAATTGAATATCTGTGATTCTAGTTAAAGAAGCCACTACATGCAAGAAGTCCAGTTAATATCGTGCATGCATTTACGGGACTTTTGCCAAGCTGAATGGTCAAAACTTGACACTCATTACTGCTAGAAACTTCTTAAAATTAGAGAAAAAAACTGGCCGACGTCGTGACCTCAATAGGAGGAGTCACCAAATATTAAATGTAAGGATTCCCTTATTTTGTACATCTTAATTTTTAATGAATATTTTTATTCCAGCTTGATAAAAAATTAAAAGTGACTGCAATTTGTTTAATAAAAGTGTTTATCTTAATTAATTTGATTAAAATTTGTTGATTATTTCGAAAAAGAGACAATTTTTTATTAATATTAGCGGTTCACTTCCTTTTGCGCAGCACTGTATATCGAAATTGTTTCTTTTTTTGTACAGTGTAACCCGGATATAAGAGAGTTGTCGGGACCGGAGAATACGTCTCTTATATCCGGGTTTCTCTTATATCCGGGTTTGGTCTATTTTGTTTAGGTAAGTATGGCTCTAATTTGGGACCAGAGAAAATCTCTCTTATATCCGGGTCTCTTATATCCAGGTTACACTGTATATCATTTATCTTTATCAGAATTTTAAAACCGTTCTTTATCCATTGGTCTTTGCTCTTGATTATCATTTTCTTTGGTTTCTTACTCAGATAAAATCCAGAAATTAAAGAAGGCTCTTGAATATGTCAATCGGCTGAATGCGACGAACTGCGAGAATGGAACAGCTGACACTTTAGCCTTACGCCTTGACCCTACCATATGGGACACTTATGCCAATGTTGCTGTGAAGACAGCCAATTTCTTAAGCAAGTATCTCCAGCTAAACGCAGTCAATAGTAGTCTTCTCTCTGACTGGCGTGAATCGACGCATCAGCCCGAATCAAAGAGAGGCATCTGCAGTAACCTAACATGGCTCCAGTTACAACGACAATTTACCTTAAGAGAACAAGAAAATACAAATATCAGTGGGACAAGTGTAAATAGAAGTCGTCTTCACTCGATCGGTGACGTGAATATACATAGGTTACTGTATTTACTTGTACAAAACAATATCGACACTGATTCGCCTGTAATTTTTGGATCGGCAGTAGCCTTCGAACCATACGTAATCCCTTGCCTTAAGAAATATAGTCCATATGCTCATAAAATGCAAAATAATGGCGTTTACGTAGGGGACTTAGCTTCAAAATACAACTACTTAGATAGTAGTGTACAGTGGTACTTTCCGGTCAAGACTAAAGTGGCGCAGAGACGAATCAAAACAAAAAGGATTAAATATGGGTAAGAAACATTTCCAAAATATTGTCGCTTTCTGTCAGACGAAATTAATCTACAAAGTTTGCTTTATTTCAGTGGCAAAACCATTTATACATACATGCTTCTTACACTCATTATGCAAGTCCCCAAGCTTTGTAAATGAAGTAGGATTGATGAATCTGTTTGGAAGCTGTCGATGGTTCTAAGAACATCAAATCCCAGCTCATCGTGACGAAGGGTTTGAACGTATTAGCTTTTTTCAACTGTTGCTCACACCAGATGCTTTCTCACAAAAACTGTAACTAAGGTCTGCTCAGTATATATTCAGTATAAATCACAGGTTCTACGCAAGGGTATTGGAAAAACACGGAGTGCGGCTTTTAAATAAATCGACAATGTTTTGAGGCAAATTTTAACATCAACTTGAGATTTTTCTTGTTAAAAGTTTAAAAAAATGTTAGTACATTATGGTTTTAAAAAAAATAATGAATTTTATACAGCGTTTTTTTTCGAGACTTAGCATGAGCAAAACCAATTTACAGATTTGAACAAAAAAAAACAAAAAAAAACAGAATGACGTCAATATCCTCAAGTTTTTCGTCGTTTAATAGTCAGTTGTCCTTAGTTTAATTAGTAACGTATATAAATGTAGGTAGAAAAAAGCAGACGATAATATAGCGAGGGTCAGAAAACACTGCCCGAGGACCCCAATAAATTTTGTCCCTCGCCCTACCTCGGTCGGGGCGTTAAGAGTGGTACGCGCCGTCTCTGAAAAGGAACTTCAACCACCAGGAAATCGCTAGTATATGCTCTAATAAACACAAATTATAAAGGTGATCTCAAATTAATAGTTTATCCAAAAGTTACTAAACTTAAACATATTTCTCTCATTTCCTTATTTAGTGTTGAAACGTGTAGGTAACAGGTCATTTTTTCTGAGAAATAATTATTTTTCAGACTTTTGTAAGCTTAATTCACATTCATATAAATAATAATTGTTACCTTAAAAGTAGTAAAATTGTTCGATGACATATTGATATAAGAAAGAAATTGCGAAAACCTGGGATCGCAAAGTGAAAAATAGACCTTTGGCCTCTGAGAACCATTGTGATAAAAATTATTATACTGAATTATTATCGAATGTCTCCAAAAATGTAAATGATAGACATGGATATGTGCTATATGATAATTATTGGCTTGACTGCCATTTACTGGGCACACTTAGCAAAGCGGTAGGATTCAAGATGGCCTATCGCCTCCTTATTAAATATTTTGTTAAAAAAAGAAATTGAATTAAATTTCATATGGTAAGGTTAGAGTTGCAACCTAACTCTACACGTAAACCATAGAACCCACTTGGTGAGTGTTAAAGGGATTCCTGCAAAAACAGGAAAACAGAAAAAAAAAATACGAAAGCTATATCGTAGAATACATTTACCAAGAAAAATATCCTCAATTCAAAGTTCTTAGAAAGATTAAAAATCGTGTACAACCCAATTTAAGAAATGGTACAAGAGGAAAGCAAAGAGGACGTGTTGACGTGTAAAGGGTTTTCTTTTAGAAACGCAATATAGCTTTCGATTCTATCGGTATTAACAATTATTGCTGAAAGAGTCTATCAAGCTTTAGATAAGAATGCGGAAGCTCTGGCTGTTGCGTTGGACATCTTGAAAGCTTTCGACAGCGTTTGACATACAGTCTCCTTCACGCATTGAAAGGTTATAGTATTTCTGGGGTGAACTTTTGAACTGATTCAGTCTTTCTTATCAAATCGGGAAATGAAAGTTATACTTCTAGATCTTTTTGTACTAATGCAGGTGACTGCCAGGACTCTATCCTTGCAACTACTTTGTTCTTAATTTTCACTAATGACCTCCCCGATGGCATCAGTTCTCAACTTCTTATCTGTGCTGATGACACAACTATTTATTTCTGTCTCGACAGTAAGTCTAATCAGTTCGATAAAATTCAATTGGCAGCAGATTTCAAAGAGGACCTACAATCTTTTCTTAACAGGGACAAGTAATGGTTTGTTAATTTTAACGCCCCCAACAACGAAACTTCTCTATATTAATCATCTGAAACACCCATTCCTGTCTCCCATCAGCATGGCTGATGCTAACTTCCACGAAAGTGACTCGTTGTGCCTTCTCGAGCTAAAATTCTCGGCAAACATGAAGCGGAACGATTATTCTAGTGAATCAATTGCTAGTTGATTCACTCTTTTGTAATGGACAATATTTCCCTTCAAAATCTATCTTGCATATTTGTAAATTTACCATTATTCCATGTTTTAAATATTACTACCACACGTGGTCAGGTACTCTTGCTATATATTTGGAGATTTTTGATAAAATCCAAAGAATCAACTATATTATTTATTCTGACCTGACGTCTCGACTTCAGTCACTTTTCACCGCCGTAATGTAGCTGCCCTGTGCCTTTTCTATAAATACTTTCATGGTAATTGTTCAGATGAACTCTCCACTGTGGTTTTTATTACTAATATTATTTTTCTTTAGTTTCTTGTAAATATTTTGTATTCATATTGTAAATACTCATTGGGGTTAGTTTTTAGAATTGTTATTTTATTCCCCTCCCCACACAGACACTGAATTGTAAATATGGGGACTAGTTAGTATTTTCATAGAGACACTGAGGTATTATGGTGGTTGTAGTAAGAAAGGTACGTATGAATGTGGTGTTTTGGTGTAAGGAATATTGTTCGTACGATTGGGTCAGTGTTTGTGGCTAGCTAAGTTATATTTAAGACAGAGGAAGATCGTCCTTTTCCCCAATCCCCCTTTCGACCTTGTGCCACATTTCTGTATTTTCACAGAATAAATATCACTCTCCACTGTGGTATCTAGACTTTACGAATTTTAAGCGCAGTACCGGATTGGCAATAACGTCTCATCAATTTACAGTTGAGATGGGTATATGTAACCCTAAGTTCTATGTTAGCATTTTCTTTTCTTGCACTTCTCTCCCGTAGAACTCTCTTCCGGCTACATACTTTTTAGCCAACTTTAATCTTCAAAAATTTAAATGCAACGTCAATCGTTATCTACTGTCTTCTTGATTAGTCTTCTATTGTTCTCATTCCTTAATAATGTTTCTCTTTTATCTTATTCTTTCGCACTCAGTAATCCCCCCTCGTGTCTTTGCGTCTTGTGTGGAGTGAAACGATTTTTAAAAAAAGTTTAGAGATAATCATTTTCTGTTTAAAAAAGTCATTATTTTTATCAGTTTTTATTCGAGCAAGATATTAATTTTGTCATTTTTGCTTAAGAAATTTAATTCAGTTATTTCGTGTGAAAAAATAGTAATAAACTAACGATAAATCAATTGTTTTGGTCATTGCCACAAATCTTGATTCCTACTATCATCGGAAGTGAAGTTTTATTTATTTCATCTATTGAACATTCCCACCAGTATTAATTTTGCCGCGAGGCAGATCGGGGGAAACGCGGATCTGTACTGTCGCTACAAGGTTATCTCTCAGGTTACCTGGCTACTCTGAAGTACACTTACTGTAAAGTCTATTTTATCATCATCCGACGTGAATCAGATATTAAGTTAGCTTATTCTGGTACAAGGCCACAAAATGTGAACGCCTTGTGAGAATCGAAAACACCATAGAATAAAATCAGTCAGTTTAATTTGCTAAACCACTAATTTCCAGGGCGTTCCTATACTTAGTCAAAAGAAGAAAAAAACTAAAATAAGGTACTCTGTTAGGATCAAACGCACTACAGATATTTGTTAATGTGTATTTATAAGTCTACCATGCCTTGAATATTGCTGCCATGAATTTAAGTGCAGTACTAGATCGGCGTCCAAGACTCATCATTTTATAGTCGAAATGGTTATATGTAACCATAAGTTCTATTTAAGTTTCTTCTCTCGCACTTCTCTCTTGTTGAACTCTATTCCAGCTTTCTTGCTTTACGGTCAACATTGATCGTCAAAAATTTAAATGCAATATCAATCGTTATCTTCTATCTTCTTAATTCCTGTTCTTTTATCGTTCTCTCTCCCTAATAATGTTTTTTTCTCATATTCTCTAACACTCAGTAACCCCATGTGTCTTAGTGGTTTTATTGCTTTGCTTGGGGCGAAATAATTTTAAAAAATGAATGTGTTGTTTTTATGTCTATGTATGTGTGTTAATAAAAGTAAGAACTACATGAAATTCTATTTCTTGCCCTTCTTAATATATAAGACAGATGGACATTGACTACTGCCCAGTTAATTATACATATGCCGAAGTCAGCTTAGATGATGGACATTGGACAAATCCGTACTTCGACTGCGGAGGAGGTAATGCATGGATGGTTACCTTTTCTGCTCCAATCTTATGGATAAGCCCAAACAACACCATTTCTTTTAGGTAAGTTGTCTTCTTTTATACACACACGCGCATGCGCACACACACACACACACACACATATATTGGGGTGGGGGTATTGATATAATAGGAAAGAACTGTTAGATTAATGATCCGAAGTTCTTTAGTATTTTTGTTTTTAGTTTTAAAAAACAGTGCTCGATACAGAAGTAGAGCCTAAATAATAATTATTTTTTTTAAAAATATGATTCCATCGCGTTATTCCATAAAGTTATTCCAAACATCGCTTGAGGATGAAACTGTCATCCACACAGTTAAGGTTTAATATTGAAATTAAACTTGAATACGGATGACTATTTTCGAAACATTGAACTTTTTGTGTCGCGATGGAATCATATTTTTTAAAATAATTATATATATATATATATATATATATATATATATACTAATAGTAGCAGTAGCAACCCAGCAGCCATGAGGTCAAAATGCGCAAACAAACAGGAAATAAAATGTATAACAATGAATTCTAGAAACATGCAAGAAACAGAAATAGAATTTATGTAAAAGGTCACTCAAAAGAATCTGTTTTAGATACCCACCCCCATTAGAAAAAAAATAGATTAGTTTCTGTCTGAACTTCTGAGATGAATTATGATTGTTATAAACTGAGTTCTTTGAAAGGTTGTCTTCAGCTTTTTTGTTATCGCCCCGCTTCGGCTGTTGCAAACATCTTCGCCTTCTGCAAATTTCAAACCGAAATATTCACTCAATCTCGGGTGGAAGATTTTACTTGATTTTACTTGATTTTACTATCTGTGCCAGCATAGACAATTCGTGTTACTTGAATCTTAGTTAATTGGAGCCTGTCGTGCTGTTTCTGCTCCTTCTAATGAACCAAACTGATTAGACTAACAACGACCACATAAAGTGCATGCATTCCAAAAATGCTAATAATCAAAGCAAACATTTAAAAAAGCCGAAACGTTATGATTATAACAACCAAGTGAAGTACACCATATCAAATGGATAATTTGATGTATTAGTATGAAGAGACTTAAAAAGACGAGAGTTGGTGTACAGATTGGAAATATTTATTAAGTACGATAACTATATTGAGTATCTGTAATATATATGAGGTTTTATCATTATTTACATTATTTGGAATGTTAGCCTCATCTTCATTGCCATATTCACAACTTTTCGGCTGTTGTACGCTCCGGCCTTCTTCAGGTGATTGGAATTTCGAACCGAACTCTTATTTCTTCCACCGGGATATATTGTTCTTGTTCCATGAGCCATGCCTCTTCCAGATGTCTCAGTTATTTTCCTTGAACTCAACTCTCCAAGTTTTTTGGTTCACCACTGCTCTAGCCTGATATTAAACTCGCAACTCTTTGAGTCTAGTCAATGGATCTAACCAATGGCCCTGTGACGTGAATCTGCATCTCGTAGCTATGTTATAACCTTTCAGGTCAACCCTCTGGTGTACATGGTTTCTCTGTCGCTCTGGTGTGACAATGACTTCAAAATCTGCGTTTATATCTCTTAGGATAAACTCACTACATACTGGGGTCAACACAGATCAACTTATAACAAAGGTTGCTTATTGACATTAATTCCATTCAGTCTATCTGGTATGAATCTTTGATTCAAGTTCGAATTTGTGAAAGCAGGTTTCATCTAGAGTTAATAATCTGCGGTGGAAATTCTCAGGGTCAGCCTGGAAGTGAGTCAGTGTTGTCTTGAAAATGTCAACCCATTTCAGTTTCTGCTCTGGTGTCAGCATTCTTGGGGCCCATCTTGTAGACTGCTTACTCATCCCCAAGCTCCCAGTTAAAACAGTATGGACCAAACCAGAACTAATGCCTATGGACTTAACTATCTACTGGACTGTACATCTGAATACATCTGAATGTCATTAATTTGTTCATCAGTAATTAAAGATTTTGGACGACTTGAACGAGGGTCATCTTCTGTGTTGTCCCTGCCCTCCTTGAATTCCGCAGCCCACTTCTTCACAGTTGCATAAGAAGGGGGTCCCCAGCAAGTGTATGTACTATGTCTTCATGTAGTGTCATACCTTTCTTCTTCAGATACTTTATGACTGCTCGGGCTCTGATTTGTCGCACACTTCTCGCCTTTGCGCAGAAATTAAGACAGAAATCTGAATCATTTTTTCTAGTTTTATGAGAAGTGGTAGCGTGTTGTCACAACAAAAATGTTCATATATGGCTCTTCCTTCTGAGTGAGGCCTAGAACGTTTTGATGGCCCTCGTATGAAATATTTGGGTCTTGGGTTAGTCATTAGTTCGCATTATTACTGCACCTCAACTTCATTACGCAAAGAAAATCTTCGGACATTGTAGGGTTATTCAAATACTCGCAATTTATTTAAAATAAATCTTATTTAGCAATGACTGCGGTATTTCCACGAGATTTGCTTTCGAATGATGTTTTCTTTCTTTGCAATTAATGGTGGACGTGTAGAGGTGTAGCAACAATCGACATTCATTTAACGAATATTGACATTAACCAATGCGATGACGAAAACGACGATGGTGTTAATACACATGATGAAGTGAAAAATATTGGAGATATTTTTCGAGGCACCCACAGTTGCCAAGCGACGACAAAGGTGAGTACAAAAATGTTCCTCTTTACAAAAAGGCAAAAATGAGTGAATATTATGTGAAATAAATGTGCACGTGTTTTGAATGTTTCTATAAACGATCTGGAGCCGGCATTGGCAGATATGTTGCCTATTTTCAACAAGGCGAGTTAAAAACCAACATTTCCAACGAAGACTTACAATGACAAACGTCATTTAAACATTTAGATCATGGTGACAAAATCCTCCCATGAACTGATGCAACAAATTTGAATTTAACCTGGACTAAACAAAAATTACGAAATGTTATAAGTGAAAATATCAGGTAGAGAATGAAGAGGCTTGTCATAGTGGCTGAAGCAGTTACGTATTTGAACTTGGACATGATTAAGCTTGTAAATATTATTATTTTTTAAAAATTGATTGATTGATTTGTTTGTTTGCATTTCCACTCCTTATGGGTCATTTAATGCTGAAATTTAATTTTCTTTGAAATAATAAAAATGTGATATGTATTATTCTGCTTTCACATTTGAATACGTGGTAGATGATACTTAGCTTTTGTGCATATACATGTTTGTGTGGACACAATTACTAGAGGCAGTGATATGGATGTCATGTTGTAGTTTTGATGAAGTTATATTTTGGAATACAGTTTGATTTCTTTAAGAAATTGTAAGATATTCTATGGATTAATGTCCTGAAATAGTTCTTTCATGTTGGTTGGTTGATTTTATTTAGTGGCGTATGAACCTCTTTGGGTTATTTAATGTCGAAAGATAAATATTTTGAAGACAATTTTATGGTTTCCACTACAGATTAAATGCATTGTTGGTCATTTTACTATAATAGGTATTGTTGGTAATTTTACTATAAATAGGTATTGTTGGTAATTTTACTATAAATAGGTATTGTTGATAATTTTACTATAAATATGTATTGTTGGTTGGTCGATTTTGTTTAGCGGCATATCAACCTCTCTGGGTTATTTAATGTCGAAATCTAAATATTTTGTACGTAAGTTTATGCTTTCACCTAAAGATATTTTGAACATAATTTATACTTTCAGGGTAAAGGTATGTGTTTTAGATATATATTTTCTATATCATAAAATGTATTGTTGACAATTTTACTATAAAAATGTATTTTTATATTTTTCTTAGTGTTGCATTGTCATTTTGCTATAAAAATATATATTATTGGTCATTTCATTATAAAAATGTACTGTTGATTTTTGTTCACTGTTTGCTACCACCTGGAGTTAAGGTGAATCTGGGAACAACAGCGGTTAAGAGGTGGTTCCACGCTCCTCACAACCTCCAATATCTCGATCAGAAGACTTGGATGAAGTTTATTTTTTTAAATATTTTTGATTTCGCCTGGTATACAACCTATAATTTTTTTTATTACAGTACTGATAAATCAATAATAACTTTAACATATTTCTTTTTATTATGTTACAAAGCATGTGAATGGCTGTTATTACGCGTTCCCAAGTTCTCTAATAAAATAAGAAAGGATTTGGCCATTTGTGATTCACTTGAGAGGATTTGGTGTAAGTTGGCAGCCATTTCAAGGAGTTCATTTTGGTAGTTGTTGTTTTTTAATCATTTCACTCCAAGCAAGGCAATAAGCCAAGGGGTTACCGAGTAAGAGAGAATATGAGAAAAAGAACAACACTATTGACAATAAAAGATCAGGAATTAAGAAGATGGAAGATAATGATTGACATTGAATTTAAATTTTTGAAGATCAAAGTTAACTGGAAAGCAAGAAGCCGGAACAGAGTTCTATAAGTAGGAAGTACGAGAGAAAAAACTGTTAGCGTAGAACTTACAATTATATCTAGCCATTTCAACTCTAAAATTATTAGACCTTGTCGCCAATCTAGTACTGCGCTTAAATTCACAAATTCTAGGCAGCAAAGACGAAAGCTCATCAGAATAATTACCAGAAAAATTACACAGCGTGCATAAATCGAAACTGTCCTTTGGGATAAAACTGTTACTATTGAATGAGATTGTGTATTGTGTTTTACGTTAAATTGCGTTGGATATTTTTCTGTGGAATTTTTTCAAATGATTCAGAAGGATTTCGGAGACGATTCAATGAGTGAAGCTCTGGTAAAAAATTTGATACCAGATTTTGCCGCTATCCTTTGAAAATGATTCACGCTCTGTAAGGGTCTAAACAAGAACAAGCGAAAATGCTAAATGCATGCAGTCTGCAATTCAAAGAATCGGTGTATGAAAGAAAGTGCAAAAATAAGTTCTATATATCACTGTTAGGGTCCCAGTTATGGGCAAATAGTTAACTCCCAAACTGGGATCAAAATACTTTGAAAGTGTAAAAATAGGTTTTAAAACCAGAAATATTTTGTAAAAATTATTACCAGCAATACATTTTTGAAAAAAATATTACCTGCAATAAAAATCTTGTCGGCATTAAATTACCCATTGAGGTTGATATGCCGTAAAACAAAACAAACCAAACCAATATATACTGAGATAGATAGATGAAAAATATTACCTGCAATAAAAATCTTGTCGGCATTAAATAACCCACTGAGGTTGATATGCCGTAAAGCAAAATGAACCAAACCAAACCAATTCTATCGGATCACCAACCAACAGTTGGCCAGATTTTGCTTCCTATGAATTATGTCTCTTCCTAAAGCTAAAATTACTGTTGAAAAGTAGGAGATGACAGACCGGGGATGAGATTAAAGAGAACATGACGAAGCAGCACGAGGTTTTGAAAAATGAAATGAATGTTGGAACAAATGTGTAAGGTCTCAACGAAAGTACTTTGAAGGCGAGTAAGGTGCCATTACCCAAGATAGGTTATTTTCTTTTATTTTTTTAAGCAATCACATAATTTACGTCTGTCAGCCCACCTACAGTAGCCTAGATAAGTTACTTTCTCATTAATATTAAATGGCTGGATTATTTACGGGCAATCGTAATGGGTGGTGGGGATGACAACGCATGCGTGTTTTGTGTATGTGCGTGCGTGAATGCTTTGTGCATGTGTGTTCGTGCTTTGGGTTTCTGTGTGTGCGCGCGTGTGTGTATGTGTGTGTATGCAAATGAGTTCGCATGCGGGTTTTTATATGTACGGTGATTTTCTCAGCGTAGCTTAGATGTGTGGCACAAGGCTCAAAGTATGGGGCATCCAGTGAGGATCAAACTCACTATTCAATCGTGTGACTGATCAAGAGAAACAATCTTGCTAATCATTACACCACTTCTAAGTGCCCATGTTTTGTGTATGTGTGTGTTCTTGGTTTGTAAGTATATGTGTGTGCGTGTGTGTGACTTTTCTACAATAAGGTTCACCTAGTACAAGGCCCTGTGGCCACACGATTGTGAGGGTTAAGGTAAGGAGTAGTTTATAAGGATAGGAGGGGGAGATAACGGTTAACCCTAGATTTGAACAGGTTAAGATTAACGGAGTAATGGATAGCGGTTCGAATTGAGGAATTGGAGAACCGAGTTCGAATTCCAGTCGAATCCATTACATTCACTTACGCGCTAATACCCTTGGGAAAGGTATGAATCCTCCTCTTCTTCCCCCAGCTATGGGTAAATAGCAGGACAGACCTGGTTCTATAGCCTTGGATGGCAACTGGTCTACTGCAGAAAGAAACGGCAACCTACTGCGGGAAAAAATCTGCCTCGTCAGTCATGTATCAAAATATACATGATCGCCTAAGCGTGTATCACGCATGACACATAACTGACTGTATGTTTTGTGCATGTGTGTGCGTGAGTCTTTTGTGTGTGTGTGTACATGCTTTGTGAGTCTGTGTGTATGAGTGAATGTGTGTGCGTGTTTTGTGGATGTGTGTGCGTGAATGGTTTATGCGTGTGTCCTCTTGCTGTGTATGTGTGTGTGTGTTTTGGTTGTGCGTGTGCGTGTGTGCGCGTGTGCGTGCGCGTGTGTGTGTGTGCGTGTGTGTGTGTGTGTGTGTGTGTGTATTCTTACCCGCTATCTACGTCTGTTACAGTTCTGAGTAAAGGTAGGTGCTTATATATTAACCTTATTCTATCTTATTCTCAGTGCGTCCATATTCCAAAGTACGGTTTCCGACGGGGCTCCTATCGTTGTGTATGTAAAGACGGTTACTACTTCCCAGTGAAGCAAGTTAAATCTCGCTATTTCAACGGTTCTGCAATTGAAGATTACTATGCCGCTAAACAGCACAACAGGACAAGCCGTTTGAATATCTTCCGCTGCCTGCCGTGCGCCCGTCTCTGTGAAACATGCACTAACTCGACTCCTTGTATGTATCAAGAGAATAGTGTAGTACGGCTGACCATCCTAACACTGTCTTCATTATCGCTAATCATTGTGATGATGCTAGCCACTGTCGTATGCTACATACGTCAACAGTTGGTAAGTACAATGAAAATACTCTCCATTAACGTCCATGTCCTAAAGGGTTGCAGCAGATAAAATTGATTCTGTTAATAAGTGTTGAGTCTTGACTCATTGTTGAATCTCGACTAATGCATGGAATAATAATGCAACACAAAATGTACTTAGAACAAGAATGTATTATAACAAGAAAGTGTACACAATATTTACATCTAGTATTTCTGTATATTTCTGGGAAGACCGTTCCTGGAGAATGTGTTGACTAAGTCGCAGTCGGGCAGAGTCTCTAGCTGGATCTCTGTATTCGCTCCCTCTGTCTTCCGGTACCAACCATTATTTATATAGTCGGTAGTCACCTATGCAGATTAGGTGGATCCTACCACAACATTAAGTTAAGTTTCTTCTTGAAATGTGTCACTAAATGAATTTTAATACAAAAAAGCCATATACTGGGTGTAACAGCAAAATTGTCCAAATCTTGTAAAAGCAAAATTGTCCATTTGTTAGATTAAGCTTTGAACTGTTGTATCTTAGAAATGATTAAAGATATCTTACTTGAATTCCCCGAGGTTTTTATAACACTATTGGACTCTACTTTAAGCAATAAGAATGTATAATTACTCTCCAAGCTTAGCAGAAAAATTGTAATGAAATCGATCATAAATGAAAATAATATGTTCCTCATTAATTAATCATCGCTAAGGATCGGAAACTCATGAAGGTCTGAAATCAAGTTCAAATATATATATTATTCCTGATCATTTTCCAACTTATTCAAGATGATCTTAATAATAACAAGGCGCCTCACATGTTTCACGTACGATTTCATTTTCAAGTCTTTTTTCTACTTTCTCTTTGGACTGTCATAGCTGAAACTTCTCTTTCACGTACCAAACTTCATATGAATTGAGTTGGATCTTTTCTAATTGGTCTCTAGTTGAAATGATGATCCCTCTTCCTGTTGTGACCTTCTGATCCAGTTTTCCTCACTATTGTTCCTTCTTTTTTAAACCTATTCACCGTTCTCTAGTTCTTGAATGGACTTTGAAGATGCAATCCAGAGAATGAATATTGGTACCATTACTGAAGGTCTGAATGATCATTTTCCCCTCACCACTGCTCACTTGGGAAGGCAATGGGGCTGACGCAGAACAATTTTAACCTGTTCTCTTTCTAGCTGAATAACTCAAAGTGTTTTTCAGTGGCTCTTGCGAAAAATGGTGTCAAGATGGCTAAACATCTTATATGAATATCTAAAAAAAAGAAATTAGTTTTTTTTAGATATTAAACATTTTGTATGATGTAAAGTTATGCAGTTACACAATTTGGAAAAATTTGCTGTTACACCCAGTATACACTACCTACACACAGTACTTTTTATGTTCTGTGACCCTTCAGGACGTGGGTGATCATGAATCTCCGCAATTTTCTGTCCTTTGTCGCCCTTAGCAATATTTATTTTTTATTACTCTTCTCACTCCTTGTTTTGCCATCCATTAACACGAGCTGGTTAGGTAGATTACTCACTGTTTCCCTCTGTACATCTTACCTTCAATATGTCTTGTGAGTGTTAAATTCTCCAAGCCTCTTTTCTTCATTATGCATTCCAGAAATTTCAACTGTTTCTTTCTGGTTCTAAATAAGAGTATCCTTTTTGTTTCCATTTCCCTTAAAACTTCCTCGTGGCTCACATGCCTCATCCATGGAATTCTCGGTATACTTCTGTAGAATCACATCTCCGTTGCCTCATATCTTCGCTTTGTCTGTGAGGAAACTGACCAGCATTCAGTGCCATAAATGATGATTGATATTGCATAGATCTTTTGTTTGTTTCTAATGAAATGTTCCTGCTACTTAATACCGTGTTTAACTTTTGGAAGGCATTATTCGCCATTGTAATGCGTTTAAGTGGGGTTGAGAATTTTAAAAATTGCTTAATTTCCTAAATATCTCATAATAAATGGAAGCATAACTCAGAACTCGTTATATAACGAAAAACTTTTTTTTCTATCTTATATTAAAGGTTATCAAATCAGCCAGTCCTATTTTTCTTCTGACGATGTGCCTTGGAGCTGGTATAATGTCCTTTGAGGTAAGGTCTAGATGAGATAAATATTACTGTATCATAGATACAAAGAGAAGTTTTATTTTCTTGGCAGTCTTTATTATTTTCATTACATTTCTCGTGCCACCAGGGGTATTATCATCCTTATCTTTGTAATTATATTTTTATATTACAGCTGCTAGTAATTATCACCGGATGTCAAATGCCAATAATTCTCGTAAAATCACTATTATTTACCTGGGTATTCTCACCGAATGCTTGAATGTTTTATTCTTGTGATTTCGCGCCAATCGTATCTGATGCCTTTATTTCAAGAATAAGTGATAGCAAGCATCTTGAGGCGCATACAAGCTGATCAATTCTTTTGTCAGATGAAACAAAAACCTGATCTTTTTGGACACAGGGGTGTTGTTTTCGTTTGGCGAAAGAACAACGAAGTATTCAATCAAATGAACAGTATCCCAACAACCAAGAACAATGATGGCAACATTATGCTAGGGGTGGGGAATTTTGGTTAAAATGGATAAAAGAAAAGATATATTCAAATTGTTAGTCCAAACATCAAACTACCAAAAGATTTGAGCAGGAACAGCAGTTAACTTATCAACCAGACAATTGCCTAAAACACATTTCAAAGTTGGTCAAGAAATGCTTCATTTCTGGGATGAGGAGTCATCATTATATTCATCTGGATTAATGTCATCATCTTTGTTCTTATTATCACCTAATCACCTTCTGTCTGAATTTCTGGGATAAGCAATACTAAACTGAGTGCTAGCTCGTATCAGTTGAAATGGAGAAGTGTAACCTTAAGTTCTATGCTAATAGTTTTTTCTCTTGTACTTCTTGTTTGCATAAATCGCTTCCGGCTTCTTGTTTTACAGTCAACTTTGATCTTCAAAAAGTTAAATTTTCAATTGTGATCGTATGTGTTCTTTGAAATCTGTTCTTTTACTGTTCTCACTCTCCTTAATAATGATTTTTCTCAGTTTCTCTTCTCAGATTTTTCACTCTCAATAATCCACTTGCATTGTTAGTGGCCTTATTGTCTTGCTTGGGGTGAAATGATCATTCATTTTACAAGTGTTAAAATTAACAAGTCATTTCAATAAGGAATCTTATACTGGCTTCTTGCTTTCCGCTCAACTTTGATCTTCAAAAACTGAAGTGCATCACCAGTTGTCATCTTCTGAATCCTTTTCTTTTATTGTCCTCTCTACTTAATAATGATTTTTCTCAGATTGTGTCTCAGTGGCTTTATAGCCTTGCTTGAGATGAACTTATTAAAAATAAAAAAAAACTATAGTTAATACCGCGTGCATATTTTAATGTTTAAAATTCATTCTGGACTTTATAGTTGGCATTAATGAGTTAAATAAAATATATTAAATTTTACCAAATTATTTGTTTCAGATTTTCATTCTCTATTTGGAACCAACTAATCTCCTCTGTCAGTTGGCTTTATGGCCCAAACACCTTGGTTTCGTGATCATGTACGGATCTCTCGTTCTGAAAACTTGGCGGTACGTGGAAATATTTATCTCCTCACGCTTGTGCGAAAATTGATTTTTCTTATAGCCGATAAGATCATAACATCTTTGAACGTCTCTTGGAGATTCCTGTATTTATTGTGGCAATAATTCTTACTTGAATTCATATAGGAGACGAACAGATCTGGACTCAGTTCATAGGAGACGAACAGATCTGGACTCAGTTCATAGGAGACGAAAGGATCTGCAATCAGTTCATAGAGCAGCCTGTAATTATTTTTCTTTTGATGGACTGACTGGATGATCTTTGGTCTATTTCAGGGGTCATCAAACGGGGTCCGAGCGACCACCTAGGCGTCGGTGAAGAGATCAAGGGTTTCGATGATAGTCACGGGGTCGAATGGGGGTCGGTGTGCGAATGACAATGAGCTAAATTTTACTTACTGTACATGTATGCTGTATTCTTCGGGGCAAATGAAAGAAAGGCACTGAGCTCGACGATCGACAGAATCAGAAGCCTTAGTTGCATCTGTCCAAGTAGCTTTTAATTTATTTTGATGAGACTTATTTAATGCCACATTGAGCATTGCTTGCTCTTTTTTAATTGTTCTAAGTTGATTTTCAGATAACAATCCGCTTTTTTCCACCTTTAACTGTAAAATAGGGAGTTTATGATAATGAAGGTCATTTGGCCTGATTGGTATGATTGCATCAAATATGATGCAATATTTGCTTATTTAATTTAATTAATACAATTAAAAGGTTGGATATTAGTAGCGGTTATGCATTTCTATTCAATAGCATCGGCTGTATTTAGACTTGGTGCACTTAATATATTATTTGCTTGAGTCATTGGAGTTTATCAGTATAATTATTAAATAGATATTTGGGGGAAAATTCTCAACCTGATCCAAATTTCTTAATTTTTCAAGCATCTTAGTTAATATTTTAATTGCCAACATCAGTGCGAGTTTTAAGGTTCAAATATATTTTAAGTGGGGGTCGCTGGGGAAGGAATATAAACAAATGGCTTTCTCTGGTCGAAAATGTTTAACGACTCCTGGTCTAGTGGTTAAAATTAGAAGAAAATACAATTTGGACGTTTTGTAATGGTGCGGGTACCGATTAAATGATAACACGTTACTTCACATTTTATTCACTTCAGTATTGTGTCAGTTGCTCTCAGCCAGTTTTGGTATGTGATACGTGAACCTTACATTCTCCAACTGCCGCGTGTGAGAAACTGCCCTTGACTGTATGTGACAATTGTTTATATAACAGTCTGACAAACATTCTTGTTTTCACACTTGCAATACCGAATACAGTTGCTTGGCCATGTACTTCTGCATTCGATGGTCAGAACTGTCCCCCAAGTCAACACTCTGGCGCATCAGGCTTCCTTGATGCTTAGTGTGGATTTCGTGTAGTGTCTACTCCGGTAGCATACTATAGTTGTGGTTGTGAGTTCTTTATTTGGGTGAAGACTGATGAGAGAATGAGAGGGAGAAGTTTATTCTTCAGTCAAGGAGCCCATTTCGTCTAAATGCCTCTAACTACACGGAGGAGTGAAAATGTTTTAACACTTTATATCTCTGACCCTGACTTCTTAGTTCATAATCGATATAAACAGCTTTTGTCGCTTTCTATGTTTCCATAGTCAAAATAATCCCCATGGAACAAAAGAAATAAAGTAAATAAAAAATGAAAACCTCATTTTTTATAGTGTGAGTATTTATGAGTCAGACAATGAAAATCAGGCATAGAAGGAAAAGGACCGTGTGGAATGAAGTAAAAGTATTAGACAGAGAAAAATACTGGAGAATCTAACGTCTGAAAGAATCAGTATATATGCTATGCCTACTGACGGGGTCTAGCATATAAATAAATCCCATATGGGAGCCATTTGTAAATAATGAAAGAGAAAAACAAGGCTACAGCAAAACAGTAGCAGCAGTATGGAAAGAGAAGTGTGATTGTCACAGCAGTAACAATGTCAGCAGCAGGCAGAAACAATAAGCATTAGATTTAAGGCCCTAACTTCTAGATTCAAGATTGTCCCACAGAACAATAGCCTAGTGGATTAAAGCAATGACGTAGTAATTGTGAGTTCAATCCCTGGCCCGAGTAATTCAGACTTGGACTCAGTGGAAACAGAACGAGCAATAATCAAACAGTACTAAATAAGAACAATCTAAACCGATAAAATAAAGTTCACTTAGATTGACACATACCTGAAGAAGACCGGCGGTCACAATGGTCGAAACACTGTGGTAATCTCACTTGGTTTCGTCAAGCGCCGTTGAGTGGTGCTGTTTAAGTTAATAAAAAGAAAATCATTTTCCTTCTCTGACTCACTTTCTTGTTTTTATTCCAAGATGTGGCAGAAAAAGGAAGCCTCCCCACCTCCCGTGGTACGTTCGTTTCCCTGGTTCACTGAGAACAGAATAATTTTTTTCCACTTTTCAACGCGTGGCGTTCGCACGTGTCTTCCCAAACCTCCACTTATGAAGTAAATCAATCTTTTCTTTGGTCGTTCCAACTCGGCACAAGGCTGAATTGAGCTCGACTATTTCAACGATGTTTCTCCTTAATTACCCTACTTGGTGGAACAAAAGAAAACGGACATGCTTAAACCTCTAACGAAGAAATAAATATAAAATTGTCTTTGGTCGTTCTAACTCTGTGCTATGCTGACTTGAGATCGATCGTTATAACAGTACTTATACTTACCCTAACTCCTGGACCAGAAAAGAAACGGATATATCAAAGCGACATTGAGAACTTTGTTTCACTATAGTTTATATTTTAAAAAAAGAACAAATGGCCTGCGGTAGAAATCTAAATTTTCGTATGCTTCTTCTTTAATTGTTTACACGTGAACACGCACATACACCTAAAATACACCCTAACCTACCAACTTTAAATTCTATAGCATCAACGCTTGTTTGAAGTTGCTGGATGCGTTTGCAGTGGGTCTCTGTTGTGGCTGGTCGGTGTAAAACCAAACTCCAGGTAACTGAACTATTTCCATCTTGCAAAGAAGCTTTTTAATTATAGAAACGGCACCACATTCACGAACATGCTATTCTTAGAATATTTCAACACCAATAGGAACTGTGAAAAACTGTATTATATAATTGGTAGGCTGAACAGGTTAAAATAATAATCATAATGAAAATCTTAGAAACAATTTTCAGTTATTTTCTTAAAGAATACCTCAGCATGAGTGCAAAGAATATATGAACTGTTTAGTAGATGTAACTCGAGATCCTAACATACTGGCGTGAATTTTGGCCCGAAACGATCCGAAATGAGTGGGCATGGAATCGTGACAGTGATAAATTTCCTTTGTTTAAATTCTGATATAAAGCTGGAAAATGCGCGAAAACGAATAATACAATTGCGGCAGTAGAGGATCGAAATCTCTGCTAATCGTCCGAGATTTTCTTTCCCAGATTACATGTTCCAAGCAACAATAACCTCACGTATGTATAGAAGATAGTACCTGGCCGAGCTGCTGACATCCGTGTCTGTCTGTCTGTCTGTCTGTCTCTCTCTCTCTCTCTCTCTCTCTCTCTCTCTCTCTCTTTCGCGCGCGCGTTTCGTCCAAGAAACGACAAACATTATATTCCCTCAAAATAAAGTGGAATCTTAAAGAAAATGGAGAAAAAATGTATGTCATTAATTCGGCGTGTTGATACAATGTTAGGGCACCTACTAAAGAAATGCAACTGCAGTTTACAATCCAGTGGCGACCCACAATGCAATAAATGCGAACTTTACCTTGCATATGGGTATCTGTGTATTCTGCTGCGGATCAAAGTATTGCCTTCTGGTCCTCTCCCGAGAGTCAGTGTAAGATCTCTGCGTTCTGACTTAGTATTTGCACTTTGATTTTACCGTATTGTTCAAGCAGTTGAATGCAGGTATAGAGAATACTTCACTTGCCTGACACCCTCCGAGTTGAACGTTCGAATCAGGGTTGGGGTCACTTGTTAATTTTATATATCTGTTTTCGCTAAGACAACAGAAGTTACGGACTGAGAAACAGAAAAACAATAATTCTGTCAACGTATACATAAATCTCTTCCAGCATTTAGGAGAAAGGTGGAGTAATAGATATCGGACCGGATTGAGGAATCAGAGAACTAATGCTAATACCCTTGAATCTCTATGAATCCTCCGGTTTTCTCCAAGCTATGGGTAAATAGAAGAACCGACTGGGTTCTATAGCCTTGGGAGTAAGTTACATTGAATTCAAAAATTGTATGTCACACATACTATACAGCTAAAATTGTATCGTCGGTGATTTCAAACTGTCTTGCTGTTCCTTTGGATGAATCAGCGACGTGGAGAATGGGCTCATGTTGCATGTCATCCATACCGTCCTGTCCCGGCTTGATCCTACCTTACAGATGGGATCAAATCATAGATGACCGGCGGATGCCTAGCTGATCTGATATATATATATATATATATATATATATATATATATATATATATATCCGGCAGGATACGAACTTGCGTCCGCTAGGGGAATCATCATTAGATCTGATATATATATATATATATATATATATATATATATATATATATACATATATATATATATATATATATATCCGGCAGGATACGAACTTGCGTCCGCTAGGGGAATCATCATTAGATCTGATATATATATATATATATATATATATATATATATATATATATATATATATATATATATATATCCGGCAGGATACGAACTTGCGTCCGGTAGGGGAATCATCATTAGACCTGACGTGCTTTGATCTCTCAAAATATACATATCAGCTCAGTTCAGTTTCTGATCCTAATATATATATATATATATATATTAAATGTGGCTAATATCAGAAGTGCTTTAGAAGGTTATTCAGGTTGTTTCAGTTGCAGTACATCGTTTACAGATGCTTTTGCCACAAGCATCAGGATGTGTCCCTGACCGTACTGCTTTTAGTAAAATGGGGGAGTGCTGTCTAACAAATGATTCTCCTGTAACCAAGGGGTTCTCTATTTATTTTTCAACAATAACTGGCTAGTTAAAATACCGGACGTAACGCGTAGCTACGTCAAACTGAATGTGGAAATGAAATCAAGATGATAAAAACGACTACAGAATCTTACTGTACGTTCACATAAACCATAGCTAGCATCTTCTACACTTGCATATTATTTCTAGCATTCAAAAGAGAAACTCTGACTTTGTCTTTCTGTATATTCCCTCTGTAATGAAGCAGATCTACAGCTTCTCTCTGTGTTCACCTTTATAATATTATGTAACACTATTTAGCAACGGCAGGTTAATTAACCAATTAATTAACCACAGAAGTTAATTACGGGGATTACTTAAACCGATAGATAGAACGAAAGACATACTGAGCGATAACTTAAACCGATAGATAGAACGAAAGACATACTGAGCGATATTCTTTTTGTTTTGTTATTTTCCCCAAACAAAGGATGGGTAAAAGGATTTTTTATTTTATTGTTTTCAAATGCGAATCAAGATAATCATTTTTACTTTCTCGCGGAAGTTTGACGCTGAGATATGCCAAATGTTCCCAGAGTTTTTTAAATAGGTAAACATTGACTGTGTTATAGTGACAACAGTGTTATCAGAGAATGATGAGAATTCTCTGCGAGGACAAAGGAAGGAAAAAGAGAAAGAAAAGAAAGAAAGAGAGGGACAAGACTTAACAACTTAGATGGTAAAGGAAAAAAAGCCACCCACAAAGCGATGTTATTTTGATAACGGGACGGCGAAAATTCTGATGGCCATTGTCGTAAAAATTAGTTGATGGATCCCAGAGTTTTGGGGCAGATAAAACATTAACTGTGTCATGATAACCAAAACTTATATTATCGGGAAAGGATTTAATATGTCATCTGTCGACCGCACACAAAGCCCAACCCTGAGTTAAGGAGATGTCGGTTGGACAAGACATCTGTGTTCTGTTGAAATTCGTTTGTGATAACAAAAGCCATGTTATTGGATTTTTTTTTTAATTAACTCAATTTCGCCAAAATTCCGTCCACTTAATATTGGCGGAAAACTTGATTGAAGAATTCCATATGCCGTGACGTTGGATAAAAATTGAGATTATCACATTCACACTATTTTGACGCCTATTGGCCGAATAGCCAGGCGGAGGTGATCATGTGACGCAGGGAGGAGGCCCGCCACCGCCCATTGAGAGGATAGGTATGAGATGTTACCGCGAGGAAGTGGGAAGACCGTTGACGCCCTCTGGGGTGTGGTGAGATACCCATATGAGAGCAGAAGAAGGTGGGAGTGGAAGAAGATTTCCAAAAATGGAAAATGATAAATAATTCTGACCGAAAACAAAGAAAATCCTTATTGGGGATTTGAAATCAACGTGGTGGCCACACCACGTCCGACCCACGCCGGGCCTTGATCGGCGTCCATATAAGCAAACGTCTTCGGGCGTTTGAGTGTAGAGCAGAGTGAAGTTTTTGGCAGTGCAGTCCAAGCAGAGTGAAGTTCGAGAAGCAGAGAGATCCAGGCGAGCCCAAGACACAGGGGACTCGGAAGATAACGCCTCGCACAGGTGACCGCACGATTCCATGCCTTCCGACTTAGACTTCTAACCAAGAACAAATTATAGAAGTCTGACTTATATTTTCCACCAGAGCCGACTTTATTGAAAAACAACCCAGATATCCAGAACTAGCTAAGAACTCAAAAGTGTTACAATCCACATTTTTTTTTTTCTTCGGGCTGGGAGAGAAAGAGAGAGATGCACTCCTGTAACTCAACAAACCGACATAAAATTAATCACTATTCCTAACCAGTCGCTCGCCTTGAAGTTGTTGTTTGTGCTTTTGTTTTTTTTGTCTACATTTATTGTGCAGTATCACCTTGACCCGGATTCGGCTGGCACTACGGCCCGACGTTTGATTGATCTCGTCAACCTAAGATCAAATCACAACGTGGGTAGGTTGAATCGAGATCAAAGCAGTTGCTTCGGTGACCAGGCGTTCGAAGCGAGCCGAGTACGACAAGTTGGTACTAGAACCCAACAAGACTTCAACCGATGTCCCAGGGTTAGCCCGTCACGTTTGGCGTCGTGACCAAAGGACGGGTGTCACAAATGGTGCCGTGACAACCAGGATCAGACCCTAGAGCGACCACCGCCACAAGAGTTGCAGAAAGTTTCGAAGTGAACAACGCTCGGCGTCTCAAGTACACAAACTGAGGAAAACTAGATTCGGAGCCAAAGGACTTTGGTTAATTGTAACCATACGGTTCCAGACCCTCTAGTACGACAGCCCAGAAGCTGAGAAGAACGAATTGGAAATCGTCTGTCAGGTAGGACACTTCTTTCGGTTTATCTCCCATTTTCGATTATTGCTGCTCTAACTTTGATTCCTTTTACTTGTCGTTTTAAATATGTATGACTATGAGTCGGATAGAGTAGACATAGAGGAGGATGGGGCTAGACAGGAATTGCCAGAAGACTTGAGAGGATTATTGGGTGGACCAAGGGTCCCGGCGTTTGATGGTCGTAAAATGGATTTTAAAAACTGGCTGGCAATTCTAGAGAAGAGCCGAGTAATTTACGGACTCTCGGACGTAGAAACCCTTTATCTGGCATATAGTGCCACGACAGGGAAGGCGTCTGAGTTCGTAAAGGGACTCTTGAATGGTGAGCCCCACTTACCATGGGAAAGGTTGAAAGAACTATTAACTAGGGAATTCGCTGACGAAGGGTCAGCGATAGAGGCCATGAGGGCCCTCTTGAAGTTGACGCAGCTGCGGGATGAGACCCCTGGAGAATTGGGGACCCGAACGGAAAAGCTGTCGTCATTAGCCTTCCCAGAGGTGGTGAGGAATAACGCTGTGATGCAGGCCCAGTTGGCCGACCTGTATGTGGAAGCGCTCAGTGACGAGCGTATTCGCCACGATGTCTTGAAGGAAGGACCGTTGGGGTTGTCGGCAGCAGTAGTGTTGGCCAAAGAGAGCCAGGGAGTCTGGGAGAAGGTTAAGAAAGGTGGGAAAATACAGGAAATAAGTCGAGGGGTCGGAAGAAAGGGGGTAAGAGGTAGAGCCCCCGCGTAGAGTCGTGGGGTCAGCCTAGAGGTGGAAGAGCCTGAGGTGTGGGAAGAGGATCCCACAAGAAGGGCATGGTCGACAAGGCATGGGTTTTATAAGCCCACGCCGGGTCGATACGGGCTAGTCTGCTGGACTTGTGACATGAGGGCCACAGAGCAGCGGAATGTCCGACGAAGTGGGGATTGCCTCCCGACTTCGAACAAGATAGATGTACTAGGTGTGGGAAGAAGGGACACCTAGCTAAGTGGTGCAGATTAAGAAAAGATCACCCCAGAATTAAGAGGGAGGCTGAGCCCGAAAGACAGAACCAGGGAAAAGCCAGCGGGCCACCCCGGAAATAAGAGGGAGGGTGGCCCAGTTGAAAAGAGTAAATATAAAACGCTGCACATGTGGCCAGGAGAGCCACCCAGGTAGAGAGCAGCCCCCCCCCCAGAACCCAGAGGGTTGGTGGCCCAGTTAAAGAGAAGAAGCGTGAAATGTTGGGTGTGTGGTCAGGTGGGCCACTTTGCGGTTAACTGCCCAACGAGAAGGTGCTGGTTTTGCAGAAGACCAGGGCACCTGAAGAGGAATTGTGCCTTTAGAAACAGCCACAAGAGACTGGGAGAGGTCCAGTCGGGATCGCCCAGGTGCAGAAAACGCAGAACTCCCCCACGTGAGAATAGCAAAGGTAGTTTGTTGCTACCGGCGCCTATAGCTGGGATGACCCAAAGGTAGGAACCCAGGAAGAGGAAAGCCCAAGTGTTCTCTTCGCTGACGCAAGAGAGGGAGCTGTCGTGTGGGGCAGAGATAGGGGGTAGGGCAGTGAAAGCCCTGATAGACACAGGAGCATCTGTTTCATTGCTGAAAGAGAAAGCATACAGGCGGGTGAAACGGAAGAGTAGGTTACGGGAAGCGGACATAGAGGTCACGCAAGCAGATGGAGCCCCCCTGGAGATAAAAGGGATGGCGAGGCTCCCTGTGAGGATTGGGAAATTAAGAAGCACCCAAAATTTTTACGTAACCCCCAACCTGTGTACGGAAGCAATCTTGGGAGAAGATTGGCTTCGGAGCCAGAAGGCTCGAATAGAGTTCAACCCCACTGTGCTGATAGTGAATGGCGAGAGAACGCCATTGGGATGCCCACCGGAAGAAGATATGACAATAGTGGTGGAGGAAGATGTAGAGCTACCCCCCAGAAAGGCGGTGTCGGGAAAGGGTAGGTTAATGTCAGGGAAAAAAATAAGAAAAGGAACCCTGCAATTGGTCCCTGTAGAAGGGAAGGGCCTAGAAGAAAATGAGGTAACTCTGTGTGAGGCGGTAGTGGAGGCAGCCGAATTAGTGCCATTAGAATAGTGAACCGAGTAGAAGAGCTCAGTGAGTGGGAGGAAGAGGATCAGACACCCCATCCCAACTCAGAGAGAGAGAGTAAGAGATAGGGGAGAATTAAACCTAGACTCAAGAAGTAATGAAGAAGACCAGAGCAAGGACTCGAAGGGGAAGGAAGAATCAGGTGAAAAGAGAATAGGCGAAACACACCCTGAAGAGAAATTAAAACATTAAGGGAAGGTTAGAGGAACTAACTTGGAAGATGAGATTGAGAGGAATGGAGAAGTCCAAATCTCAGTTGAATGATTAGGTGTCGTCAGATAACGACCCTGGCTCATCCAAAACCTACTGTCTGACTGTGGTGGATGTGGATGGAGGGGATGGAGGCGCGAATTGCACCTCACGAAGGACGGAAGAAAGTTAGTGGCATTGTTAACTGGCCAGCGTTAGTGCCATTGAGTACGATCCTTGAAGGGGAACCCCGCGAACCTGTCCGGACCATTCAATCTGCTAGGAGTTAGTTAGGGGAGGAGAGAGCTGAAGAGTTACGAGTTTAGAAAAAGTTATGGAATAGCTGAGTAAAGAATTAAGCAATATAGAAGGATAGAAGAAAAACATGAAGAGTAGGATTCCATCATAGGAATGATTGGCAGAAGCTTAGTCAATTGTACAGAGTTGTGGGAGCCAATAGTGAAGGGATTCTCCAATGTTACCTTGAATAAAATACCGGCGCTGATGAAGCCGATAGAAACGATCGATATGTATCAGTTGAGGAATAAGCTAAGTGAGCTGGGTAGGGAGGATATGGCTTGGAAAGGTGATAAACAGATCGCGATAAGTTGGTTAGCAATGATGGATACATTCATAATTATCGCCATAGGAGGTGTAGCAGTATGGAAGGTTAGAAGTAGCACGAAATTAATTCGCAGTAATCAAATGAGCGTGCAGCAGCTCGAGAGGGAGATGCCGAGCAGTGTTCTTTACCCATACAGAATCAATGAGAGAATTGCAGAAAAGCCGATGGAAGAAGCCAACGCAGAACCGACACGCGCGGCGGAAAAACCTCCTGCAGAAGAGAGAAGGACCTTGACCAAGAAAAAAAAAACAAGCCATAATAACCACACACATACACCCCCGGCACACGCACATTTTAAAAAAAAAATTGCATGAAAAAGAACATTACATTTGCATGTAGAACGGAGGAAAAGAAAAAAAAAGAACATTGCAATTGCATGTGGAACAGAAGAAGATGAAAAGAACTTTATATTGCATGAAAAACAGAAGATAAAAGAACTTTATATTACATGTAAAACAGAAGAAGATAAAATAATTTTTTTCGTTGCATGTAAAACAGAACAAAATGAAGTAGAACAATACATTACATGTAAAAGCGTGAAAAAGAAATGAAAAGAATACGACTGCATGGGACAGGTGCATGATGCATGCTAAATAGTGTAGTTGGATTTGAATGCCATTTACAAGTAAATGACACAATTGGGTTAGGGAGGATTGTAACACTATTTAGCAACGGCAGGTTAATTAACCAATTAATTAACCACAGAAGTTAATTACGGGGATTACTTAAACCGATAGATAGAACGAAAGACATACTGAGCGATAACTTAAACCGATAGATAGAACGAAAGACATACTGAGCGATATTCTTTTTGTTTTGTTATTTTCCCCAAACAAAGGATGGGTAAAAGGATTTTTTATTTTATTGTTTTCAAATGCGAATCAAGATAATCATTTTTACTTTCTCGCGGAAGTTTGACGCTGAGATATGCCAAATGTTCCCAGAGTTTTTTAAATAGGTAAACATTGACTGTGTTATAGTGACAACAGTGTTATCAGAGAATGATGAGAATTCTCTGCGAGGACAAAGGAAGGAAAAAGAGAAAGAAAAGAAAGAAAGAGAGGGACAAGACTTAACAACTTAGATGGTAAAGGAAAAAAAGCCACCCACAAAGCGATGTTATTTTGATAACGGGACGGCGAAAATTCTGATGGCCATTGTCGTAAAAATTAGTTGATGGATCCCAGAGTTTTGGGACAGATAAAACATTAACTGTGTCATGATAACCAAAACTTATATTATCGGGAAAGGATTTAATATGTCATCTGTCGACCGCACACAAAGCCCAACCCTGAGTTAAGGAGATGTCGGTTGGACAAGACATCTGTGTTCTGTTGAAATTCGTTTGTGATAACAAAAGCCATGTTATTGGATTTTTTTTTTAATTAACTCAATTTCGCCAAAATTCCGTCCACTTAATATTGGCGGAAAACTTGATTGAAGAATTCCATATGCCGTGACGTTGGATAAAAATTGAGATTATCACATTCACACTATTTTGACGCCTATTGGCCGAATAGCCAGGCGGAGGTGATCATGTGACGCAGGGAGGAGGCCCGCCACCGCCCATTGAGAGGATAGGTATGAGATGTTACCGCGAGGAAGTGGGAAGACCGTTGACGCCCTCTGGGGTGTGGTGAGATACCCATATGAGAGCAGAAGAAGGTGGGAGTGGAAGAAGATTTCCAAAAATGGAAAATGATAAATAATTCTGACCGAAAACAAAGAAAATCCTTATTGGGGATTTGAAATCAACGTGGTGGCCACACCACGTCCGACCCACGCCGGGCCTTGATCGGCGTCCATATAAGCAAACGTCTTCGGGCGTTTGAGTGTAGAGCAGAGTGAAGTTTTTGGCAGTGCAGTCCAAGCAGAGTGAAGTTCGAGAAGCAGAGAGATCCAGGCGAGCCCAAGACACAGGGGACTCGGAAGATAACGCCTCGCACAGGTGACCGCACGATTCCATGCCTTCCGACTTAGACTTCTAACCAAGAACAAATTATAGAAGTCTGACTTATATTTTCCACCAGAGCCGACTTTATTGAAAAACAACCCAGATATCCAGAACTAGCTAAGAACACAAAAGTGTTACAATCCACATTTTTTTTTTCTTCGGGCTGGGAGAGAAAGAGAGAGATGCACTCCTGTAACTCAACAAACCGACATAAAATTAATCACTATTCCTAACCAGTCGCTCGCCTTGAAGTTGTTGTTTGTGCTTTTGTTTTTTTGTCTACATTTATTGTGCAGTATCACCTTGACCCGGATTCGGCTGGCACTACGGCCCGACGTTTGATTGATCTCGTCAACCTAAGATCAAATCACAACGTGGGTAGGTTGAATCGAGATCAAAGCAGTTGCTTCGGTGACCAGGCGTTCGAAGCGAGCCGAGTACGACAAGTTGGTACTAGAACCCAACAAGACTTCAACCGATGTCCCAGGGTTAGCCCGTCACGTTTGGCGTCGTGACCAAAGGACGGGTGTCACAATTATATATATTTATAAAATTATTATATACCTTTGATACACCCACCACAACGCTTATTCTGGAATTAACGCAATTTCTCGCTTATGATGTCTTCCGAGCACCCGATTCCAGATCACTTCGTCGGCAATTTTTTTTTTTTTTTTTTCTGCACTGAATTTTCTGTGCAGTTCTTTAATTCTGCGTTCGTTTTCTTCTTGATGTCGATTATTATTGTTTTTATTTTCATATTTTAGTATCTCGGTCATTTTTAAAGTTGGCAAATTGAAACGAGTTAAACTTCCTGACAAGATCCTCTTGCAACGTCTCATGCCGATGATTGCGATCACGGTTGCCAGCCTGGCTGCCTGTACCATCAAGAGTCCTTCACAGGCAATGTTGTTAATGTCTTCAAATTCGCTGAAATATATCAACTGTTCAACCAACATTTGGAACTATGTTTTCTATGCAAGTAAGATTTCCTTGTATAATTTTGCATGTCGTCTGCATATCGACAATTAGGAAGAACCTAGAAATGAGAGAGGTACGGAATAAGGACTTTGGTAAATAATTCTATAAGAACAGAAAGTGTTTCTCCCTGAATTTCTGGGACAAGGAGTGATCATTATCTGCATAATTTCGACCTAAATCCCGATTTATATTTTCATTTTTTCTTTCTGCTCTCTTTTTCGATATTTGTGTTTATTTATGTACACCTATTTTGTAATTTGTCTTGCTTTTAGTGTTCTTGTTTACCTAACATTTTATTATATATTTAAAAAACCGTTAATTTTTA
Organism: Acanthosepion esculentum; assembly: GCA_964036315.1. NCBI lineage: Eukaryota > Metazoa > Mollusca > Cephalopoda > Sepiida > Sepiidae > Acanthosepion > Acanthosepion esculentum. The sequence continues at coordinate 65,516,159 of OZ038503.1, read as the reverse complement.
GGGAGTTTCTAAAACACATTATATATATAATGCTTATATATGTACATATAGGTTTTCATAGTCTGGAGTGACAAGCTCCCACTGTCTATAAAATGCTTCCGTGGCATGCGTCTCAAATAGCCTGGAAACTGGACGAATGCAGACAACTAGCGCCTCATAAACAGCTGCTTCGTGTAGTTGGAGGTGAGCAGTCTATGAAAGTAGTTCATCTAGGAAAAAGAAAACCTTTATTTTAAAACTTCGATGCCTTGCGGTCACATCCAAACACGGAAGAGGCTGTGGAAGTAAATCTAGACAGAAAACCCAGAGTGCCCCCACCAGGTGGTTGGCTATCAACTTTTCGGCAACAACTGCAGTGAAGGCGTCCCGAAATGTAATTCTTTGTATTCGTTTGGATCTTGTCGGTACGGTCAAGGCGTCGGGCATGTTGTCCGGGCTGTGCACGGCCTCCATATACCATCGCCCAGGCCTGAACTCTGGAGAGGTTACTCCAATCCCACTACCAAAGGATTGAATTTTGACCAAACAGAGCCCTACATTTATCTCACGAGATAAACGGATTCTACTATACTTTTTACATTTAGACTAATGTCCTCATCTTTGCTGTGATTGATGGACCTGGAGGAACTTGTTTTAGGTCCCTGTATATATATTGGAATATGGTTCGACATCCTTGCCAATTTTTGAAGGTTTTCCGAACGACTCCATTGGTATATGACATCGAATCCGTACCAATTCAATAATTTCTGTCTGAATTTCTTATATGAAATGTTATCATTATTTACAGCCGGGTTACTATTTTCCTCATCTATTTTGTTATTATAATTAAGTAGAATAATAATTTTGAATTCAATCCTTGGATCGGGTAGTACAAGCGGGTAATGCAAACAGTACTGGGTTCGGTATTGGAAACATGGTGAGCAATAACTGAGCAGTAAAAAAACAAAAAACAAAAAAGATAATAAAGATATATCGCTAGACGTGGACGGTGTAATGAGAATCATCGAACGCTTGCACTTCTGTGAATTTATTTACTACTGAGTCAGATTTAGTACATATTTTCCTTTGTAACAATAAAGACTATGAATAGCAAAAGCACCAATTAAATAGAAGTCTTCAGGTAGAAAGAAAATATAATTAATTTTTCCACACCTTTTCATCTCTAAATTAAAGCTTTCTATTTTTAAAAGTATCTCTGTGAGAGCGAAGTTATAACATATTTTGTATTTGAAAAGAAAATCTTTAGATTATTCACATTCGGAATAATGTACTCATTTTTGTTGCAGTTCTCCCAACATTTCCGTTTATGGGCTCTGAAATGGTTGATTTTTTTTGTACCAAGTGTTCACCCCAACGTTTCGGTGTTTGTGCTCTCAGGCCTTCTTCAGATGGCTAATGCCGTTACAACCATAGTTCGTTTTATTATCTTGTTCTTATTTAGCTTGTATTCTTATTTTGAGAAAGTCGTATTCACATGATAAACTTTTCCATTCATACGTTTGGCAAAAAAAGTAAATAAATGTTGAAGTCATTTATTGTGAAAGTGTTGATTTTTTTTCGACTGAATTTGCTTCAGGGATTCGTGGTTAATCTATTTTAACTTTGGATTTCATTCAATATTATTGGATTGTAATTAGATAAAGTGAAATTTTCGAATAAGAAGAATTACGCCGGACTTCATCGGTCAGTATTTATATAAATTGGAATTTTATGCTGAGAATGCTTAAAATACATGTTGGGTGTTGTCGAACAGCAATTAATTATGTGATTTGTTTGAAGTTATTAAAATTATACAACCAAATTTAGATACACCTGAGGAACTTTTCAAAGCTCATTGACCAAACGTCATGGATTGAAATAAGTTGAATATATATATATATATATATATATATATATATATATATATGTGTGTGTGTGTGTGTGTGTGTGTGTGTGTGTGTGTGTCTTTCAGTAGCAATCCTTCTTTATACAAGTTTCATTAAAGACAACTGAAGACTTTTATTCAATTTCTATAGTCTAATTTGGTGATCTATGAGGTATTTCGGATAACCGTTATTATCTAGCGTCCGTATCACGTTATTGAGTTCTTTAAAAAATAGCGAATCAGAGGATGAATTCTAGTATGCTCTCTTGAAGAAATTATTTATAACACCTATTTTATATCTAAGTGGACGCTAGTTAATAACGGTTTTTTGAAGCACTTCATAGATAACCAAATTAGACTATTTTTTTCTAAAGTAGCCAATATCAACACTGAACATACAGATAAAAACAATAACATTAAGATTTTATATAAAAAAAATACACGCTAATTATAAGCAGGACGAATTTTCCCTTAGAAATACTATAAAGAAATACACAACCCCAGTCGCTCAGAACAAGAAAATGAAATTAATCACTTACTATAAAAATTTTAAAACAGCTAACCTCATCGGCAACAACAACAACTCAACTGCAAAATCCAAATTACAGAGGACCAATATTATTTATGAATTTACATGCCCGTTAAGTAACTGTGTTCCTGATCGAAACGAATTCATGAATAATTATATTGGACATACTACTACACGCCTATGAAGAAGACTGACGTCACATCTGTCTGACGATTGTTCATTTAAGGCCCATTTAAACACACGGAAACCTACCAAATTCCGTCCGCAACATACTCGTAGAAAATACGACTATAATAGCCTCATCCACATGTAAAGAAGGCAAAAATAATGGAATCATTAATATTAAAATAACAACAACACTCAGTAATATCTACTATGAACATGGTCACAATGTCCTGGGCGTATTTTGAAAATAAAAACAACATTGCCCTCACTATAGGTACACCTAAATTACACAGATATAAAAACAAAAAATATCTACATATTCAGTTTTTAAAAAATTCTTGATAATGGCTAATAGAATAGCCGAAAGCCCTTGGATATATAGAACATTCGCTGCATTTACACAATTTATGTCCAGAAAAGAAAACACTTATACGGATACAAGAAACATTATATATATCAGTCCTAAGGTTGCCTCTCTGTGCCTTTTTATAAATATTTTCATGGTAATTGTTCGGATGAGCTCTATGCTATGGTACCTAGACTGCATGAATCTAAACGCAGTACTACACTGGCTGCGAGATCTGTGATCAATTTACACTTGAGCTGGCTACATGTGGCGGTAACTTCTACGCTAACAGTTTCATATCCCGCACTTCTCTTTTGTGGAACTCTCTCCCGGTTCCATGTTTTTTCAAATAACTTTAATCTGCAAAAATTTAAATACAATGTCAATCGTTATCTACTGTCTTCCTGATTAGTCTTTTCTTTCTCCTCATTATTAATATTTCTGTTCCTAATTCCTCCGCAACCTGTAACCCCTTGCCTGCTAGTGCGTGTATTGCTTTGCTTGGGATGATACCGATTATATATATATATATATATATATATATATATATATATATATATAGCATAATGAGAAGCCACGTATACTTTCTTAATATGTATATAATATAGAAAAAACAACTGAAAAGTTGCAAATTAAAAATAATTTTTTTTTTTTTTTTTGTGAAAGTGTTTATTTATATTTTTTATATATATATATATTTGATATTTTATATACATATATTTGATATTTCGGGGCCAATCTGAAATATCAAATATATATATAAAAAAAATATAAATAAATACTTTCACAAAAAAAACATTCAATTTTTTTTAATTTGCAACTTTTCTGTTGTTTTTTCTATACATATATATATATATATATATATATATATATATATATATATATATATATATATATATATTATCAGCAGCAACAGTCACTGGTTACAAATTCGCGCTTTCTCTCTAAAGTGCTCGACCAATTTTTTTTCGTGGGCGTACATATATATATATATATATATATATATATATATATATATATATATATTTGAAGTTTTACTGCCTTCTTTAAATTTCCACTCTAACCCCATGAGTTTTCACAGAATTTGACTTGAAAGATATTTTAACATTTCTTTTATTTTTAACCTGAAGTCACCTGATGTCTGCTCATTTTTTCTCGTTCTCTCTCATAATAATTCCGATATTTTGTCTTCAGCTGAATGCCTTATATTGCTCTATGGTGTTTACCTCTGCTTCACAATCAGAAAAGTGCCCGCCTTTTTCAACGAAAGTCGATATATCACGTGGTCAACATACAACGCTCTCATCTTCGGTTCATTTCTTAACATCTTCACGTAAGTCAACCATGAAATTAATTATTCGTTTTAGCTTCATCTTCGGCACGATGCTAGAGAAATCTTAGAAGTGTCTTGGAAGGTTATTCAGCTTGAGCAATCACTCACAATGCAGTACATCGTTTACAAGTGTTGTACTTTTGCGACATGAATCGATGCGTATCACTGACCGTACACCTTTTAGTGAAGTGAGGATGTTTTTTATACTAATGTTCACCTAATGCAAGGCTAGAGAGCCATTCAGGGAAACTCAGGGATTACTAATGAAATGGTTATGATGAATGAAGTGCGTGATATGAGTGAAAGACGAGATGGTAGGAAGTGAAGACTATGAGGTTAAGGAGTCTAGGTAACAACTGGCCATTGGTTTGAAGAGATTGAGTGTAGTGCTCGGGGAAGCATCCACATGGAAGTCTGTTCCATAAAGTAGCAGTTCTTGAGAAAAGTGTAACTTTCTTCTTACATTTGGAATATGGAGAAAATGAGGGTGAAGCGACTGCATGGAAGTAACATGGCGCGTCCTAGTTGCAAAGGTTTAAACTGGTGGAACACTAAAGAATGGAGCTCATCAGAATATTTGCTGTGGAAATAGCGATAAGCTTGCGATATTGTACCTGTGGGAAAGCATATATAGAGTAGAGGACGCGTATACGATTTTAAACTCTAGCAAAGTGAGGATTGAGCAGCTCCAACCCAGATATGGCAGTAAGACTCCATTTTGGGTTTAATCTGACTCTTGTAAGGATGAAGCCTGACATAAAGACTTGATAAATACATCTGACTCCTGCACAGATAAAACATGGTAGGAGTCAGCTGCTCTATAAAAAAAGGGGATTTCCTGCAATCAAGCTTCTCTACTTATTTGTTTTCCAACTATAAATGATGAGTTAAATATTTTAATACTTTTAATTTTATTTTATTTTTATGAGTTATATTTAATATCCAGGGTGAAGCAAAAACAGGCGGACAGCAGGTTCGATAGGGTTTTTTTTAGAGTTATATTATAACTATGGTGTATGTATTATATTAAATTTTATAACTAAATTTTTTAATTTTTTTTTTTATTTTCATATAGTTCAGAGAACCCATAATAGCAAATAATTTAAATACTGATGCAAGAAAATGGTTGTTAAAAGAATACTGGAAGTTTCAAAATTCTGGAACCATAAGAATAAATTGGGTTGAAACATTTGGTACCCAAGCCTCAAAGAGACAAACCATTTACGGCATTTGTGGCAAATTTGATGCAACTGGATCAATTCTTAATGCCCCAAAAACTGGTCGACCCCAAACCGTTTGAACAGAAGAAATTAATTATATATGTAATAATAATTGTATATCAAAATTTAATTGTATTAATCTCAAAATATATGTTGTCCACCTCCTTTTGGTACACTCTGTATATTGACATCGTTGATATACCGGAAGACCTAAGTAAATCCATTTTCAAAGCGCTGCCTAATGATACCAGGTGCAAATGAATGCGAAACTCCATCAGCCTTGAGCTACAATAAAACTTATCAGAATTCTGTTGAATAAAGTGCGTAGTAGAATTAAACCCGAAATAGGACAACAGTGTGGGTTCGTCAATGATGTTTCTTCATTTTTTTTTTTTTTTTCGTTTCTAACTTTAGAAAATTTATTTTTGTTTAAATTATATTTTTCCTTTTTTCTCTCGTCCCCAGACAATTTGTGAAAATCTCTGTCGGACCTGACATCAGTTATGTTTTGAAATTTTTGTCAATCCAAATCTCCGGTACAGTAACAGTTGCGCTGATATTCCTGCCAAAGGTAAAGGCAAAGAACTTTTTTTTTATTCCGTTCATTTCTGCTTACTGAATGTCTAACCTTTTTTATTGACTCAACCAGAAATTGAAACCTGTAAACGTCTGGAGATTGCCACCAGACAGAAATGGACTAAATTTTGTCTAAATTCTGTTTCCTGCAAATGTACAATGCACCACAAAAAACGATAAACTCAAGTGAAAAATATGAAGAATTTTATTGCACTGATATAATATTTATAATTTTATAATATTTGTGGTTTTTTAGGTCATTTTATAAAAACTGTCCAATAAGAAAGAATTGAGAGGTGATTATAGGCTGAGTGGGCTTTTAATCAGGGGAAAATGCTTGGTTGCAGCAGTAAACTTTTATTTAGGATACAGTCAGCGTAACAGTTACAGTCAGCGTAGAAAATGAAATTGAGGAGCAGAGTTCAAGTTTTACCTTAATCTGCTGCATTCACTTTTGCGCAGACGTCAATTCATTTCTTCTCTGTGCAGCTATGGGTTAAATAGCAGTGTTGACTGGGCCTCTCTAGCCTTGAGTGTCAGCCATTCTAGGTGAAGGACAACTCTGAATTCTAAACCATGGAGAAGACCACAGTATCTTTCCCAATTCACAGGTAATGAAGAAAAGAAATCTTTGGTGAATCATGATCACCGACCAACATCCTAAGTGAAGATAGTATGTTTTTAATCTCGCTAACATTTCACGTAGATAATTGAATGACAAAATGAACAAAATATATGTAATGTCTTTCATTCTCCAAAAGGACTTCATCAGACTAAATAATGTTCTTATTGATGAAATTATATACACACACACACACATATATATATAATTTCATCAATAAGAACATTATTTTTTTTTCTATAAAAATTTTAGGAACTGAGCTGCTGGACCCTCATACGTCGAGAGAGTCCCCCCCCCCAATATATATATATATATATATATTTAAAGACATTTATAATATGTTTAACGTTCTTTTTATAGATACAAGTATTTAAGCAAAATATATCTATAAAAAGAACGTTAAACATATTATAAATGTCTTTAAATAAATTGTCGGGCTATGTCCAATTCAAAATATATATATATATATATATATATATATATATATATATATATATATGTGTGTGTGTGTGTATGTATGTATATATGTATGTATGTATATATATTTAAGAACAATCAAAGAGTAATTCAGAAGAATTATTTCTTCTTTTGATCTCCCGCACAAAAAAAAATGAAATAGTTGCAAAAAGAGAAAAATAAAATTCTTTTTAAAATGTTCATACTTTAAAATATCATTAAATTTTACATTTTCGATTGCTCAAACATGTCTTTATTTAAATGAACTTTTGCAACGGGATGAATTTCAAAACCGCACTGAAAAATTACAAGTAAATTTCAGTGTATTTTTTTCTGTCTAGTCTGAAAGAAAATAATCTGTTTTATTAAATTATGCAAATACTAAAAGTTTGTTTTATCTGAGACGAATTTTCCTGTGTTCACACTTGATATATTGCATAATTTTTTTTTACTGAAAATTTTTTTATTTTTATAACCGTAAAAGAATTTTGCGACCCCCACCCCAAGAAAAAAAATAATCATTACACGTGAGATAACGAAAGGGCGGGAGTGGGACCCCCCCCCACACACACACACACACACACACACCAAATATTAAATTCAAAACCGATCTCTTGTATTTCCTGACGTGAATCGTTGACAGGAAAATGAGTTGAGTACGTAGATAAACCAAACGCCCATAACTGATTCGCCAGTAGAAGTAACATTTAAAACTTACCTTTTGCCAATTTTCATACGATGCAATTATTTATGGATGTTTCTGTGAAAATCAAATTTGCTATACATTTTTTGTTTAAGCTTAAAATTGAATCCATTTTCTTTTCTTTCTTTTTCGGCGTGATTAGTTTTATGCGTTGTATAAAATGAGAATTGGACAGGTGACCAACTTGGAATCAATACACACTATCAGTGGGAGAGTTCTGCGTCATAACATTCTTGAAATAGACTTACAAGATAAGTCTTCTCAAACCTATGATAATCAATCAGACGTAAGTTTTCTTTCTTCTTTTTTTTAAATTACAAAATAAATATATGTCCGTACAATGTATGATCAGTTCTGGTCAGTTTCTGCACTCCTTAAAAATGGATAAACAGGTCCAATCTCTTTTATTGTTGTCATTCATTAACCTCAACTACGTTTGGCACAAGGTCATATGTATAGAGCACCCAAAAAGATCGATTTAACTGCTCAGTACTATTGGTCAATCAAACGAGCTCATTAACCATTACCCAAAGCTGAATGAGGCACGGTGGAGTAATGGATAACGGCTCGGATTGAGGAATCGTAGAGCCGAGTTCGAATTCCAGTCGAATCCGTTACATTCACTTACGTGCTAACACCCTTGTGAATCCTCTTCTTCTCCCTCCAACTATGGGTAAATAGCAGGACAGACTGGGTTGGACGGCAACTGGTCTAGGAGAAGGTCAACTCTGAATTCAAAACCATTCGGCGTCTGCACCGGCATCCGGCGGCCTCTTGGTTACTCCTGCCTCTGCGTCTGTGGAAATTCTGCGGCAAGTAAGACGAATGAGGTATGTGAAGGAGAAGGTAATAAGAAGTGAAGATTATGAGGATAAGGAGGATAGACAACAATTGGCCCTTGGCTTGAAGAGGTCAAGATTGTGATGTTCAGGGAAGCATCCACATTGGAGTAATTCTTAGGAAAAGTGTAACTTTCTCCTTACATTTGAAATACAGAGGAAATGAGAGTGATTCAACTCTGCAGAAGTGGTATGGTGTGTCCTAGCTGTAAAGGTCTGAACTAAAGAATGGAACATTTGCTATGGAAATAGTGATAAAATTTTGATGTTGTGTCTATGGGGAAGAGGTTGCAGATGGGAGAATAAGTTTTTTCCCTACAAGACTATGCCAATGATTTTGAACTCAATCAAAGATGGAAAGCAGCTCCATCCCAACTATAGCAACAATACACCATTTTGGGTTTAATCTGTCTCTCGTAAAGATAGAGCCTGGCAGAAAAGGTCAGGTACTTCTTGGAACAATAGAATAGACCATTTTTAGTACCCTTTAGCAATGGATCATATCTGTGACTTATACATGAGCTCTGAATCCAAAAGATATTCAAAGAATGGCGCCTCATTGAGAGTGTAACAGTCTCTGGCATGATTGGAGAAAACTCAGGATCTTTGTAACACTGGGCAAACACTTCCCCTTCTGGATACTGAAGACAGTTCATTTGAGCCTACCTTCTGAATTTAGACTCTTCTTCATTCTTCTAGCCAATATCCACCTGGATACATGATTGCTTTCTGACAGTTTTAAATTCTAGGTGTTGTTGTGTGATAATAGAAAACTATCAAATATTGGGAGAGAGGTTTCATGTTTTGTTTTTCTTACAGAAACAATGTCAATGTACATTAACCTGGGAAGAAGAGACAAGCTCTAACCCTGGCATCAGCTCATCCTGCCGAATAATCTGGTCTGCAGAAGAGAAAGAAAAAACTACATCAGTCACTTCTTTGAAAAAATTCCATGGCTGGAGACCAAGAAAGAAAAACAAAATATCATCAGTGTCATTAAAAGAAACGGTTATTGCAGAATCAAGCAAATCAAGTGAAATACTTTAATTATCACTTCAATAACGTCTTCATGCAGAAAAAAACTACTTTAAATTAAATCTGCTTAATAGTTTTCACATTAGGAGAAAAGCATTTATTACAGCAGTCATTATTTATCCGAGGAGGATATATTTGAATAAGCCCTGTTGATAGCTAAAACCAAAGAGTTTATTTTTCTTTTATTCTTTTATTTTACATTTATTCTTTTTTTAAAGGAACACCATAAATAATATGGCTTGCTTCACTATTATGATAGTCCAGTATATATATATATATATATATATATATGTATATCAAAATTTAAATTATTTAACAGTCAGTTATCAATAAGCACTTGAAGATTTCATTGTGCATGAAACTCAGAGTTGTGCTACCAATGAGGTAAAAAATGTATATCATTAATATATATGTGTGTGTGTATGTGTGTGTGTGTGTGTAACAAAGCTCATTAAAAAAAATAGAACAATGATATTTAACAGATGAATAGATGTTTCAAGGAATTATCTTCCAAATTCATTAAATTTATTTTACCCTGACAAGTAGAACCATTTAGTTGGAAGAGAAGTCCTTTTAACTTATATATATATATATATATATATATATATATAATATGGAGAAAACAACTGAAAAGTTGCAAATTAAAAAAAATTGAATGTTTTTTTGTGAAAGTATTTATTTATATTTTATATATATATATATATATATATATATATATATATAAACAAATACTTTAACAAAAAAACATTCAATTTTTTTTAATTTGCAACTTTTCAATATATTTATATATATATATATATATATATATATATATATATATATATATATGTATATAAATACTTTCACAAAAAAAACATTCAATTTTTTTTAATTTGCAACTTTTCAGTTGTTTTCTCCATATTATATACATATCAAGAAAGTATACGTGGCTTCTCATTATGCTATATATATATATATATATATATATATATATAAGTGAACATTGAAATCAACACTCGGGTGCGACAAACCGCTTCATGCTAGACGCAATTGTTGGCAAAGACATGTTCACTGAACCATCAAAAAATGCTTTGTATATAAAACTAATTGTTCCAGTGAAACATATATCTCTTTGACAGTCTTGGATTGTTCGTGTGTGTGTGTGTGTGAATATATACGTGCACACACACACACACACACATACATAGATAATGATATATCAGCTTAAGTCATTTCGAAGATACAATGGTATTTCTTAAATATTATATGGAAAAATAAAACTCAGCTTTGGTCATTTTACTCTTGTTTATGTCAGCCATTATAAACATTAGAAATGTCAAAACACTAACATTAAACACATATAAAATCATATTTAAATAAATTTTAAAATAATATATATACTTAAATATATATATGTATATATACATATATAAATATATATCATAAAAATCATCAAAAAGAAAAAAATTAGCATAATAAAGTATGTTCAGCAGATGATCTTATTTCAAATTCCTGTCAAATTCCTGTCATACACCATTTTCTGATCCAACACCAATTTTGAATTCAGACTTGATGCTCTTTCAATTAGATTTCACTTGTGATTTAGAATAAATTTTTACCCATGGCTCCAAAAAAAAAAGTCTCAGTGCAAGTGCTAATGCTAAGTGTAAGTCTATATCGCTGGAAGATAAGGTGGAAATTAATTATTTTATTCACAATATTGTACATACATATAATAAATATTGTAATAGGCAAAGGGGGGAGTGCTTATATGCGGATTATATGCGGATTATAGTGTGGCTATTTCAACTTAAGTTGTTTTGGAACCTAAGTTATTACCTCTGGAACCAATTAATGATGTAGGGTGAGCTATACCTGTGTATATATATATATTACATATACATACAAATATATATAATATATATATATATATATCAATATATGACTAAAGGCCAACAAATTTCTTTGTTGTGGATTTTTTTGTTTTACTTTATTTCAGACCATTATTACAATTTATATTCAAATTTTCACTCAAAAAAGTCAGAAATATGAAAAAAAAATAAGCAAAAAAAAGTCCTTGATGAAATTTTGTTGGTTTTAACCAAACTTATATAAATTTAAAATTATTACCCAAATACATCCTATATATGCCTCTTTCTTGAATTCCACCACATTTAAATATATCTAACATTATATATATATATATATATATATATATATATATAATGTGTGTGTGTGTATTTTTTTCATATAAATACATATGCTAAACTTTAAATTATTAATTAGACATAATTTTATTGTGAAAATAATCCCAGTCAAAAATAAATAATGCTTGACAATTTCTTGTAATAAGAATAAAATTAATATTACTGATAATACTACTAGTGTAAATAAGACAGCTAAAAATTAAGATGAAAGAAATCCTTATCAAAAATTAATAATGGTTAACAATGTTTTTGTAATAAAAAATCATAATATTCCTTGTCTCTTTTTGTAAAATGCCATATTCTTTCTACGTGTAAAGGATCATGCCTCTTACAGATTCTATATTTTATTACTCGCAAATTGCTATAAGTTCTTGTGAAAGACCAAGAAGTGGTTTCCTGTTACCTCTTCTATGGTTTGGAATTTGGTGTTTTCCTTCTCCTACATGGTCTGTCATCGAAGGCTAGAAAGCCCAGTGTAACTTGTTGTTTAACCCAAAGCTAGATGGATTTCAGACTTTTCCAATGGGCAGTGTGCGAAAGTGAACGCAACAGACTAACCTGGAAATTGAACTTGTCTTGCCAATAATTGTTACACTACTCACTGATCCCAAATTACTCAAACCTGAAAAACGTTTATAAAACATTTGCAAACCATTTTTAACACATGCTTGCACCTACTGCAATCATTACCAGTGATCCAACGAAAATAAAAAAAAACAACCATCTCCATTTCCACTTTGATTGCTTGATTGATGTTCTGAAATTTTGTTTTAATCATGTCAAATTAAAAATCCTGTCACAAAACGTGTTTGTTATAAAGTTTGTTTTTTTAGATAAATAATTTAGATTTGATTAAAAGTATAAAGAAATGTTTAATTATATGAAAATTAATTATATGATAGACAAGTAGCGAGTGAACAAGATAGACTGAGATAGATAGACATAAACAAGAATGGAATTTTAAAGTTCAAATCAATTTTAATATTCCTAATGAAAGGGAGACAACTTTAAGTGCAAATTAAATTTCTTTCTACTTATCAACTTTATTCTTTAAAAAAATAAAATTCCAATTATATTTTATTCAATTATATATTCACCATGATTTGTAGTGACATGTTATCACTTCGTCATCCGAGATTAAAAAGGTTCTGTATGCAATTTTCCATTTTCTTTTAGTGATGGTCTGTGTCATTTGCTCTCTGCAATGCTTTATATGACTGCTTAAGTTTTGTACAAAAATCTTCATTTAATCCTGAGAAAATTATATATAGTATGTAAAGATAAGTTTTCATCAATTTATGAAGTCAAATATTTATAACCTTTTTAATTTCGAGTGACAACTTATTTGATGGCTCTTTGCCACCTTTTGCATAAAATTCCAGGTTTTGATGTGAAAAAGTTTTTGACAAACTCTTCAATTTGATTAGTATTAGAAAAAATTTTCCCATCAAAACATTTTGCAGCAATCAAGTAAGGTGTACGGGCAGGTGAGGAAGAATACACCAAATATGTTTCCTTTGTTATTCTTACTGCACACAGCATTATATTGTTGTGGAAGAGAACTTTTTTTTTTCTATCAATGAGGACAGGGTGCTTTTCAACCAAACTTTTGTGGACATATTGCAGCTGCTGGATGTATAAATGTGCATTTAGTGTTTCAATGAATTTTCAGAACTCTAAAAAAATAATATGCAAACAATCTTACTAGATGCACAAAATTACCCTTCTTCTATAGAATTGGTTGTGGAGATTTAAACTTGTTAGTCCATCACCTTCTGCATTGAACATAGGCAACCCATTTATGATATATTACAGGAATGGTTAGTCAGGATGATACATTAAACATAGACACAATTATTACCAACCATGATGAACAGATGTCCCCTCAAGGAAGAAAACATTTCACAACCAAACTTTTATGGGCACATTGCAGCTACTAGACATATAAATATTCATTTAATCTTTCATTGTGTTTTAAGAACTCTAAATGAATAATACCCCAGCGATCCCACTAGACATACAACATTACCTTTCTTCCATAGAACTCAACAATTTTGTGTTCAGCTGTAAAGATTTATCCTTGTCAATCCACTGCCTTTTGCATTGAACATTGCTGTATGAAACCCACTTTTCATCACCTGTCATGATATATTTAAGTTAGTTGGGATGATACATTTGTCATTACAACTGATTCCTCAAAATGGATAATTAGTTATGATTCAACCTAATATTTTCTACAGTATTTACATTAGTAGGACTATTGTCCTCATCTTTGTCGCCATTTTTGTCACAACGTTTCGGCCGTTATACGCTCCGGCCTTCTTCAGGTGATTGGAATTTCAAACCAAACCCTTTATTTCAATCACTGCGGTAGACTGTTCTAGTTCCACGAGCCATGTTTGATGGATATCAGTTATCAGTTATCTCCTGCTAATTTTCCCTCTGAAAGTTCTCCACTGCCTGAACCGGGTATTGAACTCACACTCTTTGGGTTTGTCACTAGATCTAACCAACGTCTTTATCCACTTTATCCTTGAGGACATCTGGGTATGAATTTGTGAGTATTATAAACCTAATTTTTCAGCAACCATTTTTTTTTACCAGTACTCATATTGCAATTTTGCTGTTATCATTACATGTTTTTAACAGATCTCATATTGCAACTTTTTTGTTATCATTGCTTTTCTCTGGCACTCCTTATTACTGGTTCCCATATTGTATTTATTTCTATGCTTGGCCGACTCAGGAGATTTTTGTGGCCTAGCATATGTGCTGATTCCTTAAGTTTACGAATTTTCCACTGGTGTTCCCTGTCTATGATCTCAACTGGATCCCACAGGGGACGGTGATCTCCCTTCTCTCTCCATATGTGGTCAGCCACGCCTGATTTTTCTACTTACGTGTTTCTGCTTTCTGGTGTTCTTGAAGCCTTACCTTGAGGGGGCGGCCTGTCTCTCCTTTATATTCCTTTCCGCAGCTGCACGGGATAGCGTACACAGTCTTTAGTCCTGTTCTCCTCTATCAGGTTGAGATCATAGACAGGGAACACCATTGGAAAATAACAATAGTCCGACTAATGTAAATACTGTACATAATACCTCATCTCAGAAATATAGACAGACTCTAATATTTTCTTTTTTTTTTTTCCACACTTTTTAATACTTCTTACTTTAGCTTTGTTGTTTCTCACCAGTTAAGTGCATGTTGCATCTGGTTTTCCTAAGTCACAAAACATAACTAGTGTTAATGCCTACAAACATGTCAGTAGCCAAATGTTATTGTCTCTATGTAAAATGTTATTATAAATACTTTAACTTTTTAATAATTTTTTTAAGAAAAATTTTAAAAATCAATATAAATTAAGATTTTACAAAACAAACAAATTAAACAGATTCAAATTATAGCTGAAACATTATTAAAATATATTCTATTAATTAACCAGTTTCAGACAAAATAAAAAGTTCATTTTATTGAAACTTATTAATAATAAACAATATCCCTACTGAGTGGATACAAACTTAAAATTTAATTCACTTGAGAAAGATAAAATTTACATTGTTTAAAACATTTAAGCATGTATAGTTAAGATTAGAACTTTATACTCTTCAAGTAACACAGATTCAAACAGAGCCAAGCATTTTATTATTAAATATGCATGTGTATTTATGTGTAGACATAAAACACAAGGACCACATATCAAGTAATCAGTCCAAGCCAGTTTGAGCAACAGTTGGTGTAGTAATCATCTGCAGTTGGAATAAGAGTAGTCTTTTAGAAATTTTCCTGTGTTTTATCTATTCCCTTTTGTATGAAAACTTTTGTGAAACACCTCAATAATTTCTGGAATATAAAAAATTATGCCTTATCTGCTTTTGCTTTCCTTTGCAGACATGTTGAATATTTTTACAAGGTCAAAATTTAAACCCCTTAACACTCGACAATTTTACTTTCTACTAATCTCTGTAAATCCAGTCTGTGATTTCTTCTTCTTTTTTTAAACATTTCAAGGTATTAATCACTGTGAAAGAAAAAGCATGCATTTGTGTGCTTCTGCCTATAAGTTGTGGACGGGAAAGTGTTTTTCAATCATTCCTTATAAAGCTTGAAACCAACATAACTATTACAAGACTATTGGGATATGATCCCATTTAAAATGTCTCCTGCAATAAAGCAATCATAAATTAAATGAAACATAAAATAAAAATTATGTCTTTCTGACTTTAAGCTTTTTTACATAAGAAACAATGATAGTGAATAGTCCTTACTTGCAGTTTCTGAGAGAGAGTGCAGAAGAAGGGTAATTTTGTGCATGTAGTAAGATTGTTTGCATATTATTTTTTTAGAGTTCTGAAAATTCATTGAAACACTAAATGCACATTTATACATCCAGCAGCTGCAATGTGTCCACAAAAGTTGGTCATGATCACCAGCACACTTGAACCCTCAGACTTATGACTTTGATTTAGCAACTATTGATTAGTTGAGTGTACACAAGTTCACTCATAAAGTTTGAGTCAACTGTGCGTTTGATTTTCATGCACATCACACACCAAGGCTGCCACTCCAGGCCAATATCAAGGAGACCTCCTTAACAAAATTGACCATGGTGAGATATGAACCCGAGTCTCATATTTGAAATACGATTGTTCTAACCATTTGGACCTGCACCCACTTTGAATCAAAAATAAATGTATTATATTTTAAATATATAATGACATTTTCTATCCCTTACAATGAAATAACACAAAATTAGAATGTCACTTTCAAATCTTTCTTATTGAATTAAGGAAATAATTTGTGCCTGGGTTTCATACCATCTCTTTGCCTGTGGTTGTAAAATCTGGAAAAATCAGTCATAAAATTGGACATTTATTAATTAATATAACCAACAGGAAGTGATTTTGGAGGCATGTGAAAAAATAAGGCGATGTAGGGATCAATATGTGATCTTTTTGAAGGTTCAGTTGAAAAACTGCTAAACAAGGGAAACAACTCATCATTTTTAAATGGCTTGCTGTTTAAATGCAAAAAATAACTTCAATTAAGTCAGGGGTTCTTTTGTTGTTGTTTTTTCTATTTATAGAATTTGGAGCCCATTATGAGTGTCAAAAAAAAAAAAAAAAAAAAAAAAAAATAAGGACAATTTGACAAATCTTATAATCGATATGTATTTACCCTGGCATTTTACTGAACTTTTTGATTATGTTTCAGTTTATTTATTTAATAATTAGTTAAGAATTAAATCGCAAAATTTGTAAAACTCCTCTAAAACAATAATCCGTGCATATTATTTGGAATGCATCTTTTGAGATAATCTTGGAAAGGGGGGGTGACATTCTGACATATCATGAAATGGGTGAATTGGTTAAAATAGAGGACCACTGAATTAGATGTTAAAAAGTTTTGCGTTCTGAAATATCAGATTAAAGAATTTCAGTATTCCCTATAAGGAACCCTGACTTTTCTTTCTAAATCCAAATCCCAAGTTTGTCAAAAGAAGGTCACTGTATATTTTTGATGCTATTCTGTCATTCAGCATATTATGGGGATCCACTTTTTAGCTTAGCAGTTGGATCCTTTACAGTTTTTTTTTAATTAATATATAACAAACAAGATTCATGAATGCTTTCATTAACATTTATTTATCTATAAATCTGGGACGTTATGTGGTGAGAGACATAATTTACAAAAAAAAAAAAAAAAAAAAAAAAAAAAAATGCCCTTTCAGGTTTGTTTGTTTTTTTTTCTGAAGGATAAAGGTAACTGGCCAAAAGATGATTGTAAGTAATCAAGGTTTAATCAAGATTTGTGGATGATCTCCTTAATATTATCAAGTTCATTTAGATTATCAACAAAATGATCAACTCTTCTGCAGATGCACAGAAATGTCTATAGGTAAACTAAGAAAATGAATTCAATCTAAATATATATGTTATCTTTGGTAAAGACAAGAATGAGAACATCATTTTCTATCATTTTTTCATTTTAATTATTTATTTTTAATTAAATTTTAGTTAAAATCTAAGTAAAATTTAATTAAATTGATGCAACACAATCTTCGAGGTTGTAGCAAAAAACAAAAAAAAATGAAAATTCAACAATATGTAGTAAGCAAACACTATGGCTTGAATATTCAAAAAGGTCTGATTCAAGATTTAGGCCTTGCTAAACCAATAACTTCTCTGTATTTAGATAACTTAAAACTACTGAATACTAATTCCTTGTGAGATGGGCTTACAGCCATTATAACATTGAAACACCAGTTCCCTTACTGTGACATGATGAGATTGTTAATTGTCACTTAAAAATTATTAAGAAAAAAAAAATTTTTTTAACAAAATTCTATCAAAATTGAAAACAAAGCATTTTCCTATGATCTAGTTATTTTAAGGGTCACTGGGTTTAATAAGTTCAAGTCTCAAAATTCAAGACACCTGTTGTTTATTTTTTGCTTCCATCGTCAGTCTCCATGTTAAAAGGTAATGAGTTCAAAGACTGTCAAAATTCACAGCATCTGCATAAGTTGCATTTGACCTACTTACAGCATTTTGGCAGCCTTCAGACTTAAAGGTGAAATTCCAGTTGCAATCAAATAGGGGATTTTTCTTTTTGTTCATCTCCTCAGCTCTAAATAACAATTGGTCAGCTAATAAAAATGTAATATATAAAAGCAATGCTGAATCAGGAATTTAGAAGGGGTTTTTCCCCCACTTCCGTAAATTATAAGCCCAAACTATAGTGGGCTGACCAATGAGAATATAACACAAAATGGTCTGTAATTGGATCACCAATCAGAAGGCTTTTTGGTCTGAAAATTCCGTCCCTAAAGACTGAAACAATGAGTTCTACAAGTAGACTGGAGATGAAAAGTCGAGAAGTATATCTTTCCCTCTGACACCAGCTTCTCTCCAGTAGAAGACATTGTGAAGACACGGCTCATTGAAGAAAATCCCAGACTCTGAACCAATGACTCAAATGGTGATCATCACATGCTGATTAGCATAAGTCCGTAGTGCTGTCTTCTTTCAATAACCAACTGATAGAAATTTTCTATTCTATATGTTTTGTTTCACAATTGTGCTACAATCTTTTTGTTATTTGTTAATGGAGAGTTGCCTAATTCTTTAAGTTGCTGGCCCTTCTAGCTGACTATCCTGACTGTCAGATGAAGTTCCGGACGAATTATCATCTCCCATCTGTGGATCTTTCAAACACAGCATGCGCGCAGGAGTTTACAGAATAACTAGTCGAAAACACACCAAGTCCACATCTGGTGCTGTGATTAGCATCTGCTCGGCATCTAGATGGCTGATTGCTTAGGAATACCGAGTGCTGTCTGTAAGTGTGAATGTGTGGGTTGTGTAATAGATAACAACTCAGAATTGGAAATCAGAGAGCCGAGATCCAATTCCAGTTGTGTTTTGATATTTACTTATGCACAAATACCCTCTTCTCTGCCCAGCTACGGGTTAATTAGTAGAATTTGTATCAGGAAATCATTATCCCCATCTCCAAAAACATTGGGAAAATTCTTACAATCGAACAATATTTTCTGGCTATTTAAACCTGCTAAGCCATAAAAAAAAATCAATCAATCCTTGTGAGGATATTTTAGTACCTTGACACAAGGTATGCTTTTCTAGAAAACTATATCTAGAAAGTAATGAGTTTGATCCTCACTGAGTGCCCCAAACTTGTGGCTTTGTGCTAAAACTAAGTTTAGTAAATAAATAGTTACAAAGATGTTTTGGCAGTTAACCTTTTACCCTTCGGTGCACTTAAGTTTGTTTTTTTTTTTATTTTCTTAAAGCAAAGCTTTCATCATCTACCAAACTTAAGAGATGCCTTTTGTTTTAACCCACTGCCCTCCGTAGACCAATGCAAAAGTAAAGCTGCTGCTGCTAGCCGTGACTGGTTATCATACATGTCAAGATCGTGGTACCACTCAACATTCCCCCAACGTTGAATCTGTGAGGGAATGAGAAAAGAGAAAAAATGAGAAAACTTACCAAAATAACAGAATTAAACAAAGTTTAAAAAGTACTTTTTGTCGTCTAAAAGGAAAAATAAAGACATCAAGCTAAGTTGAAAAACCACAAAAGTTAAAGTGTCAAACAGAAAAGGCTTCAACCAAAATGTCATAAAAGATCATTTTCAAAATGGTGAAATTATGCATTTTGTGTGTTCTGCCTGTATTGTACCATATATACTCATTTATAAGCCAATTTTATGTATAGTGCAACCCTTGAATTTTTTTGCATGATTTTTAACCTGTCCAGAAAAAAATTTTACCTGTGTATAGCACCACCAGTCACTAAAAATGCATGATTTTTAACCTGTCCAGAAAAAAAATTTACCTGTGTATAGCACCACCAGTCACTAAAAATGCATGATTTTTAACCTGTCCAGAAAAAAAATTTACCAGTGTATAGCACCACCAGTCACTAAAAATGCATGATTTTTAACCTGTCCAGAAAAAAAATTTACCAGTGTATAGCACCACCAGTCACTAAAAATGCATGATTTTTAACCTGTCCAGAAAAAAAATTTACCAGTATATAGCACCACAAGTCACTAAAAATGCATGATTTTTAACCTGTCCAGAAAAAAAAATTACCTGTGTATAGCACCACCAGTCACCAAAAATGCATGATTTTTAACCTTTTCAAAAGAACAACTTGTGAATAATGCAACTCCCTATTTTTTTCATAAAAATCTGATCATAAAAACTCACACTATACTTGAGTATCTATGGTAATTTTAAAACTTTCAATTTGTTTCATTAGTATTTCTGTTAAAAATATACATGAAGTTCACTTGCGTGCACCTTTCTACTGCAGTTTATAAAAGAAAACCTTCAGTATCTTCAGTGATATGTTAACTCAAAAATATTTTCTCCTGTTAACCAATGAAATCCTGAAGGCTTCTCATTTGAAAGGCTTCAATGCATGATCATCTGATTAAACAATTTTAACCTTTACAACTCCGTACTAACTTTCGGAGTTGTATCCCCTGGATCCACATTAATTTTGGGTGTGCCAAGTTTTTGAATGGTGGTTTTATAACTAGCACTGTAATTTCTAGTGTTTTAGAGTTAGGGTTATAAAATTTTCAGGGTATTTGCATGAAAGGATGTAGAAAAATGTACACACATTTTTTTTTTTACTTATAATAAAGAATATTATAAGTTATAAAATGATTTTGAAAAAAAAAACATGAAAGCTAAAAAAATACGACAGAATTGATGAAAAACTATTCCTACTCCTCACATCGTGAAAGCCTTGTATATATAAAAGGGGGTCTGTTAGCCAGTAAGACGAATATGAAGGTCACTTTATCAAACCTATTAACAAAGGCAAGGCCAAAAATGCTTTCATTTCTTCAAAGCAAACTTTTTTTCCAAGCTCTGATTTGTGAGTTGGGCTTTGCTGTGTCACCTAATTTTGTTTACACATCGTTTGCATACTGGTTAGTTTCCACTACCAATAGCTGAATAACTTCATCAGATGAAAAAAGACAACAAACGTCTACCTCACTAGCTTCTTGATCAACATTTGTAGGTCCAGTAGTATAGGAAAACTCTGGTAGCCACGGGTAATCGTATGCTTGTGATGGTTCAAAATCTCCTCCTTGGTCGGAATCACTTTCAGTCTCACTGTCACACACATCACCAATATCTGTGTGGCTAAATCAGAGAAATTCTTCTTTGTTGTTCTCACTGTCCATGAAAAGTTCCTCTATTGACATAACAGATCTATGCCTTTTGCCCCTTCACAAATGTGAATAAAAAAACAAACGCTTTCAAACACTTTATTAAAATTCACTGATAAATAACCATTTCAGTTAGGACAAAATGACTGACATCCGGTCATTCCCAGTTCATATCACAAACTTAATGACGCCATTTCTGTAGTAATAGGTTATTTTAAAAGCGTGACACAGTACCGCTGGCAGACATGTATGCCTGCAGAGATTGTATAGATTAACATGATAAATATACAAATTTGGACAAGAACAGGCAAATTTCATGTGATTGTATATTGTTGTCATCATATATTACTAATGAAAACACAAGATGAAATCTTTCATATGTAACATCATTATATTTTATTCAACACCAGTCTTTGTCAATTACAACCATTCACTGGGCATATGGTCCTAGAGCCCTCTCTGAACATGGACTCTATATTCTCATATGAATAGAAGAGACTGTCATCTGAGATGCGCGTTTATATATTTACCTTTCATACGGTTCTTTTCTACATCCCACGCACACATGTCAGAATAATCACTAACATGAGGTGACATACAGATCTTCAATCCACCTAGATCATTTTTTAGGTCAACCCTGCATCTAGCTTCTTTGATGGCCTGGTGTGACATTAAGTGCAAAGTCTATTCTGCCATCACCTGGGTTGAGTTATATACTACAGTTTTTTGTTCATATATGAAGCTTGTAACATTACTTTTTCTCTGTGAGTTTTATTTTTCTTCCCATTTACATAAAATCTAAAAGCTGCCACTCAACAGTAAAACAAAATTATTAGCATTGACATTATTTAAATTTGGACTAATGTCCTCATCTTTGGTGTTGTTATTACATTTCGGCCACTATGCCCTATGGCCTTCTTCAGGTGTCTGTCAAACAGAACCATTTATTTAATCTACATTTCACTGTCTTTAACTAGGGATATCTCGTCACTCTTTTCCATTACTGCTCTGTTACAGATCACCCTGTTTCTACTGAGTTTGAATCTGCACTACCTGGCCTAGGGATTGAACTCACAATTACTTCATTTGTACCACTCAGTTATTTCTAATCCTGTTTCCACTGAGTCTGAGTTTGTACTACCTAGCACAGGGATTGAACTCACAATGATTTTGCAGCCAAATTCAAAAACCAATGGTTTAATCTTTTAAAAAATTCTACTCCTGTCGATAAAATAAATAGTTCAGTTTGGAATTCTCTGATGGTTATCAGGATTGACAGACACCTGAAGAAGGCTGGAAGGAACAATGGCCGAAATATGATAACAACACCATTAGTCCATTTGTAAATAATGATAATGGTTCATTGTAGAAATTCAAACAGAAAATTATTAGTGGTAATAATTGTAAATAACAAACCTGAAATTCCGTCTCGAGTCTTGATAATTTGACAGCGTCTTCCACTTTAATCTGACGTTCAATTAAAGCCAAAGTGATTATTAAAGATTTCACGCACTCAGCAGCACTGCACAGAGCTGCAAAGGAAGTTAAAAACAAAAACAAATATAGAATTGATATTTGCTAAGCTTAGTTCAGCATGACAAAGTCAAATGTAAGGTGCAGAGGTAGAAAGAAGACTGTGTTGCACCAATCTTCAAAAGTAGACAGGGCCTGCCTCTCTACCTTCAAAATCAGTATTTGAAAACCTTGCTCAAACAGTAATTACTGACATCAGTAGAAAATATGCAGCTACCTTGTACAGAGGACAGACCTTGATATTGTTCACCTTATGTCTTTCCCACAGATGAAATGTTGCAAGCCTCTTGCTACTCTACCACTATTTTCATGGAAAATCTTTAAATGAGCCACATTCCTTAGTTTCTCCCAACCCTAACCTGTCACGTTGCATACATTGAAGCGAACTATCCTCATTTG